>CM019822.1:75131380-75641835 GCA_009763385.1 Coix lacryma-jobi var. lacryma-jobi
ATGGAAAGATGGTTGCTGCTCCCACACATCCTTGACCAAGGTTATGACCTCGCACCCCGGAGAGCTTTTGCATATGGACCTTGTTGGTCCGGCTCGGGTGAGCTCGGTTGGTGGGAAGTGGTATGTGCTTGTTATTGTTGACGACTTTTCGAGGTATTCGTGCTGGGTCTTCTTTTTAGTTGAGAAGTCCGAGACATTCTCCTTCGCTCGCGATCTGATTTTGGCGTCTTCAGAACGAGTTCCCTTTGAACTCGATGCGAGCGATTAGAAGTGATAATGGTTCCCGAGTTTAAAAATTCGGATTTTGAGAAGTTTTGTGTAAATGCCTTGGTTTGGAGCATCAGTTTTCTTCTCCCTATACACCCCCCAAAATGGTGTTGTAGAGAGGAAGAATCGGACCCTTGTTGAGATGGCCAGGACGATGCTTGATGAGCATAGGACTCCTAGGCGCTATTGGGCCGAAGCTATGAACACTGCATGCTATATTTCGAATCGCATTTTTCTGAGAGTGTTTTTGAAGAAGACTTCTTATGAGTTGCGTTTTGGTCGCCAGCCCAAGGTGAGTTATTTTAGAGTCTTTGGTTGCCACTGTTTTATATTGAAAAAGGCAACCTAGACATTTGAGTCTCGTTCTTCTGACGGTGTGTTTTTGGGTTATGGCACTCACACTCGAGCTTATCGTGTACTTAACCTTGACACTAACCGAGTCATGGAGACATCAGATGTCACCTTCGACGAGACTCTTGTTTCTCCTTCTTCTCGTTTTGAGCGTGCAGGTGATCACGAGGTTGGAGACCTCTTTTCGATGACGAGGAAGAGGGTGCTGAAGGTATAGATGATCCAGCACCCCCTCCGCCTGCCGCGCCGCCGGGAGCGGCTTCGACGACGACCGTGGCCCCGAGACGTCTTCTTCCTGGGGCCGTGGATCCACCTCGCGCGGTACCTTTTACCCGGGGTGGAACCAGCTACTGTTTGAGGGGGGTTTACTTCTTCCCGGGAGGCGCCACGACACATCCAGCGCCAGCAGCACCCCCTGAACAGATGATCGGAGACATCGACGAGCGAGTTACTCGCTCCAGGTCACAGCACATCTCGCACTTTGCTCATTCTGCTTTTGTTGCGTCTTTTGAGCCCCGAGATGTTGGACACGCATTGACGGATCCGGATTGGGTCAATGCCATGCATGAGGAGCTAGAGAACTTTGAGCGAAATCGGGTTTGGGTTCTAGTGCCACCACCTCCTGACTGTAAACCTATTGGGACAAAATGGGTATTTAAAAACAAGCAAGGAGAGGAGGGCCACATTGTGAGAAACAAGGCCCGGCTTGTAGCGAAGGGTTATAGTCAGAAGGAGGGATAGATTATGAGGAGACCTTCGCTCCTGTAGCTCGTTTGGAGGCTATTAGGATACTCTTGGCTTATGCTGCATCCATGGGTTTCAAACTTTTCAAATGGATGTCAAGAGTGCCTTCTTAAACGGCTATATTGAGGAGGAGGTCTATGTCCAGCAACCCCCCGGTTTTGAAAATCCCAAGTTTCCAAACCATGTCTTTAAACTCCACAAAGCTTTGTATGGTTTGAAACAAGCCCCTAGAGCCTGGTATGAGAGATTAAAAACCTTTTTGCTAGCTAAGGTTTTAAAATGGGATGTGTAGATAAACGCTCTTTCTCCTCAAGCAAGGCAAAGATACTCTCTTGGTCCAAATTTACGTGGATGATATCATTTTCGGTGGTTCTTCTCACGTTTGGTTGCCAAGTTTGCAGATACTATGAGCAGGAGTTCGAGATGAGCATGATGGGCGAGCTGACTTTCTTTCTCGGGTTGCAAATTAAGCAATCCCGAGAGGGGACGTTTGTGCACCAGGGCAAGTACACGAGGGACTTGCTGAAGCGGTTCGACATGGGTGAGGCCAAGCCTCTTCCGACGCCATGTCGACGACGACTGCCCTGGATGCCGACACGGATGGAGAAGCAGTGGACCAGAAGGAGTACCGCAGCATGATTGGATCGCTGCTCTACCTGACGGCGACACGGCCGGACATTCAGTTCGCCGTGTGCTTGTGCGCGCGCTTTCAGGCTTCGCCACGCACTTCTCACCGTCAGGCGGTGAAGCGCATCTTCAGGTACCTTCGTTTCACGCCTGAGCTCGGGATTTGGTATTCTGCTTCTTCCCCCTCTCGCTTTGTGGTTTTCTGATGCTGATTTTGCTGGTTGTCGCATTGAGCGCAAGTCCACTTCTGGGACTTGCCAGTTTATTGGATCTTCTCTTGTGTCGTGGTCTTCTCGCAAGCAGTCTAGTGTCGCTCAGTCTACCACGGAGGCTGAATATGTTGCTGCGGCTAGCTGCTGTTCCCAGTTACTCTGGATGATGGCCACTTTGCGTGATTTTGGTTTGAGCTTTACTCGAGTTCCTTTGCTTTGTGACAGCACGAGTGCCATTAGCGTTGCTAAGAACCCTGTGCTTCACTCGAAAACCAAACACATTGATGTGCGCTTTCATTTCTTGCGAGACCACCAGGAGAAGGGTGATATCGACCTTCGCCATGTCGATACTCATCACCAATTGGCTGATATTTTCACCAAGCCTTTAGACGAATCAACCTTTAATAGGTTGAGGGGTGAGCTTGGTGTGTGTTTCCCCTTTTAGATGGGGGAAGCATTTTGAGATGTACAGACTGACTCTTTTATTTTGAGGCTCTTTTCTTTTGAGTTTCTTGAGTCTTTCCATTGGTATCTTCTTTCTTTCAGTTTTGTGTCGGGCATACGCATTTACATTCTGAGCTTCATGTCTATATTCACTAGAATGTAATTATGCTCTTGTTAGTATTGCTCCGATACTTATGATGATGCTTGTAGCTTATGCTCTTTCTGATCACTGTTACATGTTATGAGCGAGCTATTTTTTGGAATGGTGAATTATGCCTAATGTATATAAATCTGAAAATGTTCACCATTGAGATATGCAACTAGCATGTGTAGGGTGTGTTGAGTCCATTCCTGCTTTTCATATATGCTAGGTTGCTATGTCTCTAGTTCTGAGTCATTCACTTGCTTGGTTGTTCATAACTTGCTTAAAATCTGAACCAAGTATTGTTGAATTGAAAAGATCGAGATGGGA
Organism: Coix lacryma-jobi var. lacryma-jobi; assembly: GCA_009763385.1. Taxonomy (NCBI): domain Eukaryota; kingdom Viridiplantae; phylum Streptophyta; class Magnoliopsida; order Poales; family Poaceae; genus Coix; species Coix lacryma-jobi. The sequence continues at coordinate 75,134,498 of CM019822.1, forward strand.
TTGCTTGTCAACACCTCATGGTATTGAGACTGTTTCTCATTGCACTTTGAGTTAAACTTGAGCCATGTAGTGTATGACCGAAACCGTTGCTTTAAGCTTCTGATTGCTTCGGCATAGGCTTCGCACGGTTGAAAAGTTAGGCGATGACAAGCTTTCAACCTCTCGCAATCACATGCTAAAAATGAACTTGTGAATTCTTTTACCGCTGCAACTCCGATATGAATTTGAAATCACAAGTATATGCTTCATTCCTATGCATGATGATTGAACTTTGCTAGGGGTAGTTCACCTTGTATATATGCTTAGCACTTGTTTGGATTCCTTCTATACATGTCTAGTGCTATGTTGATGGTGACTATCCTTTTGGCTTAAAACTGCTCACATGCTCATATGCTTCATATTTCGTATAAGTGATCAGTTTGAGCCTTTGCTATTTGAGTGCTTAATTGAGATGTTGGAGCTATACTGATTAGAGCATCTTTGCACTCTTTTGACTATATACTTGAAGCTCCTAACTTGCATTTTGACTTCATATGCATTGTGGAAGGAGATCTTGTGTTCAGAGGGAGTTTATTGTGAAGAGAGTTGCTTCTCCGATACCTTTTGGCCTTGATAAGTGCATTTTCAACTAGGGGGAGAAATTTACGCAAATCATATGCCCTGAAATCTTTTGTCCTAGTTGCTTGCATTTGTCGAGGGGGAGTTTGCTAGTTGTGTTGAGCCGTTGCCTCTGTCTTGAGGGACTAGCAAACGTTCCTAGCTTCTCATGAGCTTTCATAAGCTTTTTCATTTGGCTTTCAATTGGTATCGTCTGGTGTGCTTTCCCATTTGGTTTGGGTTGATTTCAATTGGTTCGGAGTGATTTTCTTGCTAGTTGTGTTGAGCCTCTGTGCCTCTATCTTGAGGGACTAGCATTTTGCTTCTGTTGTCCTCCGATCTTCAATTGGTATCTGCTAGCGGTGTTGAGCCTGTTCTACCTCTTCTTGAGGGCTAGCTTTGCTTTGCTTGGTTGCGTCAAGCCGTTGCCCATGTCTTTGGGGACCAAGTTTTTGCTTCATCCACTTGACCTTCTTCGGCTTTTGTTAAGGCTTGGGTCATTTGGTTGGGTTTTCTCTTCCCACTCCTTCCTACCTCCTTCTTCTTATTCATGATTTGTTGTGGAGTTGACAATGCACTCATCAAGGGGGAGATTGCGGATACATGGGTGTATGCCGAGTCTCTGTGTGATGAGTGATTGTCAATGGAGATGATGCGCATGTTCTTTGGCTTGTGTTGTGCAGGTGTCGAGCACGGAGACAGTGATCGATGGCGGGTGAAGGTCAAGTTGCGACGTGCCGTGCCGACGGACCGGGCGCGATGAAGGATGGGCGTGCCGTGCGGCGGACGTGCCATGCCGATGTATCGGACGGTGAAGGGCGGACGTGGACTTGGACTGATGGACTGGAGGCCGGAGGATCAGCTGTGGTGGCTGGCAGCCTGCGACAGCGACAGGCGGAGAAGTGCGATCATGTCGGTGGAAGGGGTGCACAGGCGGTGCATCCCCTCTACGACGCCGGTTTGTTGGTAGAGCCCGGGAAAAACCAACGGTGGACGGTTTCCAGGTTTGGGCCTCAAAACCTGGGTGCTGGGTTTCCAGGTTGAGCCACAAAACCTGGGCGCGACGGTTTCCAGGTTGAGCCTCAAAACCTGGGCGTGGGCCGGTTTCCGAGTTTGGGCCTCAAAACTCGGGCGCGGACGGTTTCCGAGTTTGGCCACAAAACTCGGGCTGGAGGCTGGTTTCCCGGTTTGGGCCTCAAAACCGGGGGCTGATGGAAAAGGCTGGTTTCCCGGTTTGGGCCGCAAACCGGGGTGCAGAGTGGTGGCGGCACGTGGCGGCGATCTGAAGGTTGCGTGGAGGCGACGCGGAAGACCGTGCGGGCGTGGCCGTCGGATCTACCTACCACCAGCGGGTGGACTAGAATAGCCTTAGGGTTAGGCTGGTCCGCTCTGTAATTAGAGTAGAGAGGGGTAGAGTAGGAAATAGACTTAGGCTAGGTTAGTATAAGTAGTCTAGGGGAGACACCCTCCTCCCTATCTCAATCTCAGTTAGAGCTTTCATTTCCTAGGGTTTCCACTCTCCCACACCCTGCTTTAGCTAGTTGAGATCCGCAGAGAGACTCCACTCTGTGTACTGTTGATTCGAGGAAGTGAGGCCGTATCCTCACCTTGGATCCCATCTCTTGGTGTCAATTCGCGTTTTGATTTCATGTTCATCATGTTCTTCGCGGATTGCTTTGTGCCTTGAGTTTTCCCGTCGCTTGATCTTTGTGCTCGGTTCATCTTCACGATTCCGTTTGAACTGAGTTGCTCTAGATCGTGAGGCACTTCTTTCCACCGAAGAAATCATCTCTAACCTCACGGTCTAGGAGATCGATCAAGTTTTAGTTTCGGGTCTCTTTTTCTTCTTTCCCCCGAATTCCTCGATTCACCGATTTGGAGTTAGGTTCGAGCCATGATCTCTTAGAGATAGCTCACTAACCTCCTTGTGACTCCTCAGATCGAATCCCAAGCCTAGAGCACTTGATTCGGAGGAGATCGGGTTGAATCGCCGGAGTTTCAGTGCAGTCGCGGGGTGACCGACGCTCTGTCGAGCTGACCGACGCACGCTTTCAGAGTCCGGTCGTTTGAGCACGGCGCCAAGCTTTTCTGCGTACTGACCGGACGCCTCGACCGGACCGCTCTGTTTGCATTTCGACCGGACGCTACGCTTGCACTGTTCCCGTGTCATTGTCTCATCTGACGGACGCTCAGTGAACGACCGGACGCTTGAGCTCCGTGCGTCCGGTCGCGAACAGAGAGCTCCCAGAGCTGTTTTCTGACGACCGGACGCGTCCGGTCCCTGCTGACCGGACGCAGGCCAGAGTCCGGTCGCTGCAGTTTCGCGCGTCTTCGTTCGCGGTTCGTTCGTTCTTGATCGGATTGAGTTCCGTCTTTTGGGTTGGCTTTCTAGGGTTGTCTAGTGTCCCGCTGTGCTTCTAGGAAGCATCCACCCTACATCTAGGGTCGTGGACATTAGCAAGCTCTAGGTTTCGCTTTTGGGGTTGATTTGGGACAGTGGCATCTAGTTTCCGAAAGGAAATTTTGAAGCTCCCATTCACCCCCCCTCTGGTCGCTTTCGGGTAGCTTCTCGGTCCTTCAGAAGTGTCCTACATCAAAAATGTCTACAAGATTGTGCAGTCTCTATTCTTTCATACTTCCAAGAATCTACCTTTTTCAGCCATAGGGACTGAACTCTACTGAGATACTGAGCATTCTATCATTTTATATAAAGCTATTTGATTTTCTTTATGGCAGAACTTAAAGCTATCCATTCTTAGTATTAAATTTTGCAAGCGTTTATCTATGGAAGCTATCTTCTTAGACATATTATCAATAACTGTTTTGATTAGATGATCATCTCTCTCAAGTGTATTTGGGTTAAATGTATACCTTGGTAGTTCCCAGAGTAATCAGGCTTTGATTGTTGGTTCATCCTTGAGCTTGTTGAGGACGATAGTTGGTGTGTTGTTGATGTACTTTGCATCCTCTTGAATCTCAGGGCAGTTGCTCTCTGAATGACCAGTGCCTCCATACTCTTCACATGTCAGGAGAGATTCATAGATTTGCTTGACGTCTTCTTTCTTGGGAGTTGTGTTCATCGAACTTCTTCATAAGTAAGTCATGTTTGGCAGACAGCATGTCTACTTCCTTTAGTTGATGTATTCCTCCCCCCTTGCGTGGTTGAGAGCGCTCCTCGTTCCATCCTTCGTTAGAGGCATCTTCTCAATAAGTTTAGTAGTTGTTGATAGTGAGTGATAAGAATGATCCTCCAGCAGCGGCATCCACATCTCACGGGTACTCAATTGAGCCCGTGGTAGAAGGTCTGCATGAGTAGCCAATTCTCCATCCCATGGTGAGGGCATTCTGAAATGTAGTCTTGAAAGCGTTCCCAAGCCTCTGGGATTGATTCGTCATATTGTTGCTAGAAAGTTGAAATCTTAGCACGGAGGGCACTCGTCTTGCCCACTTGAAAGAACTTTGCTAGGAAGGCAGTTGAATAGATCGCCCATGAGGTGTTTTTGTCTTGGTTGGCGTAGAACCATCCAAATTGTTTTGCTTTCCCAGAGTGAGAATGGGAAAAAGCGAGTAGAATGGTGTCTCTTTTGACTCCTCTGATGGTAAAAGTGCTACAAATCTCCAGAAAGTGTTGGAGATGCGGATACATGGGTGTATGCCGAGTCTCTGAGTGATGAGTGAGTGTCAACTGGGATAATGGTCATGTTCTTTGGCTTGTGTTGTGCAGGTGTCGAGCACGGAGACAGTGATCAGAGGCAAGGTGAAGGTCAAGTAGAGACGTGCCATGCGATGGACACGAGAGTGGCGAAGGGCGACGTGACGTGAGGCTTGGACTGAGGGACCGGTGGCCGAGGATCAGCTGTGGTGGCTGGCAGCTCTGGGACAGCGACGAGCGGAGACTTGCGGGATGGTGTTGTTCGGGTCGAGGACTTGGGACACATGTCGGTGGACGGGCTGGGGAACGGGCGTTGCATCCCCTCTACAGCTTCGGTTTGGTGGTAGAAGCCAGAGAAAAACCATGGGGTGGACGGTTTCCAGGATTGGGACTCAAAACCTGGGTGCTGAGGGTTTCCGAGTTGGGCACAAAACTCGGGGCTGAGGACGGTTTCAGGTTTGGGCCTCAACAACTGGGCGCTGGCGGGTTTTCTCTGGTTTCGGCCCTCAAAACCAGGGGAATGGCATCGGCTGGTTTCCCGTTTGGGCCCAAAACCGGGGGTGGGACGTTGAAGGTCTGGTTTCCAGATTCGACCACAAAACCGGGGCGGAAAGTCCGTGAAAAGGACACAAGAGCATGGCGGCACGTGGCGGCAATCCGGAGGTTGCGTGAGGCAATGCTACGAGTTGTGCGGGCGTGGACCGTCGGATCCACCTACCATCGAGTTGGTCCAGAATAACCTTAGGGTTTAGCTGGTTGCTCTGTAAGTAGTTGGGGTAGAGTCGAAATTAGGAATAGTTAGGTAGGATAAGTAGAGGGAGACACCGACCTCCCATCCATCTCAGTCATTGCTCTTTGCACTTAGGGTTTGCTGCTCTCCAATCCCTGCTAAGCTAGCTGAGATCCGCAGAGAACATACCTTTGGTATAGAGATTTTGAGGAAGTGAGGCCGTAACCTCACTGTTGTAGCGTGGGTAGCCACACGGTTGCAGATCGATGGGTGTTGATTCGCGTTTTGGTCGTGTTCTTCGCGTTCTTCGTTTCTCCGTGATTTTCCGTCACGGATTTCTCCCTCTCTAGTGCGTCTTTGCGAAATCCGTTTGAATCAACTTGTTCTTTATAGTGAGGAGATCATTCCACCGAAGGAATTCATCTAGCTCTCATGAAACAATTAGATCGGGTTGATTTCGTTTTCGTGGCGTTTTTTCGTTCTTGATCTTCCCCTTTCGATTTCAGTGTGATTGAATCGATTTGAGCGGATGATTTCTTGGGATAGTCTCCTAACTACCTCGAGATCATCCTCTCCAGGTTTGGGATCAAGGGATTTTTGGTTTTGAAATGATTTGGGTGAAGGGCGATCAAAATCACCCTCATGGAAGCCGCGCGGACAGTACCACGCGACGTGCGGACAGTCCGGGCGTCGGGAGCAGCCGGATCGGGCTGTGTTCTTCGGTGCTGATTTGGGTCGGTTGACGGCGGACAGTACACAGTCAAAGTCGTCGAGGACAGTCGGGAACCGTCTAGAAAATTCAGCAGACTTGCGGTTTGGGAATTTTGCGGCGGACAGTCCGGGCCTTCCACGCGGACAGTCCGTAGCACCCGCGAACAGTCCGGGACTGCAGTCCGGACAGTCCGGGACCTGCTGAAGCTTCCTATTTTGTGTGTTGCTCCCCGCTTCCTCGCTTGGTTTTTCGGACTTCTCGTTTGGCCTTGTAGTTGACCAAGGAACCTCTCTAGGTATCTTTGCTACTTGTTAGCATCGGTATTTGGGGATTTCTCGACGTAGCCGTTTATCTACGTTCGAGACTTGGTCTTTGAGGGACGAACTTGATCCGGTGCTTTTGCCGTTTGGTTTGCTATCGCTTTGTGGTGCCTCGCTGTGGTCCTAGGGATCATCCACCCTCTTCGAAGGGTCGTGGGCATCACGGTTTCGATCGAAGCTTTCAGGGGTTGATTTTGGGGACAATAGGCCAAAGTTTCGAGAGAAATTTTGGAACTCCCATTCACCCCCCTCTAGTCGCCATGCTATTGCATTATCGGTCCTTTAATTGGTATCGGAGCGGGTTAAGGATCTTCCACCTTAGCTGGTTCCAGATCCACAGAAGGCGACATGGATCACGGCGTGGGCAAACCTCTGTTTTTCGATGGGACGAACTATGCGTATTGGAAGATACGCATGTCGGCCTATCTGCAGAGTTTGGGTGCTTCCATCTGGGATATTTGCAACTCTGCCGATTACGTGGTCTTGGCTGCTCGTGTCTCTCAGCTTCAGATCGATGAGCACGATGTCAATAGCCGAGCCCGTAATGCTCTTTCTCATGTTTGAGCATGAGTGAGTTGATCGCGTTCTCACCTCGCTACGGCTCGGGAGATTGGGCTACCTCTTGCGCTTCCATGAGGGAACCTCTCAAGTCAAAACCCGACTCTACGAGTCATTCAAGCGAGAGTATGAGAACTTTCGACACATGCCTGGCGAGAGCATAGAAAGTTTATTCGCTCGCTTTCAGGTGATTGTCAACAGGATGAGGGCTAACAAGGAGCTGTTGCCTTTCGACGATCATGAGAGAGCATTGAAGCTTTTGCATACTCTGATCGATCGGTGTGGGATTCCAAGGTTCAAGCGATCATCGAATCGCCGAACTATGAGACCCTCACATGCGACGAGCTCTTTAGTAAGCTCAAGTCCAGTGAGATTGACGCCATGGCGAGGGCTTCTTATGAAAATCCTTCTGGCCCATCGATGGCTTTGCTTCTGGCTCTTCTACTAACCCCTCTGAGGATTTGCACTTTCTTCACTCTTCTTGTCACAGAGGACCAGCTGGAGTCTTTGGGGGATGACGAGTTGGCGATGCTCGCCAACCGGTTCTCGCGGTTCCACAACAACCGCATGAACCGTCGCCGTGGAGGACGCTCGGGCTGTTTCGAGTGCGGCGACCCAGACCACTTCATCGCCAACTGTCCCAAGAAGAACAAGCATTCTGGGAAGGGCGATCATGGGCACAAGTACGACTCCAGCAAGCGCAAGAGAGAAGTACGTCCCCGCGAAGACAAGCGGAAGGGCGGCTTCACAAGGAGTACATCAAGACCAAGTACTTGGAGAAGGCCCAGGCTGAGCAGCGTGCTTTCTTCGCCACACTCAGCGACGTCGACGACTCAGATGATGACTCCGCTTCCTCAAGCAACGACGAGTCCGAGAAGAAGAAGAGGATCGAGGACAAGCTCAACGGTCTCTGCTTCTTCGCCGACGACGAGGGCTTCTGCACCATGGCCCTTGGCAAGGAGGTCAACGGCGACAATCCTCGGAACGACGACGATGACACCTCCCAGGTATCTCTGACCCCCGATGAGCTTTCTGCTGAGGTCGAGAAGCTTACTGTCGCCTTGCTTAGTCAGGATAAGCTGCTTAGGCGTGCCGCTAGAGAGCGGAAGGAGTTTAGGCAGAAGTGGGAGGACACGGTGAGGAGCTTGAGTTTGCCAAGTCCACCGTGGTCGTTGTCTGAGGATGCCGAGTGCGAGATGTGCACCAGCACATGACTGACCTTCTCACCTTGAGAGGTAAGTATGCTGTGTTTGGGTGGAGAGGTGGATGAGCTCCGGGCTAGACCCATGCTGTTGGGTGCGTGCAAGACTTGTCCTGTCTTGCAATCCGAGTTGGCAGAGAAGAATGCCAAGATTGTGTCTCTTGAGAAGGCCAGCTCGGGTAGCACTTGTGTGTCAGGTGTGTTTTGTGTGAGGGCCTGGAGATGGAGATAGCCAATGTGAAGCATGACAAGATGCAAACCGAGGAGGAAAACACATACATTCGGACCATCTTGTCATGGGTGTCTTGTGGTGAGCCGCAGCTCGGGATGATGATCTCCCAATTCAAGCGAGCTGCTGGAGGTTCTGGTGTAGGTTTTGCTCGGGTGTTGATCTTTCTACTTTTGGGAAGATTGAGAGTCGAGTGGTCTGAACCCATGTGAGAGAAGCCCAACTCCACTCTACTCCCAAACTTACCAAGCTTCCACCCAAAGAGCCTCTCAAGCCTAACACCAAGGATGGGGTGTTTGAAGAACCTCCACGAGCTCCACCAAGAACCAGCAATGGGCTCCCAAACCAAACCACCTGAAAAATAAGCTGGACACAATGCCACCTATCCAGGAGGAGCTTTTGCCACAGAAGGGCAAAGTGATCCACACCCACAACGTGTGTACCAACAACCCTTTGAGAGCGGTGAGGTACCATTGTGAGCACTGTGGGAGAGATGGACACTTGAGTGAGTTCTGCTTTCGACCCAAGAGAGAGGCCCGCCGTGCAAGGAGATAACAACCCGGACATGTACCATCCTTTCCATGATGTACATGTGCCAAATGTTCAGAGGAGAGCTCCGAGGAGAGTTGCTAGGCCTAGAGGTGCAGTGCCTCAAGGTCCTAGGCGTCAGGGAGGTCATGCCCGGCAGGAGCCTGCAGTTGTAGGCTATGGACCACGTGGCGGTGGCTTTGTAGTTGAGCGTTTTCCCCCACCGCGTTTTGAGTATCGCGGTGAGCGCTCTGTCCCTAGCGGACCACGTTTTCCTCAGCGTGGTGATCGCTCTCTGTAGACGTGCTAGGAATGGTTTTCTGCTAACTGTTCTTTTGAGCAGTCGGCCCAACACTGGTTTTCCCCTTACTTCACTAACCCCAGTGTTGGACCGTATGCTCACCCTATGTCTTTTTATTGATGTAGGTAAAACGTTGGAGAACGTTTGGTTGGTGGATTTCGGGTGTTCGAGGCACATGACCGGAAACGCCAAGTGGTTCTCCAGTCTTAGTCCGGTCACCGGAAAGGAGTATATTACCTTCGGCGACAACAACAAAGGTAAGGTGCTGTCTCGTGGGTCTGTGCGAGTTAATGAGCACTTTGTGTTTCGCGATGTTGCTCTTGTTTCTAACTTGCATTTTAACCTTCTTTCTGTTTCGCAACTCTTTGATGATGACTATGAGATTCGTTTTAAATCGAATCTCAGTCGTATTTTGGATCCTTGGGGCAATCTTGTATGTTTGATCTCGCCCTTTGGAAAATCTTTCGTGCGAATTTCTCGGAGTCTTTTGGCATTTCCCGTTGTCTTGTGGCTGACCTTCCTCCTCTGATCTTTGGAAGTGGCATAGGAGACTAGGACATTTGAGCTTCGACTTGCTTGCAAGGCTTAGTTCACTTGGCCTAATCCGAGGATTGCCCAAGTTATCCATGGAGAAGGATCTTGTTTGCCATTCTTGTAGACATGGGAAGATGGTTGCCGCTCCCCACCATCCACTGACTCAGGTCATGACCAAGCGCCCTGGAGAGCTTTTGCACATGGACCTTGTTGGTCCGGCTCGGGTGAGCTCGGTTGGGGGAAGTGGTATGTGCTTGTTGTTGTTGATGACTTTTCGAGATATTCGTGGGTTTTCTTTTTAGCTGAGAAGACCAGACTTTATCCTTTGCTCGCAATCTGATTTTGCGTCTTCAGAATGAGTTCCCTTTGAACTCGATGCGAGCTATTAGGAGTGATAATGGTTCCGAATTCAAGAATTCGGATTTTGAGAAGTTTTTTAACTCTTTGGGTTTAGAGCATCAGTTTTCTTCCCCCTACACACCGCCATAGAATGGTGTTGTAGAGAGGAAGAATCGGACCCTTGTAGAGATGGCCAGGACGATGCTCGATGAGCATAGGACTCCTAGGCGATATTGGGCCGAAGCTATGAGCACTGCATGCTACATTTCCAATCGCATTTTTCTCCGAGCTTTCTTGAAAAAGACTTCTTATGAGTTGCATTTTGGAAAACTGCCCAAAGTGAGTTATTTTCGAGTTTTTGGTTGCCATTGTTTTATACTCAAAAAGGGCAATTTGGACAAGTTTGAGTCTCGTTCTTCTGACAGTGTGTTTTTGGGTTATGGCACTCACACTCGAGCTTATCATGTACTTAACCTTGACACTAACCGAGTCATGGAGACATCAGATGTCACCTTCGACGAGACAATGGTTTGTCCTTCTTCTCATTTTGAGCGTGCAGGTGATCATGAGGTTGGTGAGCCTTTTTTTGATGACGAGGATGAGGGTGCTGAAGGTATGGATGATCCAGCACCCCCTCCACCTGTTGTGCCGCCAAGAGCGGCTTCTACGACGACTCACGGCCCCGACACTTCTTCTTCCTGGGGGCCGTGGGATCCGCCACCCCGAGCGGTTTGTACCCGGGGAGGCACCAGCTGCTGTTGAGGGGGAGATCGCTTCTGCTCGGGAGGCACCACGACACATCCAGCGTCAACACCCCCGCTCAGCAGATGATCGGCAGCATCGACGAACGAGTCACTCGGTCCAGGTCACAAATCTCTCACTTTGCTCATTCTGCATTTGTTGCTGATTTTGAACCCCGAGATGTTGGACATGCTTTATCTGATCCGGATTGGGTCAATGCCATGCATGAGGAGTTGGAAAATTTTGAAAGAAATCGGGTTTGGGTTTTGGTTCCTTTTCCTCCTGATTGTCATCCTATTGGGACAAAATGGGTTTTCAAAAACAAACAAGGAGAGGATGGCCATGTTGTGAGAAACAAGGCCAGACTAGTTGCCCAAGGGTATATTCAGAAGGAGGGATAGACTATGAGGAGACATTTGCTCCTGTACCTCGTTTGGAGGCAATTAGGATACTCTTGGCTTTTGCTGCATCCAAAGGTTTCAAACTTTTTCAAATGGATGTCAAGAGTGCCTTCTTAAACGGCTACATTGAAGAGGAGGTGTATGTTAGACAACCCCCCGGTTTCGAAAATCCCAAGTTTCCAAACCATGTTTTTAAACTTCACAAGCTTTGTATGGTTTGAAACAAGCCCCTAGAGCGGGTATGATAGGTTGAAAACCTTTTTGCTTGCTAAGGGTTTTAAAATGGGATGTGTCGATAAAACACTTTTTCTCCTCAAGCAAGGCACGACTCACTCTTGGTCCAGATTTACGTGGATGATATCATTTTCGGTGGTTCTTGTCATGCTTTGGTTGCCAAGTTTGCAGACACTATACTACTAGATTTTGACCCTATTGCATCGGGCCAAAGTTGATGTTATAGGTCCAAAATAGATGCAATAGCTCGGTTACGCATCAATTTGTCATTTGATGCCAGCCGATGCAATAGCCCTTGATGCAATAGCCTTTTGCATCGGTTACCTGTCGTTGATGCGAGAAGTAGCTTTTGCATCGACTGTCCATTGTCGATTGCATCGAAAATATCCGATGCAATAACTTATTGCATCCGAATCATGTTGATGCAATACATCTATTGCATCGTATATTGTTCGATGCAATAGACTATATTGCATCTATATTTGGTTCGATGCAATATAATCTATTGCATCATATTTGTCCATTGATGCAAGAGGTTTTATTCCATCACCATTTGTGTTCAATGCAATTCAACCTGTTGCATCGACATGAGCTTGGATGCAATACAAACTATTGCATTGACATGACCATGGATGCAATAGAAACTATTGCATCGACATGAGATTTGAATAGCGACCACTTATAGCATCCAATTCATTTCATAGGAAATCATTAAAATAAAAAATTCAATGGCACAAAAGCCAATCATATTAATATCTTGGATAATAAGCATCCAATAGTTTGTACAATGTATTGAAGTCACATTCCTTCCTATTTCCAAACAGGTAATTGCAAAGTTCAACTGCATTACGAACCACTAACTTTTGCTACAAATAGGCAATCATAAACAAAACTACATGTCTCTTAGCATTGATCATGATGACATCTTTCTCGTTGCATAATATTTGATTCATTTCAGCTAGCCAGGACTCCTTCAATGTTGGTCTTCCTGAAAAAGACAAATTGACATGCATTAGTAATATATATAGTTGATCAGATAGTTGGAATGAAAAATAAACAACATATGATAGACAGCATTTTGGGTTTAACAAATACAATGGATACTAAAGCCAAACAATAAGCAACTTGATTTCCAGAAAGTTCCATAAGTCTGTGCATGCAACTGCTATTTCAGAAAATAATTCGTATCAGGAGATAGACAAGCCAAATGACTTGCAAGAGGACATTCTGGAAAGGTTATAAAATTCTCCATGTTTCGTATTCAGACATGAGAGCATGAAACAGCAGTAATACAGAAACTACTCTGCTAAAACAGAGAGCAGCCAAAAACTGGGAGGTAACTTCGAACAACTGTAATTTCAAACCACTAGGCCAAATGACCTCAAATTTGAACAGCAGGTAGATATGACAATTATCTTTGACTTTTGTATTCACAAGTTTCCCAGTAAACCAACCTATCAAGTTGATCTTCTCTAAGTCCCCAGATCTGCCAAGATGGGACCAACATATCATTTAAATATTTATCTATGTTCAAAACATATATTTGGACCAATCCAACCATATCATGGCAACATACATAACTCATAGAGACTCGTCCATACATTTTATACCAAAAATTTTGGAAGTATAAGTGAACAAAGTTAATGTTATTAATCTGGACAACAACTTAAAATGACAAGGATTGCTCATACCTGTCCTCATTTCTTTCTCCAATGTCACTTTTTATTTGCAGCAGTATTCCTCAGTGTTTGTGACGTTATAAATGCCACTGTCTCATTACTTTCTTTATCATTTGAGAAAAGTGATATGTTTGCACTGCCACGAGTGAAGCGAATAGGAAGGGTACTGTTCTTTGTGGTCAACAATTCACTGTCTTCTATAGTCTGTAAAAACCAAAATATTTGAATGAGCAATCATCAGGTAGTAAACTGTTCAAATGCAGGTGTTCTGATCCTTGGATGGGTGTGGGAACAACCTCAGGTTGAGCAGAAGGTTCATTCTGTGTGTGCAGGGCAGATTTTGTAGCAGCCTTCATATTACCACAAAAAATTCAAACATCACATACGATAAAATGTTGTTATCCACTACATTTCAGTTTGCATATATCAAAAAATAATACCTGTGCTGACTCTACAACTTCTATTCCAATACCCACATTTTCAATACCAGTAGCATTAGTTGTGAAGTCTGAAGGTTGAGTGGCTGTTTCTGCAGGCTGAGAGGTCTGGGGTGGTGCAGCAGCTTCTTCTATTGGTATTATAAAGAGAATCATTAGCAATCAAGCTTTACTAAAAACAATGATGTTGGTAACAATTAAAAAGTAGTAATATTACCAAAGGAGCTGCACCAACCACTTCATCGCCAACTGCCCGAAGAAGAAGCAGACCTTCGGCAAGGTGGAACATGGGCGCACAAGTACGACTCCGGCAAGCGCAAGGAGAAGTACGTCCCCGCGAAGCACAAGCGGAGGGGCGGCTTCAACATGGAGTACATCAAGACGAAGTACTTGGAGAAGGCCCAGGCTGAGCAGCGTGCGTTGTTCACCAAGCTCAGCGACGTCGACGACTCGGATGACGACTCTGCTTCCTCAAGCGATGACGAGTCCGAGAAGAAGAAGAGGATCGAGGACAAGCTCAACGACCTCTACTTCTTCGCCGACTGTTGACACCTAGTGTGGCACGCAGAAGAAACCGCAAGCGCACAACTGTCAGTTGTAGCTTTTCACCTCAGAGTATTCCGGGGTATCGAATCCATGAGGAACGTGAAGTGATTTTTAGAGGACTAGGGGGATAAGGATATCTAGGATAGATGAAGGGAACGGGCACTATCTACTTGGGTAGATCCTAGTTCTATTAGACTTCTAGTGATTTAAGTTTTTTACTAGTGTATTTTGAGCGTACTAGCCTTTACCACTGACTTAGGTTGAACGCTAGCACAACGAGCCCTACTGTTAAACTAGACCAACTACGTGGTGGAATTCAAGGCGCACAGGGCTGTCACCACCTGCTTGCTACCACAGCTATCCGGGGGCCTAGCCGTATTCACTGGCAATATATAGCCTAAGTACCACACTTAATCTATATACTACTACTACTAGCCCTGTACTAGAACTAGAGCACTTGAAAGTAATATCAAGCAATGAAACAAAACACACAAGTACTGAAAGTAAATACTGGAAGATAGAATAAGATACTAAGTTACCAAAGTTGAAGCGCAGAGCAGAGAGAAGCAGGGGTCTCCGACAACTCCGAAGCTCTCCAGACTTCTACTCTTCTCCTTTCCAGCTCCTCTTCTAGTGAGGCACTCACACTCTCTCTAATCTCTCTGTCATAGCAAGTGTGCTACTCTAACCAACTAGTGGGGAATGGTGTGTGGCTCCCCGAATGAGAGCTCAAGGGGGCCTATTTATAGTGCTAGGGAGCTAGGGGGGTACTTAAAGAGTGAGGAGGGGGTCGGTTAGGGTTTAGGGGGTGGCGCCCGCCACCAAACCCTGGCACCCGCCACCTCACTGCCGTCCGTTGCAACCGCCATTCATCCAACGGTCTTCATTTGCTCTCCCAAGTCGGTTTGAGGGCTGGTTAGGGTTTAGACACGTGTCCAAAGCCCACTATCCAGGTGATACTCTTTTTAGCCCTTGGATGAAACAACCTTAGTGTGCAATGGCTAGGATTTGAGCTTGAGGTGACTCCCACGGATCGATGACGTGGCTTGGGCCAATTTTGGCACGAGTGACCTGGCGGCCGCCACCTTACTCAGGCCCAAATGGGCCAGAGTGGCTTGACCTTGCTCCTGGTACTATTGTTTGGCCCAAATTCCATTATTTCCTGCATTAAGATAAGAAACTATGCACATGTGGAAATAGGTTAGTTATAAACCAAATCTTCTACTTTTTATGTTGTTTTACCTTGGTTTTGGGTGAAATGATGCATTAAGCACCGTCAAAAAGCTCCCCCACACTAACCTCTTGCTCGTCCCAAGCAAGCACAGACTTTAAGAAATGAAACAATTTTATTGAACTAAGCATTCACACAAGATGTTCAACTACCTATACTCATGCTGGTAACGTTTCCAAGTGGCTAATAAATCATACCTATGGCGGTTGAGAGATAGAATAGCTTGCAAGCAAGAGAAACACACTTTCCTCTTTTACATACCTTGGGGTTTCAGGATATTTTCAAAATGAAACTCATGGTTCATTGAATCTCTCTTTAACTCTCAAGGCACTCATGGTGTATATCCTCACTTTATGGCAAAGAAAATGCCAGAGTCTATCCTATGGCTTATGTGGAGTTTATAGGGAAAGGAAGGAATGTAAGGCACTTCTATCTCTCTTTTATAGCTAAGTCAAGTTTAGGATCATGAGAGAGTATAGTCATGCACTAGCCAAGGTATAGGGTGGACTAACTCAACTCATTTGTTCTTTTTTTTGAATCTCTTTTCTTCCCAAGGATCATGGCTATATGCATCTCTCTCTTTTTTTGAATACTTGGACACTTGTCCTTTTTAGAGCATTGCTCTCTTTTTTTTTGAATACTTGGACACTTGTCCTTTTTACAGCATTTGCTCTTTTTTTAGATACTATATAGCCATGTCCTTTGAAGGAATGAGAAATTTATACAATTCTTTTAGAACAAAATTTTGGAGGAGAACTACATGAGTATACTCTCAGTGTGAGAGTTCTCTCAAAAAGGCATGGTTTGCCTTGGCTTTTAGAGCATGACTAAACTCTTCTACCTAAATCAACTATTCTTGACAAAGCTCAAAGATTGATTAGAAGGCTTTATGGGCTGTTTTCCTATACTCTAATATTTTGGCTCTGGTAGGTGGATAGGAAAGAAAGATCATGAACCATGGTAATTTTGGTTTTCAAAATAAAAACTCCCAAGGTTGTAGCAGAGTACTAATGCAATTTCAATTACTACTTCTATATCTTATCAAACAACACCTAGGTTGACTTTCCTATCAAGATGAGTAGGCTACTACACATGAATAAAAGGTAGAATAACATGTCATGTAACACTCAATTCAAAAGAAATTGTTTCAGTAATTTTTTTATTTCCTAGCTGCATTTTTAGTTCAAACCGAGACATCCAGTGATCCAAATTGTACAGAATTTAAAACACAGGTTTAGGGATTCACCTGGGGTGTTTCGGTGCAGAGTGGCCTGGCGGCCGCCAGTAATTAGTGGCGGCCGCCATGGGCTTTGGCCCATGTGGCTTGCAAACAGCGTGGTAGTTACCTTGCTACGTTCAGGTTACAACATTGAACATTTTGTCACGTTTTACAGAGGTGTTTAGAGAGGGGGAATTCCCCCACACTAGAAGTTTTGGTATTTTTATTTTTAAAAATGAACAAACTTGATGAAGGGAAAATAGTAAGGGGTGTCTTTTTATTCATTAAATAAAAATTTCCTAAACAAAAGTTCTAAATTGCAAATTAAACAATCTAAAATTTAAATCAAGCAAAATTGAACTTAAACTAAAAATCAAACTAAAAATCTAACTAGACACCCTAGATCTAATCTAATCTAGCGAAGGAGCCTCGTAGAGATCCTCGAAGCCCGTCTCTTTGAAGAGACGCTTGATCTTCGAGGTGCAGCCCTTGCGGAGGATGGTGAACCGATCCTCCATGTCCATTCGCCAGAGGGCTATCTCTGCGACTTGATCCTCCAAGGCGCTTTTCTCCTTGCGCAACTTCTTCACCTCGGTGGCAAGTTTTTCGAGGGTTAACCCCTCCTCACCACCGCTGTGCTCCATCTCGCCGGGGACTCCTGCCGGCGATGGGTTGAGACGGCGGCGCACAGATGGCTCGGAGAGCCACCCATTGGAGTCATGAGTGCTCATCTCGCGCTCACGCAGCCTCTTCTCATAATGCCCATCGGGCATTCTCACGCCATACACCTCTAATTTAGCCCTCTTAGGATTGGGGCTGTAGCTCCGGGTGTGGCTATCCGAGCTAAAGCTGACCCAGGATTTTGCCCTTGATGGAGAGGGCGTTTCATCACCCCTGGCCTTGACGGCCGGAGACTTCCTCGGGGTGATCTCCCCTGTGGTCGGCCTGGTGGGCGTCCTCAGTTTCTTCTCGGGTGGCGCCACTGGACGAGGATGAAGACGGAGCGGAGACGAGGCCAAGGGGCGTTTCACCCCTGGCGGTCGCCTAGCAGGGGTGGCGCCCGCCACTGGAGTGGTGGCTGGTCCCTTCCCTGCGCCCTCCGGTGGTGTCCCCTTGACATAAGTGCCGTCTGGCAGCACCATTGCTAAAGGAGGCACGTCAAGTACCTCCATGTCGTCGTCGATCAAAGATCGGATGATGGCTTGTGTGGAGGACGAGATGGATCCTTGAGGGTTATAGGACTCGGATTTCCGTGGAGACGACATGGTTTTGGAGGAGGCTTGGATGACTTCGTGATGGATGGAGGGAGAGAGAAGAGTTCTTCTTTTAAGAAGGGGGAGAAGTGGAGGGATAAGCCTTAGATGAACTAACTCGTCCTCATCTCCTCCTTTAACACTCCCGAGCTCGGGATTAGCTGCCACGTGGAGAAGGGCTTCTAAACCACCATCTAGAGTGGCGGGCACTAAGGTTTGGTGGCGGCCGCCAGTTGGGAGTGGCGGCCGCCACTCCTCCTTCACCGGGCATCGAGCGGGAGAAGGTAAGCCTCCTAAATTTCAAAGTTCGAGGTCGAAATGGCTTGGTTGGGCCTAAAGAGGCCTTTCTCGGGGTTTTGGATGGACTAGGTGTATGAAAGGACAAGGGGTAAATTGGGTCCATCCATTAATTGTCATGGGCTTGAGCTACTTCAAAGTTAATTATATCAATTTTGTTAAGCTCATTTTTATCAAAGTCATAGAATATTTTTAATCTTTGTCCATTGACTTTGAAGATTTGCCCATCGTCACTTTCTAATGTGACGGCTCCATGGGAAGAGGTTGCAACAACCTTGAAGGGTCCTTCCCATTTGCTTCGAAGTTTACCATGTCCGAAAAGTCGAACACGGGAGTTAAAGAGTAAAACTTTATCTCCTACTTCGAACTCTCTTTTTTGATCCGTTTATCGTGCCATCTCTTAGTCTTCTCTTTATAGAGCTTGGCACTATGATAGGCTTTCTCTCGCCATTCTTCTAGTTCAGAAATTTGCATCTTCCTATTTTGGCCGCTTGGTCAAGGTCCATGTTCCATTTCTTAATGGCCCAATGAGCTTTGAACTCAAGTTCAACAGGAAGATGACAAGTTTTTCCATAAACTAGTTGGTATGGGGACATTCCAATCGGGGTCTTATAGGCGGTCCGATAGGCCCACCGAGCTTCGGGTAACTTATGTTTCCATCCCTTTCCCATTTCTTCTACCGTCTTTTGCAAGATATTCTTTATTTGTTTATTGGACGTTTCGGCCTGTCCACTTGTTTGGGGGTGGTATGCAGTGGCTATATTATGTTGGACTCCTTGACTAGCTAAGAAATGTCGGAAGCTCTTATCTATGAAATGAGGGCCTCCGTCACTAATGACTAGTCTAGGAACTCCAAACGAGGAAAGATGTTTTCTTGGAACATTTTCTTCGAATGTTTAGCATCTGCCACTCGACAGGGTATGGCTTCTACCCATTTCGAGACATAATCCACAGCCACAAAGAATGTACTCCGCGTCATAGGATTTAGGAAAGGGGCCCATGAGTTTATAACCCAAACATCGAACAACTCATCTAGGAGATTGTTCACGAGATGCATAGCATCTCGGGCATTAATGTTACCATGGTTTTGGCAACGAGGACAATGTCTCACATAATTCTTTGTGTCCTCGTACATTGATGGCCAATAAAAACCACTTTGCCATATTTTAGCATGTGTCCGAAAAGCTCCATAGTGTCCTCCATATTCGGCGGAGTGACATCTATCTATGATTTTTGTTGCCTCTTCTATGGGGACACATTTTCTCAAGAGTCTATCTGCACAGACCTTATAGAGATATGGTTCATCCCATAGGTGCATTCTACTTTGATATAGCAGTTTCTTTTTATTCTCCCCCGGCGGGATATAGCCGGTGACTATGAAATTCACGATGTTTGCATACCAAGGGTTGGTATATGTGACTTTTAAAAGGGTATCATCGCGAAAAGTCATTTATTGGGAGATTGTCCGAATTATTGACTTGTAGTCTAGACAAGTGATAAGCTACTGAATTCTCCAGTCCTTTCTTGTCTCTTATTTCCACGTCAAATTCTTGAAGGAGAAGGATCCAGCGGATCAACCTTGGTTTAGCATCTTTCTTAGTGAAGAGATATTTCAGAGCAGAGTGATCATATAAACAATCACCTTAGCTCCCACTAAGTAAGATCTAAACTTGTCTATGGAAAAGACTACAGCCAAAAGTTCCTTTTCTGTGTGGTTGCATAGTTTAGCTGGGGGCCAGTCATGGTCTTACTAGCATAAGAATAGCATAATTCTTCTTATCTTTAGTTTGACCAAGGACGACCCCCACAGCATAATCACTAGCATCACACATGATTTCGAATGGCAAATTCCAATCTGGGGGTTGGATGATTGGTGCCGAAGTTAGAGCCTTTTTCAAAATATTGAAAGCTTGTAGACAATCCTCGTCAAATTTGAACGGGACGTCTTTTGCTAACAGGCTCGTTAAGGGTCTAGCGACCTGTGAGAAATCCTTAATAAACCTTCTATAAAAGTCGGCATGGCCCAAGAAGCTTCGGATCTCTCTCACATTAGTGGGTGGTGGCAATTGTTCAATTACATCGATTTTGGGCTTTATCCACTTCTATCCCACGTTCTGAAATTAGATGGCCTAGGACAATTCCTTCCCGCACCATGAAGTGACACTTTTCCCAGTTAAGAACTAGGTCCTTCTCTTCACAGCGTTGGAGGACTTTGTCTAAATTGGCTAGGCAATCGTCAAAGGTTTTCCCATAGACCGAAAAGTCATCAATGAATACCTCCATGATTTGTTCAATCATGTTGGAAAAGATGGACATCATACACCGTTGGAAAGATGTCAGCGCATTGCAAAGTCCAAAGGACATGCGTCTATAGGCATAAGTTCCATACGGGCATGTGACAGTGGTCTTACTTTGGTCATCTGGATGGATTGGGATTTGGTGATAACCAGAATATCCATCCAGGAAGAAAAAGAAGGAATGGTTTGCCAATCTCTCTAGCATCTCATCTATAAAAGGAAGTGGGAAAGATCTTTCTTTCTTTGTGGCTTTATTCAGCTTCCTATAGCCTATACACATCCTCCATCCAGTGACAGTGCGTTGAGGGATTAACTCATTTTTATCATTCTTAACGACTGTCATACCTCCCTTCTTGGGAACTACTTGCACGGGACTTACCCATTCACTATAAGGAACTGGATAAATATTCCCGCGTGCAAGAGTTTCAGAACCTCCTTTTCACGACTTCACGCATAGCGTTATTAAGTCGTCTTTGGGGCTCTCTTGAAGAGGAATACGATGGGTGCAGAGATTTGGACTAATTCCCTTCAGATCTTGAAGTGAATAGCCAAAGACAGATTGGTGTTTTTCTAAGACAAGGGTTAACCTACGGACTTCCTCTTCAGATAGCTTACTGCTAATGATTACGGGAGTCTCGGGGTCTTTGTTTAGAAAAATGTATCTCAGGCCTTCAGGCAGAGGTTTTAGCTCTGTGGAAGGTCGAGATGGCTTTTCCGATTCGTCTAAGCGAAACGGTTCATCTGTCTCGGCTTCTTCTTCAACAAAGAACTCAGAATCTTCTTCAAAATCAGGCTGAGCCAACTCACAAAGTGTAGAGGTTCTAGCTTGATCGAGAAGATCTAGTTTTGGTGGTTGTTCGGCAATAGAATTCAATGCACGAACGAAAGGTACTGAGTACTCTTTTTCCACCGATTTGAGCATTAAAGTGCTCTTGACATGGTCCTTGCAAGGCAAGTATGGACCAAGGTTGTCCTAAGAAGACGTCAAAAAGGACTACATCAAAAATATAGAAATCTAAGACCATATCCGCTCCATCTACTTGGATGGGGACCATCTTTAGGATTCCTTCACTTTCCAAGATGTCACCATTTGGGTCTCTTAAACACCGTTTAGTTGGATGTTGTTGAAGGTCGGGGAATGTTCTGGATACGTAATTACTAGCGAGAACATTAATTCCCACGACAGGGTCGTAAAAGGCAAAGGCTCTTTCTCCCCTAATTCGACAATCTATTACGCTAGGTACTTTATCTATGCGAGGGATGTTTTCTGATACTTCGGCTTCCATTGTCCATTCATGACTCATGACAGCCGAAAGTTCCAAAAGACGCTCTCGGCTATAGATTCCATCAGAAGACTCAGGAAGTGGTTTGTCGGATGGGAGAGCTTGAACAGAGTAGTTCATAGCATTTCTGTAATCCTCAAACACATCATCCAATATCTCGCCCAAAAATTCTAGAAGAATTCTCTCCCAGATGTGGACGAAATAGGCTCCGCTAAGTCCAGCGAGCTAGACTCGGGCTCTTCTTGTTGTTCTACGGTCAAAACTTGGGTTTCTATGACTTCTTCCTCAGGGATTTCATCGGAAACTCCAGTATAAGGAGTATTCTCGAGAATTCTATCAAGAATCTCCTTTCCATCTCGTGGAGAAAGATGAAGAAACGCTCCACCTGACGAATGATCAAGGTGAAGAGCGCTCTCTTTCTGTAGACCGACATAAAAATGCTGAAGGAGCACTGGATCGGGTACGGCTAAATCGGGTCCTGAATTGATTAAACCAATAAAATGGTCCCAAGCCTCTCCTAATGTCTCCTTATCATTTTGTCTAAAGGTCAACACTTCTACTCGTAGTCGTACCACTCGGTGGACAGGGAAATACGTCAAGATAAACTTGGTCCGTAAAGTTCCCCAGTCTCCTCTGGCACTTCCCACGGTTCGAGCATGCCATGTTTTAGCTGCTCCCGTCAGAGTGAACGGAAACAGCTTTCACTTGACAGTGTCAGGTGAAATGCCTGGAATGTTCAAGCATGCACAGACTTGCTCAAACTCACATAGATGTATGTAGGGATTTTCTGATCCCATAAACATGCTCTCCTGAACTTTATTAATAAAGTCAGGGCGCAATTCGTAACTATCGACATATATAGGTTGTGAAGATATATGTGGCTCTAATCGCGAACTCTTAGGAGCTGCGAATTGTAAGATAGATTGATTCTCCATGCGGAGAGGGTAAAGATGATCCTAACTCTAGTCTCAAAAATCAGCTACCGTTCCCCGGCAACGGCGCCAGAAAAGCTTGTTGACACCTGGGGTGGCACGCAGAAGAAACCACAAGCACACGACTGTCAGTTGTAGCTTTTCATCTCAGAGTATTCCGGGGTATCGAATCCACGAGGAACGCGAAGTGATTTTGAGAGGACTAGGGGAATAAGGATATCTAGGATAGATGAAGGGAACGGGCACTATCTACTTGGGTAGATCCTAGTTCTATTAGACTTCTAGTGATTTAAGTTCTTTACTAGTGTATTGTGAGCGTACTAGCCTTTACCACTGACTTAGGTTGAACGCTAGCACAACGAGCCCTACTATTAAACTAGACCAACTACGTTGTGGAATTCAAGGCGCACAGGGCTGTCACCACCTGCTTGCTACCACAGCTATCCGGGGGCCTAGCCATATTCACTGGCAATATATAGCCTAAGTACCACACTTAATCTATATACTACTACTACTACTAGCCCTGTACTAGAACTAGAGCACTTGAAAGTAATATCAAGCAATGAAACAAACACACAAGTACTGAAAGTAAATATTGGAAGATAGAATAAGATACTAAGTTACCAAAGTTGAAGCGCAGAGCAGAGAGAAGCAGAGGTCTCCGACAACTCCAGAACTCTCCAGACTTCTACTCTTCTCCTTTCCAGCTCCTCTTCTAGTGAGGCACTTACACTCTCTCTAATCTCTCTGTCATAGCAAGTGTGCTACTCTAACCAACTAGTGGGGAATGGTGTGTGGCTCCCCGAATGAGAGCTCAAAGGGGGCCTATTTATAGTGCTAGGGAGCTAGGGGGGTACTTATAGAGTGAGGAGGGGGTCAGTTAGGGTTTAGGGGGTGGCACCCACCACCAAACCCTGGCGCCCTGAGAACATATATGATGAATGATTGACATTGATGAGGAAGGTTTGAGGCTTTTACCCGGTTGAGTCTATATCTAGCTATGCGCTTATTGTTTATGACTAACCGGTGGCATTGAGTTGTGTGGTGTTTCTGTGTTGGTGTGCGTGTGCGACATGTGTCTCTTGGCTGTGTTGATGTGCAGGTGTGGAGCTCGGATACAGTGGTCAATGGCGAGGTGAAGGTCAAGTAGAGACGTGCCATGCCGACGGATCGGGAGCAGTGAAGGATGGGCGTGCCGTGCAGCGGACGTGCCATGCCGATGTACTCAGAGCGATGAAGGGCGGACGTGAGGCTTGGACTGACGGACCAGAGGCCAGAGGACCAGCTGTGGTAGCTGGCACGTGGCATCGGCAAGCAGGAGCACATGGGGATGTGCGGTGCATCGGCCGAGTCGGGAGGAAGGCGCTGGAGTCGTGTCACTTGGCGGGAGGTCGGACACAGGCTTGCATGCGGCGCAAGTGCCGTCGGCCAAGTCAAGAAGGAAGGCGAAGGCGTTGTGCCCGGCGTGGAGGCTGGACATGCATTGGCATCGGTGCCGGTGGTTGGGGTGTGCGAACCACATCCCGTCTATGGTGCGGGTTTGGTAGCTAAGCCTCAAAAAGCTACCATCGACGGTTTTCGAGTTTGGGCCTCAAAACTCGGGGTGGCCAGTTTCCGAGTTTGGGCCTCAAAACTCGGCGAGGACGGTTTCCAGGTTTGGGCCTCAAAACCTGGGCGTGCGGGTTTCGGGTTTCCGAGTTTGGGCCTCAAAACTCGAGGTGGACGGTTTCCAGGTTTGGGCCTGAAAACCTGGGCTGGCAGGTTTCTCGGTTTGGGCCTCAAAACTGGGGGAAGGTCCAATAAGGACGGTCGACGCGTGGCGGCACCGAGAGGCTTGTGTTGCGGTGAAGCTATCGGTGAGAAGGCGCGGCGGTCGACGGTGACGGCACGTGGCGGCATCAGGGAGGTCGCGTCGAGGCGAAACTACCGGATGTGCGGGCGTGGCTGTCGGATGAAACTGCTAGGGTTGGACAGTTTTACCCCTGGGGGGTATTTGGGTTGAGTGCTTAATGTAAGGGCGTTTTGGTCTTCGGACGTGCGCCTATATATATGAAAGGGGCTGCTAGGGCAGCCGCATCCTTGGGGAAGTGTCACTCTCATTTTGTTCATTTGAGAGGAGGCTAGGGTTAGAGAGAGGAGTGGCTCTTGTTCTTGAGCTTTTCGCTATCCACGCTTTGTGTTGCGAGGAGTGGCTTGTAACCCGACACAGAGTGCTACATAATTCTTCATCTAGTAGCAATCCAAGGATCAATTTTGCTCCTCCTCTTTGTTGGCTGCAATTTGGATCGAATCGCGTTTTTGTTCTTCGCGTTTTCGTTTTTCCCTTCTCGGAGATTTGCCTCGTTCTCCCTCTCCGAGCGATGATTTGCGATTCCGTTTGAATCAAATTGTTCTATGTCATGAGCTCCTTCTTTCCACCGAAGGATTTCCCCTCTAACCTCACGAGCACATAGATCGGGTCGAAATCGTGTTCGTTCTTCGTTCTTCCCCCTTTTCTAGTGTTCTTCAGATTAATCATGGATTAGTTGGATTGAAGCGATGATATCCTAGGATTAGCTTCCCAACACGTAGAAGAACACTTGGGAGAAGTTTGGTTGCAGCCCCGTTCGATTTGATTGAGTTCCAATCGAATTTGAGTTTGATACATGCTGTTTTTAGCCTTTCTGGGCATTCCCGGACTGTCCGGGACTTATCCCCGGACTGTCCGGGGGTCGGGGCTGTTTCAGGGCAGCGAGGTCGTCGTTTTAATTTTTGAACGGCGGACTGTCCGGGACTCATTCCTGGACTGTCCGGGGTTCAATAGAGGACAGTCCGCGGTTCACTAGCGGACAGTCCGTGACTGCACAGTTTTGCTGATTTCGTCCGTATCTTTTGCATACGAGCTCCAATTTGTGATCCGTTTGTTGCGTTGGTTTTCTAACTTCTTAAGGATCATTCCAAAGTAATTTTGCCACCATTGGTCAAAGTATTTTTGGTTGGACACTTCCTTCTTCTCCATAGGAGTTATGTGTTCCGCTTTCGGAGTTTCGTTTGTTCTAGCGGCCGTATCTTTTGCGTTCGAGCTCTGATTTGAGATCCGTTTGTTGCGTTAGTTTCCTAACTTCATAAGGATCTATCCAAGGTGCTTTTGCTACTAGTTGGCCTAAGTAGTTTTGGTCGAACACTTTCCTCTTCTCCATAGGAGTGGGGTGTTCCGTTATCGGAAGTTCGATTGTTCTAGGAGCTTGCTTGTGCAGTTTTGCCCCGTTGCTTTGGTGCTCCATTTTGGGGGTTCTTCGGTAGTTCCGCTGTACCTCTAGGACATCTCCTAGGGTATCCACCTATTCATAGGTCGTGAACTCACCGGTTGTTTGAGTCTTCGCTTTTGGGGTGATTTTCTGGGACAAGGGCCATCATTTCTCGAGAAGAAATTTGAGGCTCCCATTCACCCCCCCTCTGGTCGCCAATTCGGTCCTTCAATTGGTATCGGAGCCAGTTAAGGATCTCTCTACCTTAACTGGTTCTGGATCCGCGAAGGCGACCTTTTTAGAGTGGTTTGGCTTCCAACGTAGTTTGTCGAGGTGATGAGCTTTTTGCTTTGCTAACACTAACGGTGCTTTTGGAGATGGCACCAAGCTCTTCTTCCAGTGTGTCTTTGTCCACAGGTTTGTTTGATGGACAAGCAATTGATAAGGTGGAATGTGAGGTGGATGATTTGTTGGACTTCCTCAGGGATGATGAGCACTCAAACGAGGATATTATACGCAAACTTGGCAAGGCCAAGAAAGGTACACTTGTCGCTAGCCTTGGGATTTTGTCCCAACGTTTTAAATTTGTGATGAGTATAATGATAGACTTGATGAACACTGTGATACTTTGCGTAATAAAATTGAGAAGTTGAATTGCTCCATCACTAGGCTAAAGAATGGTCTTTTTCATTGGAAGTCTATTGCATCTTCACCTTGCACCTCTTGTAGCGACATGGTTAGGAAGAATGATGAGCTATGCTTTTCTCTCTTGCTAGCTTAGAATCTGAAAATGAAACATTGAAATCAATTCTTCCATACCATGTCTTGTTTGCTTGACTTACGCAAGGACCTTGTTTATGCTAAATCTGAAATAGCCTTGCTTAGGTCAAAAGCTTCTTTACCATGTGTTTCATGTGAGTCTTTGCATGCTGAAATTAATAAATTAAAATTGACTCACACCACATGTGTAGATGAACTTGAGCATGCTAGGGCTGAAATTGATGAGATAAATGCTAGGCCTTGTAGCTTGTGCTCTTTGAATAAATATGCTTGCCTTACTTCTTGTGATATTCATGATTCCTTGCTTGATGTGAATGGTGATGTTTCTTCCACCAATTTCATGTGAACATCATGCATTGATTTGGAAAAAGAAGTTTTGGTTTTGAAGCAAATGCGCGATGATATGAGCGCTAAGTTGGTTGAGCACAATGATATGAGTGCCAACCTTGAGAAGGAAGTTGAGCTCTTGCGTACCACATATGCCGAGTGCATAAAAGAGGAGATGGAAAATCTGAAAAACACTCCTTGTGGTACTTGTGATCGCCTCATGTTTGAGAATGAGGTTTTAGCCAAAAGGTGCAAGAGCCTTTGTGCTAAATCTTTTGAGTCACGCATTTCTTGCAACTCCGATGTTGATGTTTCCAAGTCTGCATCTTTTCAACCGGAGTTGAGTTCTTATGTTGCGCGTGAGTCTTTTGACGATAGCACTTGTGCCAAGGTTTCGGATAGCTCTTTCATAGCTACTCCTAACCTTGATGTTTCTTCGAGTGATGTCCAAGGGACTTCTCTTGACAAGGGTGCTTCTCATATTTTTGGGACTCGTCCTCCCAATCCGGTTTTTCATTGCACCTTTTGCAAGAAGGAGGGACATTCGCTCGATTTTTGTTTTCGCCGTGTCAAGCACGAGCGGCGAATTCGAGCTAAGGCTTTTAGGAAGCCGTGTAGCCTTTCCCATGGCACGTGTGCTCCTAGCGTTGGCACCAAGTTGGTGGTTGATGCTTCTTGTTCTAAGTCCCAAGGGACTTCTCACTTGTCGGAGAATGGTGTGCCTTTCAGTAAGCCTTTGTACCATTGCTCTTTTTGTCAGAAAGATGGGCATCAAGAAAGCTTCTGCTATCGGCGTGCCAAACGTTTGCGCCAAGCTCGCTCTTATAGGAAGACGGTGGTTCATAGCCCTTCTCATGGCATGAACGCTTGTGCTCCTAGTAAGAAGCCCATTTTTGTTGATGGGTTTTATGACTCCTTTTCTAGTGGGATAGGTCATGGTCATGGACATGCTTCTTCCCTTGGTCCACGTCATGCTTTTAATGATGCTTCTATTGGTTCTTCTACAAAAACCTTGGAAAATGTTTGCCTCTTTTCCCGTGGTACGACTCGTTCTTCTCCTCGAGTTGTCCTTTTGAGGAATGCTTCCAAGGGTGCTTCACAATTGCATTTGAACCAACATTTGCGTCATGCTAACCCACAAGATAAGGTGAGATTTGTGACCAAGTCCTAGATTCCCAAGTATATGCTTAACCCTTCGGGATCCAAGACTCGGGCTGCTTTGTCCTCTTGTGTGTAGATATGAGCACGCGGGGTGGGGAACATGCGCCTGATGGAGCTTGATCTTTTAGATGTGATCAAGATTTGATGGTTCTCTACACCCCACTTAGAATTGCCTCCAAAGAGGCTTTTATAGCTTGGTGAGCTTTCTTTTACACTCATACCCTGTACATCCATGATTTATGTCTTGTGGTATGAGATGGTCTTTTATGTGCTCACTTGTATAGTTCTTGCATGTACATTTTCTCTTGTATCATGTTTTGTTTTAGTCTAGCATGTGCTATCTCTTGTATATCATGTCATGCTAGCTTGTGTACAGCTTTGGTGGTTTATCCACTTTTCATGCTAGTTTGTGATCCTCATGAACATTATGTCATGCTTTACCTTATTTCTCCATGAGCTTTACATGTAGAGGTATGATGTTCATTAGGTATCACTTTTCAGGTGCTAGTTCTGTGTAGCTGCATGTACCCTGATGATATGTTTAGCTTGAGCACTAGCCTTACCACAATTTTATCATGTTACATGCTTTTGGATCAATTGCTATCATTATCTTGCAATGTAGCATATGTTGAGGTTTAGGGTGTGTTTGAGTTGATCATGTCTCTAGGTTGCATGTTGCTCCATAGCGCTTTATCCTGTTGCATGGTAGTCTTGACTAGTTTGAGTTCAGATCTCCTTGCGGTATCATTCATAGGTAGATCTCTTTTTGTTGAGAGTTCACCTTATGTTTATTATGTGACTAACCATTTTCGTGGAGACCTTGAGGTCACACTAGACGAGACAACGCCTTGTGTTTCTTCTGCTTTTGAGTGTGCAGGAGAACAGGAGCCTGGAGAGAGCATTTCGGCTCACGGACCCGATCCCACTTCTTCCACTACTTGAGGTTCCGTTCGAGCAGCTCTCCAGCGAGCACTAGCTGCACCTGTGGGAGCGACAGCATCAGGCGAGGGGGAGACGACTTCGGCGAGGCAGGCGCCCTGGAGTTTAGTAGATTCAGGCATCCCCTCGAGCATCACACCAGCAGGGTCATGCGCTTCATGTGGTACCTCCGACACACTTCTGAGTTCGGTTTTTGGTATTCTCCTTCTTCGACCTCTTTCTGCTGTGTGGTCTTTTCGATGTGGATTTTGCTGGCTGTCGCTTGAGCGTTTTTGGCTCTTCCCTTATGAGTCTGGTGTGTGTTTCCCTTTTAGTTGGGGAAGCATTTTGCTTGTTGTATCGTAGTTGGTCTTCTCCGATACCCTTTTGTTTTGGGTTTTCCTTTTTAGGCTAGTTTTGCTTTGTCTTTGATAGACTAGCTTTTGCATGCATTTCATCATGTATATCGTGCATTTTAGAGCTTCATGATATAGTAATGAAAATGAGATTATGCACTTTCTGGTATGCCCTGCTTATTCATGATGATGCTTGTAGCTTAGGCTCTTTTTGATCACTTGATACATGTTATGAGCTAAGCTATTTTTGCAAATAGTGAACTTGACTAATAATTATGGAACTTTTAATTTGTTCACCATTGAGAGTGCCAACTAGCATGGGTAGGATGTGTTGAGATAACTTGTACTATCTTTTGTATGCTAGGTTGCTATGTCTCTTGCACTGAGTCATTCACTTGCTTGGATTGTTCATATTTACCCTGTGCTTAAAATTTGATCCAAGTCTAGTGAAATGAAAAGATCGAGATGGGATTGCATGTGTCAGCACATGACGGTATCGAGACTGTTTCTCATTGCACATTTGAGTTAAACTTGAGCCGTGTAGTGTAAGACCGAAACCGGTGCTTTAAGCTTCCGATTGCTTTTCTTGCATAGGCTTAGCCCTATTGAAAAGTTAGGCAATGACCATGTTTTTAACCTCTCGCAATCACATGCTTTTAATATGAACTTGTGTTAATACAGCTGCAATCTCCGATAAAATTTGAAAATAACACAAGTATATGCTTCATTCTATTGCATGATGATTGAACTTTGCTAGGGGTAGTTCACCTTTTATACCTGAGTTAGCACTTGTTTGATTTCCTGTCTATTCATGCTAAGTGCTATTTTAGTGGTGGACTGCTTTTCAAATGGCTTAAAACTGCTCATATGTTTAATTGTTCATATTTCGTATTCATTTGATCAGTTTGAGCCTTTGCTAGCATTTGTATTGGTTGCTACACTTTCAGGGCAGCACCCTTTTGAGCATGTTTTCATTCTGATTGCTATACACTTGAAGCTGTTGCATTGTCCATATCATTCATTTTTAGCTTAGTGTACATACCCCCAGCTCCGATACACTTTGTGGTCACTTTCAGTGCTTTTCATTGCCCCCATATGCTTTTGATTGATGACTTGTCTTGTGTTTGTGTCAACTTTTGTGGAAAAATGTTAAAACCCCTCAGCATGTTCCCTTTTGTCAAGGGGGAGAAGCTGTTTGCAAGGGGGAGTTTGTGTGTTGGCACAATGGGGAGAGTCATGCATTTTGAGGAGAGCTTTGAGCTAGGGGGAGTTTAGTTCTCTTTTATGTTCTTTTTCACTCGGTATAGCTCTTTTATGTGTCTCAATTGGTATCCATCTTTTGGTATGGAATGCAATTGGTGTCATGAGATTTGTTGCATAGCCTTTGCATGTAGGCTTGCTTTCAGGGGGAGTCGCTTTTGTCTTGCTGCTTCTCCACATGCTCCGAGTGTTTGAGCTCCATTTAGTGTTGAGCTTCTCTTGTGGTTTTTCTTAGTCGGTATCGAGCCTGCTAGTCGTGTTGAGCCATTTTTGCCTCTGTCTAGAGGGACTAGCAGGTTTTGCTTGGTATTTTTGATTGGTATGGACCCTTCAGCTAGTTGCGTCGAGCCTATGTGCCTCTGTCTTGGGGAACTAGCTGTATTCACCAATTCTTGGCTGTTTGTGATCAGTTTTGCATTCTTATGCGTTGATTCAGCCTCAATTGGTATTGAGCCTTGAGCTAGTGGTGTTGAGCCTTTTCTGCCTCTTCTTGAGGACTATTTCATTTCTGACTGGTTGCGTCGAGCCGTTGCCCATGTCTTTGGGACCAAGTTTTTTTGCTCTATGTTATCGAGTTTTGCTCATTGTTGAGTTGTTGCTCCGATCCCTTACTTGGTTGCGTTGAGCCGTTGCCCATGTCTTTGGGGACCAAGTTATGTCTCATGACAAGTGATTTTGTTCTTTGCCCTTCGATGGCTTTTGATCACTTGAATGAGATTTTCGGTTATGGTATCTCAAACCATCTCTTTGTGCCTAGTTTTTGTCAATTCAATCATCAAGGGGGACAAAGAGAAAGAGAGAGAAAAAGGGGGATAAATTGACCCAAAACCAAGTGGATAAGTACCTTGGTCTCTCTTTTGTGATGATTGTTTGACAATTTATTTGAGATTGGTTTTCGAGTACCTTTTTGGGATTTCATGGAACTCTTGTTTATCTTGACTCTTCGGTTGTGTGGAGGCTTTGCCTGCTTTTCCCATTTCTTTCGGGACCGAGAGCTTTTATTTGGAGTTTTCATGACCCTTCCTCATCTCAAGTAGCCTTGTGTTCGCTTTTGTTTGGCTTTTGGGCACTTGGATGAGGCTTGCCTTCAAATCCTTCCTTTGTGGTTTATTTTTAGTCAATGCATTCGTCAAGGGGGAGATTGAGAACATATATGATGAATGATTGACATTGATGAGGAAGGTTTGAGGCTTTTACCCGGTTGAGTCTATATCTAGCTATGCGCTTATTGTTTATGACTAACCGGTGGCGTTGAGTTGTGTGGTGTTTCTGTGTTGGTGTGCGTGTGCGACATGTGTCTCTTGGCTGTGTTGATGTGCAGGTGTGGAGCTCGGATACAGTGGTCAATGGCGAGGTGAAGGTCAAGTAGAGACGTGTCGTGCCAACGAATCGGGAGCAGTGAAGGATGGGCGTGCCGTGCGGCAGACGTGCCATGCCGATGTACTCAGAGCGATGAAGGGCGGACGTGAGGCTTGGACTGATGGACCAGAGGCCAGAGGACCAGCTGTGGTAGCTGGCACGTGGCATCGGCAAGCAGGAGCACATGGGGATGTGCGCTGCATCGGCCGAGTTGGGAGGAAGGCGCTGGAGTCGTGTCACTTGGCGGGGGTCGGACACGGGCTTGCGTGCGGCGCAAGTGCCGTCGGCCAAGTCAAGAAGGAAGGCGAAGGCGTTGTGCCCGGCGTGGAGGCTGGACATGCATCGGCATCGGTGCCGGTGGTCGGGGTGTGCGAACCACATCCCGTCTACGGTGCGGGTTTGGTAGCTGAGCCTCAAAAAGCTACCATCGACGGTTTCCGAGTTTGGGCCTCAAAACACGGGGTGGCCGGTTTCCGAGTTTGGGCCTCAAAACTCGACGAGGACGGTTTCCAGGTTTGGGCATCAAAACCTGGGCGTGCGGGTTTCCGAGTTTGGGCCTCAAAACTCGGGGTGGACGGTTTCCAGGTTTGGGCCTCAAAACCTAGGCTGGCAGGTTTCCCGGTTTGGGCCTGAAAACTCGGGGAAGGTCCAATAAGGACGGTCGACGCGTGGCGGCACCGAGAGGCTTGCGTTGCGGCGAAGATATTGGTGAGAAGGCGCGGCGGTCGATGGTGACGGCACCGGGCGGCATCAGGGAGGTCACGTTGAGGCGAAGCTATCGGATGTGCGGGCGTGGCTGTCGGATGAAACTGCTAGGGTTGGATAGTTTTACCCCTGGGGGGTATTTGGGTTTAGTGCTTAATGTAAGGGCGTTTTGGTCTTCGGACGTGCGCCTATATATATGAAAGGGGCTGCTAGGGCAGCCGCATCCTTGGAGAAGTGTCACTCTCATTTTGTTCATTTGAGAGGAGGCTAGGGTTAGAGAGAGGAGTGGCTCTTGTTCTTGAGCTTTTCGCCATCCAATCGAATTTGAGTTTGATACAAGCTGTTTTTAGCCTTTCTAGGCATTCCCGGACTGTCCGGGACTTATCCCCGGACTGTCCGGGGGTCGGGGCTGTTTCAGAGCAGCGAGGTCGTCATTTTAATTTTTGAACGGCGGACTGTCCGGGACTCATTCCCGGACTGTCCAGGGTTCAATAGCGGACAGTCCGCGGTTCACTAGCGGACAGTCCGTGACTGCACAGTTTTGCTGATTTCATCCGTATCTTTTGCATACGAGCTCCGATTTGTGATCCGTTTGTTGCGTTGGTTTTCTAACTTCTTAAGGATCATTCCAAAGTACTTTTGCCATCATTGGTCAAAGTATTTTTGGTCGGACACTTCCTTCTTCTCCATAGGAGTTATCTGTTCCGCTTTCGGAGTTTCGTTTGTTCTAGCGGCCGTATCTTTTGCGTTCGAGCTCTGATTTGAGATCCGCCTGTTGCGTTAGTTTCCTAACTTCATAAGGATCTATCCATGGTCCTTTTGCTACTAGTTGGACTGAGTAGTTTTGGTCGAACACTTTCCTCTTCTCCATAGGAGTGGGGTGTTCTATTATCGAAAGTTCGATTGTTCTAGGAGCTTGCTTGTGCAGTTTTGCCCCGTTGCTTTGGTGCTCCATTTTGGGGGTTCTTTGGTAGTTCCGCTATACGTCTAGGACATTTTTTAGGGTATCCACCTATTCGTAGGTCGTGAACTCACCGGTTGTTTGAGTCTTCGCTTTTGGGGTGATTTTCTGGGACAAGGGCCATCATTTCTCGAGAAGAAATTTGAGGCTGCCATTCACCCCCCCTCTGGTCGCCAATTCGGTCCTTCACGCCCGCCTCCTCACTGCCGTTCGTTTGAACCATCATTCATCCAACGGTCTTCATTTGCTCTCCCAAGTCGGTTTGAGGCCCGGTTAGGGTTTAGACACGTGTCCAAAGCCCACTATCCAGGTGATACTCTTCTTTGCCCTTGGATCAAACCGCCTTAGTGTGCAATGGCCAAGATTCGAGCTTGAGGTGACTCCCACGGATCGATGACGTGGCTTGGGCCAATTTTGGCACGAGTGACCTGGCGGCCGCCAGTAATAGGTGGCGGCCGCCTCCTTACTCAGGCCCAAATGGGCCAGAGTGGCTTGACCTTGCTCCTGGTACTCTTGTTTGGCCCAAATTCCATTATTTCCTGCATTAAGATAAGAAACTATGCACATGTGGAAATAGGTTAGTTATAAACCAAATCTTCTACTTTTTATGTTGTTTTACCATGGTTCTGGGTGAAATGTTGATGGTGAAATGATGCATTGAGCACCGTCAACACCGAGGACGAGGGTTTCTGCACCATGGCCCTCGGCAAGGAGGTCGACGGCGAGCTGGAGGCGACCCCTCGGAACAACGACGATGACGACACCTCCCAGGTATCTCTGACCCCCGACGAGCTTTCTACTGAGGTTGAGAAACTTACTGCCGCTCTCCTTAGTCAAGACAAGTTGCTTAGGCGTGCCGCTAGAGAGCACAAGGAGTTTAGGCAGAAGTGGGAGGATACGGTGAAGGAACTTGAATCTGTCTTGTCCACCGTTGTTGTCACCGAGGAGGAGTGTGAGATGTGCACCAAGCACATGACTGACCTTCTCACTTTGAGAGGTAAGTATGCTGCGTTGGTAGGAGAGGTGGATGAGCTCCGGGCTAGACCCATGCTGTTGGGTGCATGCAAGACTTGTCCTGTCTTGCAATCTGAGTTGGCAAGAGAGAATGCCAAGATTGTGTCTCTTGAAGAGGCCAACTCAGGTAGCACATGTGTGGCTAGGTGTGTTCTTTGTGAGGGTTTGGAGATGGAGATTTCTAATGTGAAGCATGACAAGATGCAAACCGAGGAGGAAAACACATACCTTCGGACCATCTTGCCATAGGTGTCTAGTGGTGAGCACAGCTCGGGATGATGATCTCCCAATTCAAGCGAGCTGCTGGAGGTCCTGGTGTAGGTTTTGCTCCGGGTGTTGATGTGTCATCTTTTGGGAAGATTGGAGAGTCGAGTGGTCTTAACCCATGTGAGAAGCCCAACTCCACCACTACTCCCAAGCTTACCAAGATTCCACCCAAAGAGCCTCTCAAGCCTAACACCAAGGATGGGGTCTTTGTTGAGCGTCCGAGAGCTCCACCCAAGAAATAATCATGGGCTCCCAAACCAAACCACCTCAAGAACAAGCTTGACACCATGCCACCCATCCAGGAGGAGCTTATGCCACAGAAGGGCAAAGTGATCCACACCCACTACCGTGAGTACCAACAACCCCCTTTGAGAGCGGTGAGGTACCATTGTGAGCACTATGGGAGAGATGGACACTTGAGTGAGTTCTGCTTTCGGCGCAGAGAGAGGCGCGCCGTGCTAGGGAGATGAACAAACCCGGACATGTACCATCCTTTCCATGATGTACATGTGCCGAATGTTCAGAGGAGAGCTCCAAGGAGAGCTGCTAGGCCCAGAGGTCCAGAACCTCAAGTTCCCAAGCCTAGGCAGCGGAGAGGCCGTGCCCGGTGGGAGCCTGCAGTTGTAGGCTATGGACCCCGTGGCGGTGGCTTTGTTGTAGAGCGTTTTCCCCCATCGCGTTTTGAGTATTGCGATGGACGCTCTTCCCTTAGCGGACCACGTTTTCCTCAGCGTGGTGATCGCTTTCCCCAAGGCCAGCTAGGAATGGGTTTTCTGCTAACCGTTCTTTTGAGAGCAGCCGGCCCTAACCTAGGTATTGCTTCCTAACTTCACCAACCCTAGTGTTGGACCGTATGCTCATCCTTGTTGGTAGTTCTTAGCTTCACTAAAGATAGTGCTAGGCAACTATCCCCGGTAACGGCCTAGGAATGCTTGTTGGCACTTGCTAACGTTGTTACTAGGAGTAGACTATGGAGTCTATCCCCGGCAACGGCGTCAGAAGTGCTTGAAGCAAGACCGGTCACTATACCTAAAGGAGTGGAGCTAAAGCAGCTATCTACTAATGCCAAGCGGGGTTGTCAATCCCGACACTAGTAGGAGCTAGCTAGAGAGAATGCAATCTACCAGGAGGAGATTCTGCAAGCGCACAGAACTATCGTAGTAGCACTTCGCCTGGGAGTACCTGGTGTCGATTTATTTGATCCCAAGGGAAGGCTAGGGTGGTGGATGAGTTGAGTCAAGGAGGGGATGAGAGTGAATGAAAAGAGAAAAAGGAAAAGGGGAGAAGGGAAGATGGAAGGCTAGAAAGAATATATGGGTGGCTAGGTAAGGATGAAGTGGATGGCTAAGGTAAGGTGGATAGATAGGTAGATAAATAAGGGTAGCTAAGGATAACTAACTACTAACTACTAACTAATAACTAATCCTAGGTAACTACAAAGCAAGATAACTACGAAGCGAGATAGTTACAAAGCAGGGCAGGCAAAAGACAATAAAGCAACTAAGTTGAGTATAGTTTTATTCCTATCTTATCAAGTATCGAGGCGTACTAGCCTTTACCACTTACTTAGGTTGAACGCTAGCACAACGAGCCTTACTGTTAAACTGGGCCAACTACGTGGTGGAATTCAAGGCGCATAGGGCTGTCACCACCTGCTTGCTACCACAGCTATCCGGGGGCACTACTGTAGTAGTCAATTTCCGCAGCGGGCAAAAACACTTTACCGCAGCGGGCATCAGCGTCCGCTTGCAGTGCAACGCCACGGTAAATCCAGGCGGCACCGCAGCGGGCGCTGGTGCCCGCTGCGGTTAATACACATTAACCACAGCGGACACCTTAGAATGCCCGCTGCGGTTAATACACATTAACCGCAGTGGACACCTTAGAATGCCTGCTGCGGTAAATAATTTTAGAAAAACAAAAAAAAAGAAAAAAAAGCCCATATGGGCTTGGATGTGGGCCTGAATATCGCCACCGCCGCCGAAACCCTAGCGCCGCCAGGGGCATGGCGGCTACCCGCGCGACCCGCCGCCGCCGCCGCTGAGCAGAGTACGTCAGGTCGTTCCGCTGCACGCCGTCGAGAAGAGCTGGATCCGCCGCGTGCCACCGTGGAGACCTGCAGTCGGGCTGCACCATCTCTCTGTGCGGCCCCACCACCGGGAGCCATCATCGTTGCTGCAGATCTGAGAGAGAAGGATATGTGACGAGCAACCTTTGATCCAAGAGAGAGGAGGGAGAGAATGGGGACATACTGGAGGATCTGCGCAAGGGTCGTCATCGCGGTCAGGTTCGCCGTCGTCACAAGGAGGGGGAGGGGTGCGCACCGCCTAGCTCCGCCGCAGTCAGGGGAGGCTCCAACCACCTCGCTCCGCCACCAGCCACATCTGACCGAGGAGGAAGGCACGCGACCGGATCTGGCCACCCGTTGCCACCGCCGCCACCCCGTGTCCCCAGCCACGCGCCACCGAGAAAGAGAGAGAGGGAGACAGAGGAGTGGAGGGAGGCGATGTGGAGATAGAGAGGGAATGAAGACTGGAGGCAGAGAGGGAGGAGCCGTCGCGCGGCGTCGGACATCGCGTGAGAATTGCGGCTGGAGACGGAGGAACCCTAAGTGTGGGTATATATATGAAGATGAAAGATTTACCGTGGCGGGCTCTATATAATGTCCGTTAACATGTCCGCTGCGGTAAATACCCTATTTTCCGCAGCGGGCATCTTAAAATGCCCGCTGCGGAAAATAGGGTATTAAGCGCAGCGGGCATCTTAAGATGTCCTCTGCGGTAAATAGGTATTTTCCGCAGCGGGCATTTTAAAATGCCCGCTGCGGTAAATCGATTTACCGCAGCGGGCAAAAGTTGACCGCCACGGTAAATCAAAAGTGTCCGTTGTGGTAAATTGTGGGATTTACCGCAGCGGGCAAAAAAACGTCCGCCACGGAGGGCAAAAAAGCAACGCTGCGGAACTTCGTTTTTGTAGTAGTGGGGTCCAGCCGTATCTGAAGGTAAGTCTATAACTAAGCACCACGCTTAACTATATTCTAACTATCTCTACCCTAGCTTTGAATAGAGACACCCTTGCGGACGTCAGAGCAAATACTTGTCTTAATACGATAAATACTAAACTAACTAAGCAACCTATTGGCAAAGATCAAACACTAAGCTCACTAGAGATTAACTACTATGTCTAAGTGAATTGAACTGTAGGATAGCTAGGCACTCAAGCAATCAATCAAGTATACCACTAAATACTGATAAGTAGAATAAAGTAATACTTGAAATGATAAAATAGAATAAAGTAAAGTGCTTGAGTAACTAGAGCAAAACCTGAACTGAAGATGAAGGAAGACTCCTCCCAGCTTCAGGACCGATTACTCGCACGCCGCTACTCGTGAGCTAAGCCTTGAGCAACGCTACCGCGAGGGCGAAGATGCCTTGCTCAACTAGCTACCTACTTGCCTAAGCTCTCTAAGCTTCTAACCTAACTCTCACTTGCTTCTCTTGCTTTGCTTCTCTTGGAAGTGTGGGATATGAAGGGATGAATGAAGAGGTGCCTCCAGGGGGGTATTTATAGCTTGAGGAGTGAGGGGGTTCTTATAGGGGCAGCCACCCGACCTAGGGTTAGGTCAGGTGGCGGGCGCCACTCCCTACTAGCGGCCGCCAGTCTCCTGGCCACTGGATGCACCGCCTTTGATCCAACGGCCTCCAGGTGGTTGTCCGAGGCGGTTTGGAGGTCGGTTGTGTGACACCCTAGTGTCAAGCACTGCATTAGGAAAATACTTTTAGCTACTAAAATGCATAAGCAATGCATTGCATCATTTCATGTGCATGAAAGTGGTTTTTGTCCTTGTTTGTTTAATTGGATCTTTGGTTTCTTTTGGACTTGGTTGTTTGAGTGGCCTTCCGACTTGGCAAATAGTTTCTTAAAGTAAAGAATATTGAATAAAGTGCTTTTCTTGTTGGCATCTTGACCTAGTTCAAAATAGTTTATCAAATCAAAATGAGGAAAACAAAATGGTTGAAGTCTCAAAAATTGGCTTTATTTATGTGGAGGTTGTAAAAATGGTTTTCAGAAAAAGTGTCTTATATGAAAGTTGTAGAGAAAATTATTTTGAGCAACTTTTATTTTTGGGTTCGAACCTAGTTTGGAGTTTTTGAAACTGTTTTGAATGGTCAAAGTTTGAAAAGTTTTAGAAAAAGAAAAAGGATTTCGTTTTTTTTTCTCCCGGCGCCCCACTTCCGGCCCAGTTGGCCTGTCGGCCCATCAGCGCCGCGCCGGCCCGTCCCGCGCTCGCGCGCGTGCCGCGCACGCCGCGCTGCGCCGTACGCCGGTGACACGGCCACGTGGCCGTTCTTCCCTGCCGCGCATCCGCGTCCGCCTCTCACCGCGCGATCGCCTTCCGCTCGAGCACGCAAGCAATCCTCCCCGGCCACTTCCCGCTCGCCTCGCCTGCCGAGCCGCCTCGCCAACCGCGCCCGCCTCTCGTCGCTCACCGCGCCGGGCCCCGCCATGACCACCGGCCGGCCAAGGTCGACCAACACCCCGAGCACCCCTTCGCTCCCTCACTCACCCGCGCACACAACCCTCATTCGCTCTCGCTCTCCCTCTCCTCTCCCACAAACGCTAGCCGAGAGCTCTGCTCACCCTCGCCGCCGCACGCCACCGCAAGAACGCCCGCCGCGTTCCAGCCCTCACCGAGCCACCGTCAGTCGATTCCTTCCGCACACCACCTCACCTTCACCTCGGACGCACGGTGCGCACCTCCACACCATCTGCCGAGCTTCACCGACGCCGGAACATGAGGAGCGCCGCCGCGGACGCCATCAGCGTCGCCCGGAGCCCGAACCTATTCCGCGCGACCCCAAGCTTCGCCACCGCCCTCCTTCGCCCGCAAGCACCACCAGCCAAAGGCAAGGTGAGAACACACCTCTGCAAGGTCTCTACCGCTCCCTAACCCCCTCTTCTTCCCCGACCGAGCACCGCCATTGTCCGCCATGGCCGCTCGCGTGGTCAAGCCCCTCCGATGCTTCCCGAGCCTAACCAACCACCTAGTCACAATTCATAGGGTTCACTGAGCGCGATGCACCCTTTGATTTGGCCGGCGACCGCCGGAAACGGCGTAGCCGCTCGTTCCGCCGCCACCGTCCGCCACCGCTCGCCGCCGGCGAGCTACGGCCATGCACTAGCCAAACCAACCCCACCTCTTGGTCTGTCTCGTCAAGGGGAACACGCCGAGCCCTACCCCCCGCCGGCGGCCTCACCGTCGGCAAGCAATCGCCGGTCAACCCCGTCCCCTGCCTTTCCTTCACTGACCGCGGGGCCCCGTTGACTTGGTTGGCCCCACACGTCAGCCACCCAGGGCCTATAGACCGGGTCTATGCAAGTTGAGCTGGGAGATTCAAATGTTTTTCCTTTTTGTTTTTAATTTTCAGAAAAGCTTATTATTTTTGTGTAGCACGTTTTAAAAGTCCAAATGTAGTGGTTTCAGTTTTGGTAGTTTGTTTATAAGTATATCTATCATGGAAAAATATGAAAGTATTTTTTGTGAAAGATTATATTACTGTTTTTATTTAATTCAGTTTACATGCTTTTGTTGAGATAAATGGTTATATATGTTTTCTGGTCAAGTTAATTCATGGAAAAATTTGTGTAAGTTTATAATCATGTTATGCATCTGTGAAAAATGTTTG
This sequence comes from Coix lacryma-jobi var. lacryma-jobi, assembly GCA_009763385.1. NCBI lineage: Eukaryota > Viridiplantae > Streptophyta > Magnoliopsida > Poales > Poaceae > Coix > Coix lacryma-jobi. The sequence goes on from CM019822.1 coordinate 75,174,771, forward strand.
AGGCACTATTTATGTGGAAAAAGTTTCTGTTATGGTTTAAAGTTCTTTTTAGCTGATTTCTTAGAATAAGTGTGAAGGTATTTTATATGTCAAAATAAAATGTGGGAAAATTTGTGCAGTCTTTGTGTGTGATGTTCCAGCTAAGAAAAATATTAAGTATAGGTTGTTGTATGGAAAAACGTGAAGTTACTTTACAAATGTGCTTTTCTGTGTTTTTCTTTAAAAATTCATGTAAGGAATAATATAATGTTTCTGTTCATGGAACTTTCTTGATAAATATGAAATGTGTAGTAGAATCTGGAAAAAATATGAAACTGAGTATAGCACCCTTTTCCAATAGGGTTGTAGTTCATTTGGATTGTTTTGAAATAGGTTTGTTTATTTTGTGTAGGGTGATATATTTATGTTTTGGCTGTGCACTTTCTGCAGTAGAGAGTTATGAGTAGATAAAGCTAGTAAAATTATGAAATCTACTGTTTGACACTTTTTGCGTGAAAAGTTAGTTCAAAGCACCTGTTGAGCGGCATTTTTCATCTTTTTGTAGCTACTGTTCTGTAATTGTTCTCTTGCTGAAAATTTGTCAGCGAAGTCCAGTTAGTGTCAGTTATCTGCTGGAATTTTTGTGGATTTTTCTGAGATAAGAAAAATGCACTTGCAGTTCAAACCTGAGTTTCTTTTGAATTTTAATAGAGGAAATAATGGATTTGTGTTATGAGATAAATCAATATTTACCTCAATGTCAAAAGTGGTTCAACAAGTTGGTTTTGTTAGTTTGCAAGAAATGTTACTTTTTTATACCACCACATCTCGCACCCCGCTTATTTATTTATTTATTATTCATTGCATACAATAGGATCGACAGTCCCGGAATCCGACCAGGAGCAAGAGGTAAACGTCGAGCAAGAGATTCCGGAACTTCATCAAGCCGAGGGAGTGGACCCCGCGGCCGACACTAACCTGCCCGAGTGCCCCTCCCACGAGGCCTCGGTCTTCGCTCAAGGCAAGCCCCGGAGCATTCTAAGTCTCCCAGTATTTGCAATTAAATTGCTTGAGTCCTTTTATATTGTGATGCATTAGGTTTAGGAGTTGCTTGAATCCTACTTGCTGCATTACCATTCCTTGATTATTGCTTAATATCTGCCTTGTTATCCTATTCTTTATTTATATGTAGAACTGCTTAGCCTGCTAAATAAAAATAGTAGTTAAGGATGTTCCCGTAATACCCCTGGTGGGTATTTACCGGATAACGGTTGGCTATATTTGCTATCGTGGAAAAGAACCTGAGTAGTAATGAAATACGGTCAACTGGAAGGCAAGGCACAAGTTTGGAAACTTGGGGCAGTCCGTCCATTGGATCGTGTAGGTTTGTATCGATGTTGGCCCTCGTTCATTTTTGAACGCGCCCTTTTACTTAGGGATATGTCGGTGCCGTAATCATCGACCCCAAAGCCGGTTAGAAGTTGTTCGGGCCGGTCTCAACCCGTGTCGTGCCCTCTAGTATGGAAATGCGATCTGCCGCGTGAGGCCATCGCCAGGTTCCAATTGGGCGGTCCGTGCTGTGAGCCACGACGATTACCACCACGAACAAGCATCGAGCGGTTGCCCAATGCATGGACCCGACGGGGAAAGTGTGGGCTGGTATTAAAGGTCTTTCACCAGCTGGTTTGGAATTCGATTCGAGTCGCTGTCTCCCCCGGTTTGTGGGAAACTATGGCGAGCTTCACTATGATACAACTCCATGTGATGTTTAAAGGTTCAACTAAAATGTGGATAAGTCAACTGGATATGGTTATATTATTGTTTGTTAGACTCAAGTGTGTGAAATAGTTCAGGTGCAAACCTAGAATAAGAGATAGGTCTAAAAACTGACAGCTCATCAATGATACTAATACTCCTTCCCTTAAGTTTGAGTTTTTCGCAACTAAAGATTCCAGCTCCACCAAAAGGCCTTGCATATCCTTGGTGTCTTTATTTTCAGTTAGACGGGTAAGTCTAGCTGAGTACATTCTCGTACTCAGAGTTTATCCCGTTTGTTGCAGATGGCCAGGTCTACTATGGCTATTGTAAGCACTGCCTCTACCCAGTGGAAGGTGATGAGGAGTAGGCCCAGGGCAGGGTCGTCCAGAAGCTTCCCCTTTTCTTTTGCTGGTCTGAGACTTCTGGTGGCACATTATTTAAAAAGGGAGGAGTGAGTTGTGTTGGGTTGGACTTATCAACAATGTTTTATTTGGACCACATGTGTGGTGGTCGTGTTTCAAAACTTATTTCAGCTTCCGCACCTTTAAAATTGGTATTGTAATAACTCTATCGTGATTTCGCACTCTGATATTTTAAATCCGGTTTCGTTATCTGTGATGTATCTTTGCGAATGTAATTCTTGGATGATGCGATCCTGTATGTTGTATGATGATAGAAATCCTTCGAGATTTCCGGACTACCGGGGTTATATGGGTTCAAGTATGAGTCGATGTCAGACGGATTTGACTAAGACGGTACTTGAGCTCTTATAATCAGGACGGTTCCGCCACAGGTTGCATGTCTGAGTAACCGCCCATCAGCCTTGATCCGCGCCACTCTCTCCTAAGCTGTCCGATGCCACTGACCTAGTGACCAAGGGCCGAGATTTGGCCCTAGGGAGGTCACACGGATCGGTGACGTGGCAGGGGGGTGAAGTTGGGCCAACCCAAGTGGCGGGCACCACTTGGAGCTGGTGGGCGCCACCCCTCTTAGGCCCATTTGGGCCCTTTCGAGTGGGCTCGTCTCCTAGTGGGTCCATATGTCCAAATTTGGTTCAAATCCTGCATTCAAATAGAATTCTATGGACATGTGGAATTCGGTTAGATTGAAACCTATTTGACTACATTTCATGCCTTTTTGGTGGACTTTAGGGTCAAATGTTGACGGTAAAACAGGTGTTTAAGGACTGTCAACAAGTTCCCCCAAGCTAACCTATTGCTCGTCCTCGAGCAACAATGCGATTTAAGCATTAAGCATGAAAAGATAGCAAAATTAAGATGTATGCAAGTGCATTTTGTATAGTGAGAAATAACTTAGCATATATCATGAATCATAGCAATGTGGGGCTTATAGCTTTTCAATTCAAACATGCAAGAGTGGAATAAAGCAGTAGATAGGAAACTTTTATCTTGCTTAGGTTTGACTAGGATTTTGTCTAGAGGTTTTTCAAGGTTTTCAAAAGATAACAACTTGCTTAAGTCCTCCAAGATTCACTCAGTCACTCAATGGTGTTTAAATCCTCACTTAGGCCAAAATGTAGCCTCTCCTATTTCTAAAGAATGATATGTGGAGTTATAGGTAGGCTAAGAACCATGAGCAAATTGCCTGATGTTTATTGCTAAGCTAGACACTCTGAAGGACCGAGAAGCTACCCGAAAGCGACCAGAGGGGGGGTGAATGGGAGCTTCAAAAATTTCCTTTCGGAAACTAGATGCCACTGTCCCAAGATCAACCCCAAAAGCGAAACCTAGAGCTTGCTAATGTCCACGACCCTAGATGTAGGGTGGATGCTTCCTAGAAGCACAGCGGGACACTAGACAACCCTAGAAAGCCAACCCAAAAGACGGAACTCAAATCCGATCAAGAACGAACGAACCGCGAACGAAGACGCGCGAAACTGCAGCGACCGGACTCTGGCCTGCGTCCGGTCAGCAGGGACCGGACGCGTCCGGTCGTCAGAAAACAGCTCTGGGAGCTCTCTGTTCGCGACCGGACGCACGGAGCTCAAGCGTCCGGTCGTTCACTGAGCGTCCGGTCAGATGAGACAATGACACGGGAACAGTGCAAGCGTAGCGTCCGGTCGAAATGCAAACAGAGCGTCCGGTCGAGAGCGTCCGGTCAGTACGCAGAAAAGCTTGGCGCCGTGCTCAACGACCGGACTCTGAAAGCGTGCGTCCGGTCAGCCCGACAGAGCGTCCGGTCACCCCGCGACTGCACTGAAACTCCGGCGATTCAACCCGATCTCCTCCGAATCAAGTGCTCTAGGCTTGGGATTCGATCTGAGGAGTCACAAGGAGGTTAGTGAGCTATCTCTAAGAGATCATGGCTCGAACCTAACTCCAAATCGGTGAATCGAAGGAATTCGGGGGAAAGAAGAAAAAGAGACCCGAAACTAAAACTTGATCGATCTCCTAGACCGTGAGGTTAGAGATGATTTCTTTCGGTGGAAAGAAGTGCCTCACGATCTAGAGCAACTCAGTTCAAACGGAACCGTGAAAGATGAACCGAGCACAAAGATCAAGCGACGGGAAAACTCAAGGCACAAAGCAATCCGCGAAGAACATGATGAACATGAAATCAAAACGCGAATTGACACCAAGAGATGGGATCCAAGGTGAGGATACGGCCTCACTTCCTCGAATCAACAGTACACAGAGTGGAGTCTCTCTGCGGATCTCAACTAGCTAAAGCAGGAGTGTGGGAGAGTGGAAACCCTAGGAAATGAAAACTCTAACTGAGATTGAGATAGGGAGGAGGGTGTCTCCCCTAGACTACTTATACTAACCTAGCCTAAGTCTATTTCCTACTCTACCCCTCTTTACTCTAATTTACAGAGCGGACCAGCCTAACCCTAAGGCTATTCTAGTCCACCCGCTGGTGGTAGGTAGATCCGACGGCCACACCCGCACGGTCTTCCGCGTCGCCTCCACGCAACCTTCAGATCGCCGCCACGTGCCGCCACCACTCTGCACCCCCGGTTTTGCGGCCCAAACCGGGAAACCAGCCTTTTCCATCAGCCCCCGGTTTTGAGGCCCAAACCGGGAAACCAGCCTCCAGCCCGAGTTTTGTGGCCAAACTCGGAAACCGTCCGCGCCCGAGTTTTGAGGCCCAAACTCGGAAACCGGCCCACGCCCAGGTTTTGAGGCTCAACCTGGAAACCGTCGCGCCCAGGTTTTGTGGCTCAACCTGGAAACCCAGCACCCAGGTTTTGAGGCCCAAACCTGGAAACCGTCCACCGTTGGTTTTTCCCGGGCTCTACCAACAAACCGGCGTCGTAGAGGGGATGCACCGCCTGTGCACCCCTTCCACCGACATGATCGCACTTCTCCGCCTGTCGCTGTCGCAGGCTGCCAGCCACCACAGCTGATCCTCCGGCCTCCAGTCCATCAGTCCAAGTCCACGTCCGCCCTTCACCGTCCGATACATCGGCATGGCACGTCCGCCGCACGGCACGCCCATCCTTCATCGCGCCCGGTCCGTCGGCACGGCACGTCGCAACTTGACCTTCACCCGCCATCGATCACTGTCTCCGTGCTCGACACCTGCACAACACAAGCCAAAGAACATGCGCATCATCTCCATTGACAATCACTCATCACACAGAGACTCGGCATACACCCATGTATCCGCAATCTCCCCCTTGATGAGTGCATTGTCAACTCCACAACAAATCATGAATAAGAAGAAGGAGGTAGGAAGGAGTGGGAAGAGAAAACCCAACCAAATGACCCAGAAGCCTTAACAAAAGCCGAAGAAGGTCAAGTGGATGAAGCAAAAACTTGGTCCCCAAAGACATGGGCAACGGCTTGACGCAACCAAGCAAAGCAAGGCTAGCCCTCAAGAAGAGGTAGAACAGGCTCAACACCGCTAGCAGATACCAATTGAAGATCGGAGGACAACAGAAGCAAAATGCTAGTCCCTCAAGATAGAGGCACAGAGGCTCAACACAACTAGCAAGAAAATCACTCCGAACCAATTGGAAATCAACCCAAAACAAATGGGAAAGCACACCAGACGATACCAATTGAAAGCCAAAAGAAAAAGCTTATGAAAGTTCATGAAAAGCAAGGAACGTTTGCTAGTCCCTCAAGACAGAGGCAACGGCTCAACACAACTAGCAAACTCCCCCTCGACAAATGCAAGCAACTAGGACAAATGATTTTCAGGGCATATGATTTGCGTAAATTTCTCCCCCTAGTTGAAAATGCACTTATCAAGGCCAAAAGGTATCGGAGAAGCAACTCTCTTCACATAAACTCCCTCTGAACACAAGATCTCCTTCCACAATGCATATGAAGTCAAAATGCAAGTTAGGAGCTTCAAGTATATAGTCAAAAAAGTGCAAAGATGCTCTAATCAGTATAGCTCCAACATCTTAATTAAGCACTCAAATAGCAAAGGCTCAAACTGATCACTTATACGAAATATGAAGCATATGAGCATGTGAGCAGTTTTAAGCCAAAAGGATAGTCACCATCAACATAGCACTAGACATGTATAGAAGGAATCCAAACACGTGCTAAGCATATATACAAGGTGAACTACCCCTAGCAAAGTTCAATCATCATGCATAGGAATGAAGCATATACTTGTGATTTCAAATTCATATCGGAGTTGCAGCGGTAAAAGAATTCACAAGTTCATTTTTAGCATGTGATTGCGAGAGGTTGAAAACTTGTCATCGCCTAACTTTTCAACCGTGCGAAGCCTATGCCGAAGCAATCAGAAGCTTAAAGCAACGGTTTCGGTCATACACTACATGGCTCAAGTTTAACTCAAAGTGCAATGAGAAACAGTCTCAATACCATGAGGTGTTGACAAGCAATCCCATCTCGATCTTTTCAATTCAACACTACTTGGTTCAGATTTTAAGCAAGTTATGAACAACCAAGCAAGTGAATGACTCAGAACTAGAGACATAGCAACCTAGCATATATGAAAAGCAGGAATGGACTCAACACACCCTACACATGCTAGTTGCGTATCTCAATGGTGAACATTTTCAGATTTATATACATTAGGCATGATTCACCATTCCAAAAAAAATAGCTCGCTCATAACATGTAACAGTGATCAGAAAGAGCATAAGCTACAAGCATCATCATAAGTATCGGAGCAATACTAACAAGAGCATAATTACATTCTAGTGAATATAGACATGAAGCTCAGAATGTAAATGCGTATGCCCGACACAGAACTGAAGGAAAGAAGGTGCCAAATGGAAAGACTCAAGAAACTCAAAAGAAAAGAGCCTCAAAATAAAAGAGTCAGTCTGTGCATCTCAAAATGTTTCCCCCATCTAAAAGGGGAAACACACACCAAGCTCACCCCTCAACCTATTAAAGGTTGATTCGTCTAAAGGCTTGGTGAAAATATCAGCTAATTGGTGATGAGTATCGACATGGCGAAGGTCGATATCACCCTTCTCCTGGTGGTCTCGCAAGAAATGAAAGCGCACATCAATGTGTTTGGTTTTCGAGTGAAGCACAGGGTTCTTAGCAACGCTAATGGCACTCGTGCTGTCACAAAGCAAAGGAACTCGAGTAAAGCTCAAACCAAAATCACGCAAAGTGGCCATCATCCAGAGTAACTGGGAACAGCAGCTAGCCGCAGCAACATATTCAGCCTCCGTGGTAGACTGAGCGACACTAGACTGCTTGCGAGAAGACCACGACACCAGAGAAGATCCAATAAACTGGCAAGTCCCAGAGGTGGACTTGCGCTCAATGCGACAACCAGCAAAATCAGCATCAGAAAAACCACAAAGCGAGAGGGTGGAAGAAGCAGAATACCAAATCCCGAGCTCAGGCGTGAAACGAAGGTACCTGAAGATGCGCTTCACCGCCTGACGGTGAGAAGTGCGTGGCGAAGCCTGAAAGCGCGCGCACAAGCACACGGCGAACTGAATGTCCGGCCGTGTCGCCGTCAGGTAGAGCAGCGATCCAATCATGCTGCGGTACTCCTTCTGGTCCACTGCTTCTCCATCCGTGTCAGCATCCAGGGCAGTCGTCGTCGACATGGGCGTCGGAAGAGGCTTGGCCTCACCCATGTCGAACCGCTTCAGCAAGTCCCTCGTGTACTTGCCCTGGTGCACAAACGTCCCCTCTCGGGATTGCTTAATTTGCAACCCGAGAAAGAAAGTCAGCTCGCCCATCATGCTCATCTCGAACTCCCTGCTCATAGTATCTGCAAAACTTGGCAACCAAAACGTGAGAAGAACCACCGAAAATGATATCATCCACGTAAATTTGGACCAAGAGAGTATCTTTGCCTTGCTTGAGGAGAAAGAGCGTTTTATCTACACATCCCATTTTAAAACCCTTAGCTAGCAAAAAGGTTTTTAATCTCTCATACCAGGCTCTAGGGGCTTGTTTCAAACCATACAAAGCTTTGTGGAGTTTAAAGACATGGTTTGGAAACTTGGGATTTTCAAAACCGGGGGGTTGCTGGACATAGACCTCCTCCTCAATATAGCCGTTTAAGAAGGCACTCTTGACATCCATTTGAAAGAGTTTGAAACCCATGGATGCAGCATAAGCCAAGAGTATCCTAATAGCCTCCAAACGAGCTACAGGAGCGAAGGTCTCCTCATAATCTATCCCCTCCTTCTGACTATAACCCTTCGCTACAAGCCGGGCCTTGTTTCTCACAATGTGGCCCTCCTCTCCTTGCTTGTTTTTAAACCCATTTTGTCCCAATAGGTTTACAGTCAGGAGGTGGTGGCACTAGAACCCAAACCCGATTTCGCTCAAAGTTCTCTAGCTCCTCATGCATGGCATTGACCCAATCCGGATCCGTCAATGCGTGTCCAACATCTCGGGGTTCAAAAGACGCAACAAAAGCAGAATGAGCAAAGTGCGAGATGTGCTGTGACCTGGAGCGAGTAACTCTCGCTCGTCGATGTCGCCGATCATCTGTTCAGGGGGGTGCTGGCGCTGGATATGTCGTGGCGCCTCCCGGGAAGAAGTGACCTCCCCCTCAACAGCAGCTGGTTCCACCCCGGGTACAAAAGGTACCGCGCGAGGTGGAGGATCCCACGGCCCCCAGGAAGAAGAAGTGTCGGGGCCGTGAGTCGTCGTCGAGGCCGCCTTTGCGGGCACGGCAGGTGGAGGGGGTGCTGGATCATCTATACCTTCAGCACCCTCGTCCTCATCATCAAAAGAGGCTCTCCAACCTCATGATCACCTGCACGCTCAAAACGAGAAGAGGGACACAAGAGTCTCGTCGAAGGTGACATCTGATGTCTCCATGACTCGGTTAGTGTCAAGGTTAAGTACACGATAAGCTCGAGTGTGAGTGCCATAACCCAAAACACACCGTCAGAAGAACGAGACTCAAACTTGTCCAGGTTGCCTTTCTTCAATATAAAACAGTGGCAACCAAAGACTCTAAAATAACTCACCTTGGGCTGGCGACCAAAACGCAACTCATAAGAGGTCTTCTTCAAAAACGCTCTCAGAAAAATGCGATTCGAAATGTAGCATGCAGTGTTCATAGCTTCGGCCCAAAAGCCTAGGAGTCCTATGCTCATCAAGCATCGTCCTGGCCATCTCAACAAGGGTCCGATTCTTCCTCTCTACAACACCATTTTGAGGTGGTGTATAGGGAAGAAACCTGATGCTCCAAACCAAGGTGGTTACAAAACTTCTCAAAATCCGAATTTTTAAACTCGGAACCATTATCACTCCGAATAGCTCGCATCGAGTTCAAAGGGAACTCGTTCTGAAGACGCAAATCAGATTGCGAGCAAATGAGAAAGTCTCGGTCTTCTCAGCTAAAAAGAAGACCCACGAATATCTCGAAAAGTCGTCAACAACAACCAAAATACCACTTGCCACCAACCGAGCTCACCCGAGCCGGACCAACAAGGTCCATGTGTAAAAGCTCTCCGGGGTGCGAGGTCATGACCTTAGTCACCGGATGGTGGGAGCAGCAACCATCTTCCCATGTCTGCAAGAATGGCAAACTAGATCCTTCTCCATCGAAAGCTTGGGCAATCCTCGGATTAGGCCAAGTGAGCTAAGTCTTGCAAGCAAGTCGAAGCTTAGTGACCGAGCCTCCTATGCCACTTCCAAAGATCGGAAGAAGAAGGACTAGCCAAAAGACAGCGAGAAGAACCAAACGATTCCGAAAATTCGCACAAAAGACTTTCCCAAAGGGCGAAATCAGACATACAAGATCGCCCTGAGGATCTAAGATGCGACTAAGGTTCGGTTTAAAAACGAATCTCATAGTCATCATCAAAAAGTTGCGAAACAGAAAGAAGGTTAAAATGCAGGTTAGAAACAAGAGCAACATCGCGCAACACAAAGTGCTCATTAACCCGCACCGATCCGCGAGACAACACCTTACCTTTACTATTGTCGCCGAAGGTTATGTACTCCTTTCCGGCGACTGGGCTAAGGCTGGAGAACCACTTGGTGTTTCCGGTCATGTGCCTCGAACAACCGGAATCCACCAACCAAACGTCCTCCAACCGTCTTACCTACATCAAGAAAGACATAGGGTGAGCATACGTCCAACACTGGGGTTAGTGAAATAAGGGGAAAACCAGTGTTGGGCCGGCTGCTCAAAAGAAGGGTTAGTGAAAAAACCATTCCTAGCATGTCTACGAGGGAAGCGATCACCACGCTGAGGAAACGTGGTCCGCTGGGAAGAAGCGCTCACCGCGGTACTCAAACTGCGGTGGGGGAAAGCGCTCAACAAAGCCTCCGCCACGGGGTCCGTTACCTGCAAAAGCAGGACCCCGTCGGGCACGCTCTCTACGAGGTTTACGCCTAGGAGCCTGGGCTCAACTGCTCTAGCGTCTCTCCTCGGAGCTCTCTCCTGCCTAGCCTAACAAACTGAGGTGCTGGACCTCTAGGCCTAGTCTCCCTCCTCGGGGCTCTCATCTCCTGCCTAGGCTGGGATCCCTGTCGTCCGGACCTAGCAGCTCTCCCTGGGCCTTCGGTACATGTCCACCATGAGCTGGATGGTACATGTCCGGGTTCTCCATCTCCCGAGCCCTGCGCGCCTCTCTCTTGCGCCTAAAGCAGAACTCGCTCAAGTGGCCATCCATCTCCCCACAAAAATCACACTGGTACCTCACCGCACGCACAGGGGGTTGTTGGTGACCAGGGCTGTGGGTGTGGCTCACCTTGCCTTTGCCCTTCGGTGGCAGCTCCTCCGAATGGGTGGCATAGCATCAAGCTTGTTTCTGAGGTGGTTTGGCTTGGGTGCCCAAACTGGTTCTTGGGAGGAGCTCTCGGGGGTTCCTCAACCACACCATCTTTGGTGATAGGCTTGGCTGGCTCTTTGAGTGGAAGCTTGGCAAGTTTGGGAGTAGTGTGGGAGTTGGGCTTCTCACATGGTTCAGACCACTAGACTCTCCAATCTTCCCAAACTGAGAGATCAACACTCTGAGCAAAACCTACACCAGGGGCCAACAGCTCGCTTGAATTGGGAGATCATCATCCCGAGCTGCGGCTCACTACTGGACCCATGACAAGATGGACCGAAGGTATGTTTTTTCTTCCTCGGTTTGCATCTTGCCATGCTTCACATTGGCAATCTCCATCTCCAGGCCCTCACACAAAGCACACCTCATGACACAAGTGCTATCTGAGCTGGCCTTCTCTAAAGACTCAAGCTTGGCATTCTTCTCTGCCAACTCAGATTGCAAGACAGGACAAGTCTTGCACGCACCCAACAACAGCTGCGGCCTAGCTCGGAGCTCATCCACCTCATCTACCAGCGCAGCATGCTTACTCCTCAGAGTGAGAAGATCCGTCATGTGCGCGGCGCAACTCTCGCACTCCACTCCTCTCCTCCGACACAACCACGTGGACCGAGCGACCTCAAGCTCTTCACCGTGTCCTCCCACTTCTGCCTGCCTAAACTCCTTGCGCTCTCTAGCGGCACGCCTAAGCAACTTATCTTGGCTAAGGAGGGCAGCAGTCAACTTCTCAACCTCGAGGAAAGCTCGTCGTAGGTGAGAGATACCTGGGAGGTGTCGTCGTCGTCGTCGTTCCGAGGGGTACGCTCCGGCTCGCCGTCGACCTCATCGCCAGCGCCATGGTGCACAGCCGTCGTCGTCGGCGAAGAAGCAGAGGCCGTTCAGCTTGTCCTCGATCCTCTTCTTCTTCCGGACTCGTCATCACTCGAGCGGCGGAGTCGTCATCCGAGCCGTCGACGTCGCTGAGCGTGGCGAAGAATGCACGCTGCTCAGCTTGCTGCTTCTCCAAGTACTTCTTCTTGATGTACTCTTTGTCGAAGCCGCCCCGCTTCTTGTGCCTGGGGGAACGTGCTCTCCTTGTACTTGGAGTCGCGCCTGTGGCCGTGATCGCCCTTCCCCAGATGCTTGTTCTTCTTCTTGGGGCAGTCGGCGATGAAGTGGTCGGGGTCGCCGCATTCGTAGCATCCGGCGCGTCCTCCTCCACGACGGCGGTTCCGCGGGGTTGTTGTGGAACCGCGAAAACCGGTTGGCAAGCAAAGCCAACTCGTCGTCTCCCAAAGACTCCAGCTGGTCCTCTGTCACAGAAAAGAGAGAAGAAAGCGCAAAGCCAGCTGAGGGTTAGAGGAAGAGCCGGAAACCAAAGCCATGGACGGGCGAGAAGGATTTTCAAAAGAAGCCCTCGCCATAGCATCAATCTCACTGGACTTGAGCTTACTGAAGAGCTCGTCGCAGGTGAGGGTCTCATAGTTCGGCGATTCGATGATTGCCTGAACCTTGGAGTCCCACACCGAACGGTCAAGAGTGTGCAAAAGCTTCAAAGCACGCTCATGATCGTCAAATGGCAACTGCTCTCTGTTAGCCCTCATCCTGTTGACAATCACCTGAAAGCGAGCGAATAAACTTTCTATGCTCTCGCCAGGCTGATGTCTAAAGTTCTCATACTCTCGCTTGAATGAACGACTCGTAGAGTCGGGTTTTGACTTGAGAGGTGCCCTCATGAAAACGCATGAGAGTGTCCCAGATCTCCCGAGCCGTAGCGAGGTGAGAAACGATCAAACTCACCCACGCTCAAACAAGAGAAAAAGCATTACGCGCCCGGCTATTGGCTCGTGCTCATCGATCTGCTGAGAGACACGAGCAGCCAAGACAACGTAATCAGGGGAGTTGCAAGTATCCCAGATCGAAGCGCCCAAGCTCTGCAAATAGGCCGACATACGTATCTTCCAATACGCATAGTTCGTCCCATCGAAAAACGGCGGTTTGCCCACGCCGCGATCCATGTCGCCTTCGGTGGATCTGGAACCGGCTAAGGTGGAAGATCCTTAACCCGCTCCGATACCAATTGAAGGACCGAGAAGCTACCCGAAAGCGACCAGAGGGGGGGTGAATGGGAGCTTCAAAAATTTCCTTTCGGAAACTAGATGCCACTGTCCCAAGATCAACCCCAAAAGCGAAACCTAGAGCTTGCTAATGTCCACGACCCTAGATGTAGGGTGGATGCTTCCTAGAAGCACAACGGGACACTAGACAACCCTAGAAAGCCAACCCAAAAGACGGAACTCAAATCCGATCAAGAACGAACGAACCGCGAACGAAGACGCGCGAAACTGCAGCGACCGGACTCTGGCCTGCGTCCGGTCAGCAGGGACCGGACGCGTCCGGTCGTCAGAAAACAGCTCTGGGAGCTCTCTGTTCGCGACCGGACGCACGGAGCTCAAGCGTCCGGTCGTTCACTGAGCGTCCGGTCAGATGAGACAATGACACGGGAACAGTGCAAGCGTAGCGTCCGGTCGAAATGCAAACAGAGCGTCCGGTCGAGAGCGTCCGGTCAGTACGCAGAAAAGCTTGGCGCCGTGCTCAACGACCGGACTCTGAAAGCGTGCGTCCGGTCAGCCCGACAGAGCGTCCGGTCACCCCGCGACTGCACTGAAACTCCGGCGATTCAACCCGATCTCCTCCGAATCAAGTGCTCTAGGCTTGGGATTCGATCTGAGGAGTCACAAGGAGGTTAGTGAGCTATCTCTAAGAGATCATGGCTCGAACCTAACTCCAAATCGGTGAATCGAAGGAATTCGGGGGAAAGAAGAAAAAGAGACCCGAAACTAAAACTTGATCGATCTCCTAGACCGTGAGGTTAGAGATGATTTCTTTCGGTGGAAAGAAGTGCCTCACGATCTAGAGCAACTCAGTTCAAACGGAACCGTGAAAGATGAACCGAGCACAAAGATCAAGCGACGGGAAAACTCAAGGCACAAAGCAATCCGCGAAGAACATGATGAACATGAAATCAAAACGCGAATTGACACCAAGAGATGGGATCCAAGGTGAGGATACGGCCTCACTTCCTCGAATCAACAGTACACAGAGTGGAGTCTCTCTGCGGATCTCAACTAGCTAAAGCAGGAGTGTGGGAGAGTGGAAACCCTAGGAAATGAAAACTCTAACTGAGATTGAGATAGGGAGGAGGGTGTCTCCCCTAGACTACTTATACTAACCTAGCCTAAGTCTATTTCCTACTCTACCCCTCTTTACTCTAATTTACAGAGCGGACCAGCCTAACCCTAAGGCTATTCTAGTCCACCCGCTGGTGGTAGGTAGATCCGACGGCCACGCCCGCATGGTCTTCCGCGTCGCCTCCACGCAACCTTCAGATCGCCGCCACGTGCCGCCACCACTCTGCACCCCCGGTTTTGCGGCCCAAACCGGGAAACCAGCCTTTTCCATCAGCCCCCGGTTTTGAGGCCCAAACCGGGAAACCAGCCTCCAGCCCGAGTTTTGTGGCCAAACTCGGAAACCGTCCGCGCCCGAGTTTTGAGGCCCAAACTCGGAAACCGGCCCACGCCCAGGTTTTGAGGCTCAACCTGGAAACCGTCGCGCCCAGGTTTTGTGGCTCAACCTGGAAACCCAGCACCCAGGTTTTGAGGCCCAAACCTGGAAACCGTCCACCGTTGGTTTTTCCCGGGCTCTACCAACAAACCGGCGTCGTAGAGGGGATGCACCGCCTGTGCACCCCTTCCACCGACATGATCGCACTTCTCCGCCTGTCGCTGTCGCAGGCTGCCAGCCACCACAGCTGATCCTCCGGCCTCCAGTCCATCAGTCCAAGTCCACGTCCGCCCTTCACCGTCCGATACATCGGCATGGCACGTCCGCCGCACGGCACGCCCATCCTTCATCGCGCCCGGTCCGTCGGCACGGCACGTCGCAACTTGACCTTCACCCGCCATCGATCACTGTCTCCGTGCTCGACACCTGCACAACACAAGCCAAAGAACATGCGCATCATCTCCATTGACAATCACTCATCACACAGAGACTCGGCATACACCCATGTATCCGCACACTCAGATCATAAGGAGCATCAAATCATAAAAATTGATCAAGATGTGCATGTGTGGTTATGTGGAAGTGTATAGAGGGATATTTCATAATCCTTCCTAGTTAATTCCTGGGGTCTAGAGCTAATGATAATTCTCTCTCTCTTTTTTTTGATACAATGTGAGTAGACAAAAATGTGTCCTCACATTTTCTAGGACATAGTCCTCTTTTGAGCTACTTTGTTCAATAGCTTTCTCTCTCTCTCTCTCTCTCTTTTAGCTCTAGATTTCCCTAGATATCTATAGGAAAGGATTTTTGAAATGAAAAAAAGGGGAAGAGGGAGAAATGCTTATTCCCAGTGTAGGAATAAGCATAAGGCTAGCAATGGGATGTTTCGAAGGGTATTGCATATCTCCAGTGTAGAGAATAAGCAATTTATTTGGTGGTTGCAAACTTCCAAAGTGGAGAGTAGGCAATTTATGGTGGGTGTGCGTGAATCTTGATTCAAAGATATGATAAGCTTCTCTACTAAGATCTATGAGGTCTAACAAAGCTCAACACAAACAAAGCTCTTTGTGGTCTTGGTTAATGACTAACAAATATTTGGCTGGTGGTGGGATAAGATAAAATCTAGGAGGAACTTTTAGCAAGGTTTTCATAATTTTTAAAAGAAATCCTCCAGATTAGGTCCTAAATTCACCTTAACAAGTTTAAAGAATTACTCCATTTCTTACTAACTTTATTCACTAAGCATGATTTCAGTTTTAAGCATGTGCAACCCACAAAAACTACAACTTAGATAAGACTAGTCATTCAAACCATAACAATAGCATTTGCATGACATATATCAAATCTTATTCAGGTTTCAGCTTGTTTAAGCAGATTTTATAAATTTTGTTCATGGAATGGATACTTAGGCAAGCATGTGACATTCAAAAAGATATAGAATTTAAGAACTGAATGTAAAGGGTAGGCTTGAGACATACCTTATTGGAGCGGGAGTCTCCCCCAAGCTGGCTTCTTGCTTGGTGAAGGGCCTTCTTCATCTCAGTCAGAGCTCTTGTTCTCATTTTATTAAAAGGGAAACTATCTAATGTTGTGAAAAGGGAAACTATCCTATGATATTTTATTGTTCTAACTAAGTTAACATATACCTATGCAAATAACTAATGATAACTAATTTTTTTTAGTTATATGCATGACATATGTTATTTATTCGAAAGGGGAAATTTGAAGGGAAATAAATATTAAAAGTAAAACCATACCTTAGGTCCATGAAGTTTCATCCTTATCGGGTGGATCTTCTTCCTTGGGCACTTCTTCTCTTAGTACTCCATCTGGTTCTTCTTCTTTTGGCACCTCTCCTTTGTTGTGTGAATCACACAACTTAGGAGGAGGTGGTTCTTTCTTTTTGTTCCACCTTGTTCCTGGGTGCCTCTTCTTGGTATGAACGGGCTTTGCTACCTGCATGTTAGCGGCATATGCGGGACCTCGGGAGAAAGAGAATATTTCCTTCCTCCCTCCTAATGTCATTTGAATTTTACCATTTCCCACATATATGCAAGCATTAACAGTATTCAAGAAGGGTATACCCAAAATTAAAGGCACATCTTTCCTATTTCCCATATCTAGTATTATGAAATCAGCAGGAACATAGGAGCCTCTAATATGAACAGGTAAATCATTAACTAGTCCTTCTACATAGCAAGTGGATTGATCAGCTAGCACAACATAGGCAGATGTGGATGACATGGGTGGAAAGAATGAGTTTTCATAAAAATCTTTAGATAAAATGTTCACACTCGATCCTAAATCACACATGGCATTTTTAAAGACTTCACCAAAGATTGAGCATCTAATTATGGGACTACCAGGATCACCCTTTTTAACAGTCATGGTTTGATCTTCATAATAGTTAAAATGTTTTATTTCAACCATATTAGCAGTTTCCATGTCAGGTTTAGCAGGAATTTTGCCAGATTCAAAAGATGGTATGATAGCAGCAAGTTGAGCTAATTGGGTTTCTAACATCTTCTTAAAGCTAAGTTGATTTTTCAGAGCAGATGAGAAATCTTCCAATTTAGCATTTATATTCTCAAGGGTTTTATCATTCATCATTAATTTCTTATTCAAAAATTCAATAGTTTTACCTTGTGAGTAAACTAGATTCTTTAAGAACGAGAAATCATCAGAATTATGGAAATTAGAGCGAGGGAATGAATTGTTACCTTGGAAGTTGGAGTGCTGATTCCATCCTTGATTTGGTTGATGGAAACCGTTGTTGTTGTTGATGAAGTTCAAATCTTCATGTAGCTTGGGGCAGTAGTTCCCAGAATGTCCGGTTTCTCCACAGACTTCACAAGTCATGTAAGATTCCAGAGATTGGACACTCTGTTGTTGGTTCATCTTCTCACAGCTGTCCAGTTTCTTTGCCAGCAGGTCCATGTTGGCCACGATCATGTCGGCCTCCTTAAGGGAATGCATACCTCGCTTAAGGAGCTGCAGTCTCTTGTCATTCCATCCTTGGTTCGACACCATCTTCTCTATGAGAGCCTTAGCGTCTGCAACATTCAGAGAAAAGAATGCACCGCCGGCGGCGGCATCCAAATGGCTTCTAGAGAGTGGGGTTAGGCCATGGTAGAAGTTCTGGATCAATAGCCAGTCCTCCATACCATGGTGCGGACAAGCAGCGACATACTCTTGCAACCTCTCCCAAGCCTCAGGAATAGATTCCTCAGCTTGTTGCGTAAAGCTGGAGATTTTGTTGCGCAGAGCATTCGTCCTGCCCATCGGAAAGAATTTGGCGAGAAAAGCATTGGAACACTTGTCCCATGTGTCTACAACGTTGCGATCGGTATAGAACCATTGCTTCGCTTTCCCTAGCAAAGAGAAAGGAAAGAGACGAAGACGGATGGCTTCTTGGGTTATCCCCTTAATGGTGAAGGTGCCGCAAATCTCCAAGAATTGTTGGAGGTGAGCATTGGCATCCTCATGAGCCTTGCCACAGAATGGGCTAGCTTGGACCATCTTGATCAGAGCCGGTTTCAACTCAAAATTGAGGTGGACATCGATCACGTCTGGTCCTGTCGCTATATTAGCGGCAGAAGGAGCAGAAAATTCACAAATGGCTTTGTTGGCCATCGTGAAGATAGAACGAGACAAGAAAGAAAGAAGTTGAAGAAGATGAAGGAAAAAGATAAGAAAGACTAAGGAAAGAAAGAATGGGGTGAGATGGGATTCGCTAAGCGGGAGCTTAAGCGAAGATAAATTCGACATGGACTCAACCGATACACCGATTGCCTTCCCCGGCAACGGCACCAGAAATGCTTGTTGGTAGTTCTTAGCTTCACTAAAGATAGTGCTAGGCAACTATCCCCGGTAACGGCCCAGGAATGCTTGTTGGCACTTGCTAACGTTGTTACTAGGAGTAGACTATGGAGTCTATCCCCGGCAACGGCGTCAGAAGTGCTTGAAGCAAGACCGGTCACTATACCTAAAGGAGTGGAGCTAAAGCAGCTATCTACTAATGCCAAGCGGGGTTGTCAATCCCGACACTAGTAGGAGCTAGCTAGAGAGAATGCAATCTACCAGGAGGAGATTCTGCAAGCGCACAGAACTATCGTAGTAGCACTTCGCCTGGGACTACCAGGTGTCGATTTATTTGATCCCAAGGGAAGGCTAGGGTGGTGGATGAGTTGAGTCAAGGAGGGGATGAGAGTCGAAGAAAAGAGAAAAAGGAAAAGGGGAGAAGGGAAGATGGAAGGCTAGAAAGAATATATGGGTGGCTAGGTAAGGATGAAGTGGATGGCTAAGGTACGGTGGATAGATAGGTAGATAAATAAGGGTAGCTAAGGATAACTAACTACTAACTAATAACTAATCCTAGGTAACTACAAAGCAAGATAACTACGAAGCGAGATAGTTTTATTCCTATCTTATCAAGTATCGAGGCGTACTAGTCTTTACCACTTAGGTTGAATGCTAACACAATGAGCCTTACTGTTAAACTGGGCCAACTACGTGGTGGAATTCAAGGCGCACAGAGCTATCACCACCTGCTTGCTACCACCGCTATCCGGGGGTCCAGCCATATCTGAAGGTAAGTCTATAACGAAGCACCACGCTTAACTATATTCTAACTATCTCTACCCTAGCTTTGAATAGAGACACTCTTGCGGACGTCAGAGCAAATACTTGACCTAATAAGATAAACACTAAACTAACTAATCAACCTATTGGCAAAGATCAAACACTAAGCTCACTAGAGATTAACTACTATGGCTAAGTGAATTGAACTGTAGGATAGCTAGGCACTCAGGCAATCAATCAAGTATACCACTCAATACTGATAAGTAGAATAAAGTAATACTTGAAATGATAAAATAGAATAAAGTAAAGTGCTTGAGTAACAAGAGCAAAACCTGAACTGAAGATGAAGGAAGACTCTTCCCAGCTCTAGGACCGATTACTCGCACGCCTCTACTCTTGAGCTAAGCCTTGAGCAGCGCTACCGCGAGGGCGAAGATGCCTTGCTCAACTAGCAACCTACTTGCCTAAGCTCTCTAAGCTTCTAACCTAACTCTCACTTGCTTCTCTTGCTTTGCTTCTCTTGGAAGTGTGGGATATGAATGGATGAATGAAGAGGAGCCTCCAGGGGGGTATTTATAGCTTGAGGAGTGAGGGGGGTTCTTATAGGGGGCAGCCACCCGACCTAGGGTTAGGTCAGGTGGCGGGCACCACTCCCTACTGGCGGCCGCCAGTCTCCTGGCCACTGGATGCACCGCCTTTGATCCAACGGCCTCCAGGTGGTTGTCCGAGGCGGTTTGGAGGTCGGTTGCATGTCTGAGTAACCGCCCATCAGCCTTGATCCGTGCCACTCTCTCCTGAGCCGTCCGATGCCACTGACCTAGTGACCAAGGGCCGAGATTTGGCCCTGGGGAGGTCACACGGATCGGTGACGTGGCAGGGGGGTGAAGTTGGGCCAACCCAAGTGGCGAGCGCCACTTGGAGCTGGCGGGCGCCACCTAGGGGTGGCGGGCGCCACCCCTCTTAGGCCCATTTGGGCCCAGTCGAGTGGGCTCGTCTCCTGGTGGGTCCATATGTCCAAATTTGGTTCAAATCCTGCATTCAAATAGAATTCTATGAACATGTGGAATTCAGTTAGTTTGAAACCTATTTGACTACATTTCATGCCTTTTTGGTGGACTTTAGGGTCAAATGTTGACGGTAAAACAGGTGTTTAAGGACCGTCAACAATCCTATGTCTTTTTATTGATATAGGTAAAACGATTGGAGAACGTTTGGTTGGTGGATTCCGGTTGCTCGAGGCACATGACCGGAAATGCCAAGTGGTTCTCCAGTCTTAGTCCGGTCGCCGGAAAGGAGTTTATCACCTTCGGCGACAATAGCAAAGGTAAGGTTTTGTCTCGTGGGTCGGTGCGAGTTAATGAGCACTTTGTGTTGCGTGATGTTGCTCTTGTTTCTAACTTGCATTTTAACCTTCTTTCTGTTTCGCAACTTTTCGATGATGACTATGAGATTTGTTTTAAACCGAATCTCAGTCGTATTTTGGATCCTTAGGGCAATCTTGTGTGTTTGATTTCGCCCTTTGGAAAAGTCTTTCTTGTGAATTTCTCGGAGTCTTTTGGCATTTCTCGTTGTCTTGTGGCTGGACCTTCCTCCTCCGATCTTTGGAAGTGGCATAGGAGACTTGGACATTTGAGCTTCGACTTGCTTGCAAGGCTTAGTTCACTTGGCCTAATCTGAGGATTGCCCAAGTTGCATATGGAGAAGGATCTTGTTTGCCACTCTTGTAGACATGGGAAGATGGTTGCCGCTCCCCACCATCCGGTGACTCAGGTCATGACCAAGCGCCCTGGTGAGCTTTTACACATGGACCTTGTTGCTCCGGCTCGGGTGAGCTCGGTTGGGGGGAAGTGGTATGTGCTTATTGTTGTCGATGACTTTTCGAGATATTCATGGGTCTTCTTTTTAGCTGAGAAGACCGAGACTTTATCCTTTGCTCACAATCTGATTTTACGTCTTCAGAACGAGTTCCCTTTGAACTCAATGCAAGCTATTAGGAGTGATAATGGTTACGAATTCAAAATTCGGATTTTGAGAAGTTTTGTAACTCTTTGGGTTTAGAGCATCAGTTTTCTTCCCCCTACACACCGCCCCAAAAGGGTGTTGTAGAGAGGAAGAATCGGACCCTTGTAGAGATGGCTAGGACGATGCTCGATGAGCATAGGACTCCTAGGCGATATTGGGCCGAAGCTATGAGCAATGCATGCTACATTTCAAATCGCATTTTTCTCCGAGCTTTCTTGAAAAAGACTTCCTATGAGTTGTGTTTTGGAAAACTGCCCAAGGTGAGTTACTTTCGAGTTTATGGTTGCCATTGTTTTATACTCAAAAAGGGCAACCTGGACAAGTTTGAGTCTCGTTCTTCTGACGGTATGTTTTTGGGTTATGGCACTCACACTCGAGCTTATCGTGTACTTAACCTTGACACTAACCGAGTCATGGAGACATCAGATGTCACCTTCGACGAGACCATGGTTTGTCCTTCTTCTCGTTTTGAGTGTGCAGGTGATCCTGAGTTTGGTGAGCCTCTTTTTGATGACGAGGATGAGGGTGCTGAAGGTATGGATGATCCAGCACCCCCTCCACCTGCTTTGCCGCAAGGAGCGGCTTCTACGATGACTCACGGCCCCGACACATCTTCTTCCTGGGGGCCGTGGGATCCGCCACCCCGAGCGGTACCTTTTGTACCCAGGGAGGCACCAGCTGCTGTTGAGGGAGAGATCACGTCTGCTCGGGAGGCGCCACGACACATCCAGCGCCAACACCCCCCTCAGCAGATGATCGGCAACATTGACGAACGTGTCACTCGGTCCAGGTCTCAAATTTCTCACTTTGCCCATTCTGCTTTTGTTGCTGATTTTGAGCCCCGAGATGTTGGACACGCTTTGACGGATCCGGATTGGGTCAATGCCATGCATGAGGAGTTAGAGAACTTTGAGCGAAATCGGGTTTGGGTTTTAGTTCCACCTCCTCCAGACTGTAAGCCTATTGGGACAAAATGGGTTTTCAAAAACAAGCAAGGAGAGGATGGCCACGTTGTTAGAAACAAGGCCAGGCTTGTAGCGAAGGGCTATAGTCAGAAGGAGGGGATAGACTATGAGGAGACTTTTGCTCCTGTAGCTCATTTGGAGGCTATTAGGATACTCTTGGCTTTTGCAACATCCAAAGGTTTCAAACTTTTTCAAATGGATGTCAAGAGTGCCTTCTTAAACGGCTACATAGAAGAAGAGGTTTATGTTGAACAACCCCCCGGTTTTGAAAATCCCAAGTTTCCAAACCATGTTTTCAAACTCCAGAAAGCTTTATATGGTTTGAAACAAGCCTCTAGAGCCTGGTATGATAGGTTGAAAACCTTTTTGCTTGCAAAGGGTTTTAAAATGGGATGTGTGGATAAAACGCCCTTTCTCCTCAAGCAAGGCAAAGACACTCTCTTGGTCCAGATTTACGTGGATGATATCATTTTTGGTGGTTCTTCTCACGCTTTGGTTGCCAAGTTTGCAGATACTATGAGCAGGGAGTTCGAGATGAGTATGATGGGCGAACTGACTTTCTTTCTCGGATTGCAAATTAAGCAATCCCGAGAAGGGACGTTTGTGCACCAGGGCAAGTATACCAAGGACTTGCTGAAGAGGTTTGATATGGGTGAGGCCAAGCCTCTTCCAACACCCATGTCGACCACGACGGCCTTGGATGCGAACAAGGATGGAGAAGCTGTGAACCAGAAGGAGTACTGAAGCATGATCGGGTCGCTGCTCTACTTGACGGCGACACGCCCGGACATCCAGTTCGCGGTGTGTCTGTGTGCGCGCTTTCAGGCGCCGCCACGCACTTCTCACCGATAGACGGTCAAGCGCATTTTCAGGTACCTTCGTTTCACACCTGAGTTTGGAATTTGGTATTCAGCTTCTTCCACCCTCTCCCTTTGCGGTTATTCCGATGCCGATTTTGCTGGTTGTCGCATTGAGCGCAAGTCCACTTCTGGGACTTGCCAATTTATTGGTTCTTCTCTTGTATCGTGGTCTTCTCGCAAGCAGTCTAGTGTCGCGCAGTCTACCACGGAGGCTGAGTATGTTGCTGCGGCTAGCTGCTGTTCCCAGTTGCTTTGGATGATGGCCACTTTGCGTGATTTTGGTCTGAGCTTTTCTCGTGTTCCTTTGCTTTGTGACAGCACGAGTGCGATTAGAGTTGCTAAGAACCCCGTGCTTCACTCGAAGACCAAACACATTGATGTGCGCTTTCACTTCTTGCGAGACCACTATGAGAAGGGTGATATCGATCTTAGCCATGTCGATACTCATCATCAGTTGGCTGATATTTTCACCAAGCCTTTGGACGAATTTACCTTTAATCGGTTGAGGGGTGAGCTTGGTGTGTGTTTCCCCTTTTAGATGGGGGAAACAGTTTGGTTCTTGTACTATAGACTGACTCTTTTTCATTTGTCTTCTTTTGCATTTCAGCATACGCTATTACATTCTGAGCATCATGAATATATTCTTTAGAATGTGATTATGCTCTGTTTAGTGTGCTCCGATGCTTTATGTTGATACTAGTAGCTTATGCTCTTTCAGATCACTAATACATGTTGTGAACTGAGCTATTTTTGAATGGTGAATCTGCTTAACAAACATAAAACTTGAAAATGTTCACCATTGAGATATGCAACTAGCATGTGTAGGATGTGTTGAATACACTCGTGCTTTTTATATATGCTAGGTTGCTATGTCTCTAGTTCTCAGTCTGTCACTTGCTTGGTATGTTCATATCCTGTTTAAAAATCTGAACCAAATTTTAAGTGAATAGAAAAGATCGAGATGGGATTGCTTGTCAACACATCACAGTTTCGAGACTGTTTCTCATTGCACTTTGAGTTAAACATGAGTTGTGTAGTGTAAGACCGAAACTGTTGCTTTAAGCTTCTGATTGCTTCTGCATAGGCTTCGCACCGTTGAAAAGTTAGGCAATGACAAGCTTTCAACCTCTTGCAATCACATGCTAAACTCTAAACTTGTGCTATTTCACCGCTGCAACTCCAATATAAAATTTGAAATCACAAGTTATGCTTCATTCTATAGCATGATGATTGAACTTTGCTTGGGGTAGTTCACCTTGTATACATGATTAGCACTTGTCTGATTTCCTATCTATACATGTATAGTGCTATTTTGATGGTGAATACCTTTTTGGCTATAAACTGCTCATTTTGCTCATTTGTTCATAACTCATATTTGGTGATCAGTTTGAGCCTTCGCTAGCTTGTATGCTTTTCAGTGAGTCGTTGGAGCTATACTATTTAGAGCATCTTTGCATTTTCTTGACTATATTCCTGAAGCTGCTAACTTGCATTGTGATTCATATGCATTTTGGAAGGGGGAGAACTTCTCTTGTTGGCACTTTTTGATGGTGCATTTTCTAAGGGGGAGAAAATGATTTTCAGTTCCTTTTCTTGATGGTGCATTTTCAACTAAGGGGGAGAAAATTTGGACAAATCATGCCTCCCAGGTATGACTAAGGGGTTGTGTGCACCATGCAAGGGGGAGTTTGCTCGTGCTGAATTTTTGAAATTTCCATTTGGTTCGGAGCGCTTTGCTAGTTGTGTTGAGCCCTTGCCTCTATCTTGAGGGACTAGCAGCCGCATCTTTGCTTCAGTTGTTTTCAGTTGATATCGAGCCTTTCAGTTGATGTCGAGCCTTTTTGCTAGTTGTGTTGAGCCTCTGTGCCTCTATCTTGAGGGACTAGCATTTTGCTTCGATTTTTCACTTGGTATTTGCTAGCGGTGTTGAGCCTATTCTACCTCTTCTTGAGGGCTAGCTTTGCTTTGCTTGGTTGCGTCGAGCCGTTGCCCATGTCTTTGGGAACCAAGTTGTTCTGCTCTTTCCACTTGACCTTCTTCGGTTTTGCTATGCTTTTGGGTCATTTGGTCGAGTTCTCTCTCCTTCTTCCTTCCTTCCTCCTTTCAATTATGATTTGTGTTGGTAGTTGACAATGCACTCATCAAGGGGGAGATTGCGGATACATGGGTGTATGCTGAGTCTCTGAGTGATGAGTGATTGTCAACTGGGATAATGCGCATGTTATTTGGCTTGTGTTGTGCAGGTGTCGAGCACAGAGACAGTGATCGAGGGCAAGGTGAAGGTCAAGTAGAGATGTGTTGTGCCGACGGACCAGGAGCGGTGAAGGGCGAACGTGAGGCTTGGACTGAGGGACTGGTGGCCCGAGGATCAGCTGTGGTGGCTGGCCGCCTGGGACAGCTACGAGCGAAGACTTGCGGGACATGGTGTTGCTCGGGTCGAGGACCTGGGGACACGTGTCGATGGACGGGGTGCACGGGCGGTGCATCCCCTCTACAGCTTCGGTTTGGTGGTAGAGCCAGAGAAAAACCATCAGGTGGACGGTTTCCAGGTTTGGGCCTCAAAACCTGGGCGCTGATGGTTTCCGAGTTTGGCCATAAAACTCAGGCTGAGGACGGTTTCCAGGTTTGGGCCTCAAAACCTGGGTGCTACGGGTTTGCTGAGTTTGGGCCACAAAACTCAGACTACGGTGGGATGGTTTCCCGGTTTGGGCCTCAAAACCGGGGGTTGGTCGTGAAGGCTGGTTTCCCGGTTTGGACCACAAAACCGGGGGTGCGACGTCCAGGAAAAGGACGTAGAGCGGTGGCGGCACGTGGCGGCCATCGGTGAGGTTGCGTCGAGGCAACGCTACCAGTTGTGCGGGCGTGGCCGTCGGATCCACCTACCACTGAGTTGGTCCAGAATAACCTTATGGTTTAGCTGGTTCGCTCTCTAAGTAGTTAGGGGTAGAGTGGGAATTAGGAATAGTTAGAATTATGATAAGTAGGGGGAGACACCCACCTCCCCATCGATCTCAGTCATTTGCTCTTTGCTTCTAGGGTTTCCTGCTCTCCCAATCCCCTGATGTAGTTAGCTGAGATCCGCAGAGAACCATACCTCTGTGTATTGGGAATTTTTGAGGAAGTGATACTGTAATCTCACTGTTGTAGCGTGTGGTAGCCACACGGTTGCAAATTCGTGGTTGTGATTCGCGTTTTGTTCGTGTTCTTCGCGGAATCCTTTTTGCCATGTTTTTCCCGTCAATCGATCTCCTTGCTTGGTACATCTTTTGTAAATCCGTTTGAACCAAGTTGTTCTAGATTGTAAGGCACTTCTTTCCACCGAAGGAATTCATCCCTAACCTCACGACCTAGTAGATCGGTTGATTTTCGTTTTGGATCAGTTTTCCTCCTTTAGTCCCGATTTCTTCCAATCCATCGATTTGGAGTTAGATGCAAGCCATGATTCCCATGGGATAGCTCACTAACCTCCTTGAGACTCCTCATACCAAGTCTAAGCCTTAGTGCTTTTGATTCGGAGGAGATCGAGTGGATTTCACGGAAGAACTGTACTGTTTTGGGACCATCGGACGCTGAGTTCGTGAGCATCGGACGCTGAGTCGTTTTCCATCGGAGCGTCCGGTGCCATGTGTCGCCTGACAGTGTTCTTTAAGGAGCATCGGACGCTGACCATCGGAGCGTCCGTTGCCATCGGACGCGTCGGGGGTCGAGCATCGGACGCTAGCGTTGCACTGTAGCAGCATCCAATGCTGGTCCAGTAAGGTTCCAGTGAGGTCCTGTATGCATCGGACGCGTCCGGTGCTTTGCCATCGCCCAGCTGTGCTCTGTTTCATTCGCCGTTTGTTCGTGAGATCTCGGTTTTGATTTCCAGTTTTTGCGTTGGGTTTCTAGAGTCGTATAGTGTCTCGCTGTGCTTCTTGGAAGTATCCACCCTATCTCTAGGGTCGTGGACATATACTAGCTCTAGGTTTTGGGGTGTTTCTCAGGACAGTGGCGACAAGTTTCCGAAATGAATTTTGAAGCTCCCATTCACCCTCCCTCTGGTCGCTTTCTGGTAGCACTTTCGATCCTTCAGGCCATGGTGTCCAAGACTGGTGTTAAGCTTCTTCTTATCTGGCTAACTTCTGGAAGTGGTAGTGAAGGTCTCTTGAGTTTGCGTCTTGTTTTCCTTAGTAAAGCTTCGGGATCCTCAACATAGTTTTTTGAAAGTTGGAAACCAGTCATACATCACACCCTGCATAAGATAAAAAGGTAAACAAAGCCAGGGTAAGCCTATTTGAGTAAAAATAAATAATCAGTGCATTATCACATGTGTGTAAGTAAAATAATATGTTCTAGCTACCGTCTTAAAATGCTGTTAATGCAATGTCCTATAAGTGTTTGTAAAAATTTTAATGAAAAACCCTAGGTACCATCCCTAATTGAATTGATGTGTTCCCCGGCAATGGCGCTAGACCAACAGGAATATCACACCCGCGATCTACCACTCTATCCGGAATATAGGACGCATTCGCAGATAAATAGTGTATAGGCACCACGCCTACACAGCATCTATCACCCACCCGTTGTACTTTAAGATGAGTGCTATACAAACATGAGTATAAACATAAAGATGAACTATCTATGCCAAATATATAATCAAAGCAGACTACAAGCAATATAATTAAGAATATAATAGTTGATGTCTTAGTCATATCAATTGTATTGCTATCTTGAGCATAAAGATGGACAATAAGGTGAATTAGATCATTGAGAAGAACTAAAGTATGAACTAGATCATGAACTAGAACAAGATTATGAACTAGAAGATGAACTAGACGATAAAGATGAACTAGACGATGAACTAGAACATAAACAATGATGAACAATGATGAACTAGAAGAGCAATTATGAAATATATCCATAATGTTAATACAAGAGAGAAGATCTTGGGTTTACCGAGCCTTCTCGTGACTAGATGAGGAATCCAAGCGAAGCTTGCCTCCTCTAATCCTATTCTATCTAGCTATTCTAGGTGGATGTAGTTCTAGGGCTTCTGATTGATCTCCTTCTCCGGTAATGCCTGATGCTCTGATTGATGATGTCTGATAATGATCAAACCCTGATGCCTGGAGAGGGGGGTCTGGGGCTGTTTATATAGCCCTGGTGAAGGGTTGAGATGGCGGACTAGAGGGGGGGTGAATAGTCCTTCCTAAAATTAAACATACCGGCTAACCGAAACAAATGCGGAATTAACAACTATCGGTCTAGCCAAGACTACACCCCTTTATCTATACTCTCAAGCACCTTATAAAAGATCCTAAACAAAGCAATAAAGGTGCCGGGCTAGCTAAAGCTCACCTAAACAATTCTAGCTTGCAAGGTTACACAAACCTAAGCAACTAGTACTCAATCAATCGGGGAGCTCCTACACATTCCACTAAGCAAAAGCACAAAGCCTAAGCTCACTAGCAATGCTCAATAACAAGGCTACACAAGCCAAATTAGAGAGCTCAACTTAGCTACACAAACTAAGCAATGTGACTAGCAAGACTACAAGTCAACTAGTCACTCACGGGATTAACTTCTATGCTACACAAGCTAAGATGGTAACTAGCATGCTACACAAGCTAACTAATTACAAGAGCAACTATACTAGCACAAGTATATGAACAAATAAATACAAGCTAGTGAATGGAGTTTGCAAACCACTGAGAAGATGAACACGAAGTTGACACGGTGATTTTTCTCCCGAGGTTCACTTGGTTGCCACCAAGCTAGTCCCCGTTGTGTCGACCACACACTTTGGTTGTTCGGCGGCTAATAGGCACCACACCTAGCTCGACACTCGAGCGCCGCATGAACTCACCCACAAGTGAGGGTAACTCAATGACACGCTCTACTAGAGTTGCTCTTCGCGATCCCCGCGGGGCGAGCACAATGCCCCTCACAATCCTTCTCCGGAGCCACGCACAATCTTCACGCAGGCTTCACGACGGAGACTCGATCACCAAGCCGTCTAGGAGGTGGCAACCTCCAAGAGTAACAAGCACCACCGGCTTGCAACACGAACACCTAGTGCCACTCAATGCAATCTCTCAAAGCAACGCCCTAGAATCGCTCACTCGCAATAGATTCGCACACTAGCAAGCACAAGCGAGTTAGAGGGCTCCTAAGCACTCCCCAAGCATGGACACCAAGTCCCAAGGGTGCTCAACCTCTCCTAAGGGCCGGCCACCCCTCTATTTATAGAGGGGAGCCACCAACTAGCCGTTTTCCCCTTCTCCCGAGCTTCCACGCCTTCGGTCGGTACTACCGACCCAAGGGCCGGTACTATCGGCGGTCCAAAAGACCGTTAGAAACGACTTTCTAACACAGGCGGTAGTAGGGTCGGTAGTAGGGTCGGTACTACTGACTTCAGGGTCGGTACTACCGGCCCCGGTACTACCGAGGTTATGACGGTACTACCTCTAGGCCAAAACTCCTCCGAACAGAGAGTTTGCGCGCTGCCTATAGAGGGGTCGGTAGTAGGGTCGGTACTACCGACTTCAGGGTCGGTACTACCGACTTCAGGGTCGGTACTACCGGCCTCAGGGTCGGTACTACCGGCCTCAGGGTCGGTACTACCGGCCCCGGTACTACCGGGGTTATGGCGGTACTACCGGTAGGCCAAAAACTCCCCCGAACAGAGAGTTTTGCGATCTGCTCGCGGAGGGGTCGGTAGTACCGAGGTTATGGCGGTACTACCTCTAGGCCAAAAACTTCTCCGCGCTAAAACGGCCATAACTTTTAGCTCCGAACTCCGATTTTGATGATCTTGGACATTTTGGAAAGCTTATTCAGAGGGCTACACATCCCACATGAATACAAGATCCAAATCACAAAGGATTAGTACAGAATTCCAATCCAAGATCCATCGCTTCTCTTTTTCAACCAAAGCTTTCTCCGAAACTTCTCCGACTTGATCCAAATCAACTCCAACACCTTCTCCTTTGCAAATGTGCCAACACCACCAAGTGTACACCATCATGTGCATGTGTGTTAGCATTTTCACAATCATTTTTCAAAGGATTTTCACTTGCTCTCACCACGCCACTCGATCCTAGCAACATCGCAAAGTTAGATCGCTTAAGTGGCACTAGATGACCGATATGCAAACAAGTTTGCTCCTCTTGATAGTACGGCCATCTATCCTAAACCCGGTCATAAACTTCTCTACACACCTATGACCGGTGAAATGAAATGCCCTATAAGTATACCTTTGCCTTGCGCATTCCATTCCATCTCCTTCGGTGTTGATGCAACACATGCACCAACCTATCATCAAATGATATGATCCACTTCATATCATCACATGACCTCCATGGTACATCGATCTTGACCTCACTTGCTCTTCACCATTGCTTCGGTCCTTCGGCGCCAAGTCTTTGCTCAAGCCTCCCGACACTCGGTACCAACGGCTTCAAAGCCTCCAACTTGCCCTTCACCTTCGCAACCGGTCCATCAAGCCAAGTCTTGCCTTGATCTTCACCATCTTAGCCACATGACTCCATGTCATGTCTCATATGCAATAAGCTCCTTCATTGCTCATTCATATGTGAACTAATTTCCTATGTATCTCACATAAGCACATATTAGTTCACCTAGGTTGTCACTCAATTACCAAAACCAAACAAGGACCTTTCACCTGGGCGACGATCCATGGCCGTTAGATCAAACCGACTTAAGGTACGGCTAAGATGCATCCTAGAGGTCGGTGGGAGAACCTTCCAGAAGATAGAGTCCAGCGGGCCCCGGGGAGGACCGGTCGGTCCCACCTGTCATCCTCTCGCGGTGGTCGACCTCCTGGTGTCTTCTTGTGTCCTCCGGAGTCTTCTAGAAACTTCCTGACGTGGCGGTTGCGTTATCTCTCGTCGGTTTTCTTCTATGGGAAGCTATCGGTGTTGATTTCCTGGTTTAGTCCCTGCAGAATCGTAGTTCACCAAAACTTGTGGAATATTGTCAGTTAAAACCTTAAACCTTTGTTGGTGATCAAAATCTTGCCCTTTTCATATTTATTTATCCCTTAATTATGATAGATAACTAGTGTCAACACACGATTAGGCCCAGACTTGTCTCCACCCAACCATGTGTTGTTACAACACTTTTGGTTAGGGCTGAACAGGAAGTCTGCCCTGCAGCTGGACATTTCCGCTGGAGGATCGTTCATGTCCAAAACCCCAGAGGAAGGAGAAGCTCTGCTAGAACTTATTCTAGAGAACACTCCACCTGATCCCCTCCAAGTGGAAGATGAACCCAAGCATAAAGAGGTCTCTTCGGTTAAAATCAAACCTAGGATTCAAACTCAGAGACCCTCATCGTTAATGGAACCTCCGAAGGAAATTTTCTTCCCTTCAGATTTCCTATTCTTCGAGGAAGAACGCCTTGACAATTACGTAGATACCTCGAAGCCTTCATACCAGAACAAGCCTCCAGTTCTTGCCACTCCTCTTGAAACTCCTAAAGAAATCCTTTGTACAGACGAGTTTCCTTCCATCATAAGTAGCGATTGGGTGGAACAAGCAGAACTCTCTTCTGAAGAAATTCGGATTAGTCCCTCTTGTTCACTCATCCACGCTAAGATAGGCAGAGACTGGACAGAAGTGCTTTATAATCCTACTGTTGGGATGAACATCATGTCCGCATCTTTTGCGAACACGTTCGTTCACGAGCCTTTCGCCCCAACAAACAAGCACCTAAGGCTAGATTCGAAGTCAAGCATGAACAGTCTAGGCATCCTTCATAGCATACAACTTAAGTATAACAATTTGAAGCTGATGCTAGAGTTTCATATCTTTGACATTCAAGACTTCGATGTCTTGATCAGGCTCCCCCTACAAAAACATTTTGATGAATTTTTAAAAACTGGGGAATTTGGTGTCAAGAAACAGAGGGAAGACTTTTTCATACCAAGCGTTCAAGCCAAAAATTATGTGGTTGAACCCCTCTCCTTTACAAATGAGCCTGAGACGGTTATGTCGGTAGAACCATTTGAGTCTCTCGAGTCGGTTCTAGAAAAAGATGTTGAGCACTTTGTGCCTAAAAAGAACGACACGAAAGAAACTCTAGATCTTCCTAAAGAGGAAGCACCGACATGTTTCTTCAAATTTGAGCGGAACCCTTCCTGTGATGCTGACTTTGGGAATACTTTCGAGCTTCCCAACTCAACATAATCTTCTTCCTCAAATTTCCATGAGCATGGAAGCTATCTCCTTCCTACCATGCCAAGTCCATGCTCATTTGAAGAAACCCTCACCTTGATCTACAACTCAAACCTCATCTTCAATCCCCTTTTGCTCTCCATTCCTAGAATCCTTAAAAGGGTAATTCTAGATAGGTTTGTTTATCACAGATCTTGCAAATTTTGTGGTGTCTGAGTTTTGCAGATCAGGTCCTCAAAAGGTTGGTGTTGGAGTGGAAACCACCTCATCAACATAAAAAGAATTTCCAAAGGTTTCCCAAGGTCAAGCTTATGACCATAATCAAAGCACTGCCGGGAGATACCCCGGATTATCATATAAAAAAAGAAAAAGTTCTACCATTCTCCAATAATCGCAAGATCATGTTGTTAGGCTAGAATGCACCCTCGGGTATTCTTGGTCAATAACCATTTCAGGTTGAAACTAAGAAGAACAAGGGACAGACGATGCACGACAACATGGAGCTACATCAACTACACACTTCTGATGTTTTGGAACACACTCAAAAGGAGACCCCAACTTGGCACACTTAGCTTTTACACAAAAGTCCAAGTGTGGGGGAGGATGGTAAGAATGTCATGTTCCATTTACAACAAAGGATATGCTAGCTCACCTTGCTAAAAAAACAAAGCATCATCTTCCTTTTCAATAAAAGTAAGAACATGTTATCTCGTTTGTATGCACCTTCGGGTATTCCTGTTCGCTAACCTTACAGGTTAAGATGAAGAAGATCGGGGGAAGATACAATGGCAAGGAGCATAAGAGCTACACTACCAGTGACAGAACACAGAGTGCCTCACCATGCCACACTTGACTTTTATACAAAAATCCAAGTGTGGGGGAGGATGTTGAGAAAGCTTAGGTTCCATCCATCCAAAAAAAGGGAAAAGCTCGACCTTGTTAAAAGGAAATGGTGGAAAGAAGAGAAGGAGCTGGGTGGTGCCACATGACCTTCACAAACACCCATGTACCTTCCAAAAAAGAGAAGAGAATGAAAAAAGAGAAAAAAAGAGAAAAAAATTGAAAAAACATAAAGTGAAAAAAAGAAAAAATAATATATATATATAAAAGGAGAAAGGAGAAAGTGGAAGAGGAAGGAGAAGCAGAGTGGTTCCATTTCTTCATCACAAACATCCACCTGACTCCACCCCGTGCATGCAAGTGTTGGTACACCTATCATTCCATACAAGCATTGCATCGCCGCATTCCACTCCTACAACGTTGCTGATTACCTGAGTCAGACCTTCAAGTCACCGCTACGACAACTTCAAAAACTCAAATCTACAAATGCCACCGGTGGGACACACTCAGGTATGCAAGGGTAATAAATGTTCACCAACTCATTTACTCGTGGTTATCTTCATATTCCATTCAAAATTCATGCTTCCCTTATTTATGTCATATGCTCTGGTTTGGGTGTATTTAATTAGTATACCCATAGGTCATTTAAATTAAGCATGGTGCTTAGGTTAAAATGATCATCTTTACTCAAAATTTAAACATGGTGTTTAATTTTGGTTAACGAACTTTGAGCTACTAAAGGACCGAGAAAGCACTAGCAAGGCGACCAGAGGGGGGGTGAATGGGAGCTTCCAAATTCCTTTCGGAAACTTGTTGCCACTGAACCGTGAATCACCCCAAAAGCAAACCCTAGACCTCGTAAGTGTCCATGACCCTAGAAATAGGGTGGATGCTTCCAAGAAGCACAGCAAGACACTTTACGACTCTAGAAAACCAACCCAAAAGACAGAAACCAAAACCGACACCGAACAAGCAACCTGCGAACGAAACAGTGCAGTCTGTACTGACCGGACTCACCCTGCGTCCGGTCAACACACACCGGACGCGTCCGGTCGAGCGAAAGCCGATTTGGGACCTTACTGTGTTGGACCGGACTCAGGGGAGCAGTGCGTCCGGTCGTTATGAGAGCGTCCGGTCAGATAGAACAAGTACCAGGAATAGTGCGAACGCCGAGTCTGGTCGCGAAATAGAAGAAGCGTCCGGTCAGTGACAGATGAACTTTGTGAGATGTTCAACGACCGGACGCACTGAGCCAGCGTCCAGTCAGCCCGACACCAGCGTCCGGTCGTCCCGACTCAGCACCGTTCGTTCACCGATTCGACTCAATCTCACCCAACACAAATCCTCTAGGGATCAAACTTGGTGAGAAGAGTCACAAGGAGGATAGTGAGCTATTTCTAAGTGATCATGGTTCGAACCTATCTCCAAATCGATGAATTGAAGAAATTTGGGGGAAGAGAGAAAAACTTGACCCGAAATGAAAATCAACCGATCTACTAGCTCGTGAGGTTAGAGGAGAATTCCTTCGGTGGAAAGAAGTGCCTCACGATCTAGAACATCTTGGTTTAAATGGATTTGCAAATGACGCACCAAGCAAAGAGATCGATCGACGGGAAAAACGTGGAGAAAAGGATTCCGCGAAGAACACGAACAAAACACGAATCACAACTACGAGTTTGCAACCGTGTGGCTACCACACGCTACAATAGTGAGATTACGGTCTCACTTCCTCAAAATCTCACGGGCACAAAGGTATTGTTCTCTTCTCTGTGGATCTCAGGTTCGCTACAGCAGAGGAGTGGGAGAGCAGGAAAACCTATAAGCAAAAGAGCAAATGACTGAGATGGAATGGGAGGAGGGTGTCTCCCTCTACTTATACTAATTCTATTTCCTACTCTACCCCTCAACTAATTACAGAGCGAACCAGCCAAACCCTAAGGTTATTCTGGACCAACTCGATGGTAGGTGGATCTGACGGCCAGGCCCGCACAACTCGTAGCGTTGCCTCGACGCAACCTCCCGATTGTCGCCACGTGCCGCCCTCGCTCTGCACCCCCGGTTTTGTGGCCCAAACCGGGAAACCAGCCTTTCCAGCCAACCCCCGGTTTTGAGGCCCAAACCGGGAAACCAGCCCACCAGCATCTGAGTTTTGAGGCCCAAACTCAGCAAACCCGCTGCACCCAGGTTTCGAGGCTCAAACCTGGAAACCGTCCTCAGCCCGAGTTTTGGGGCCAAACTCGAAAACCATCCGCGCCTAGGTTTTGAGGCCCAAACCTGGAAACCGTCCACCTGATAGTTTTTCTCTGGCTCTACCACCAAACTGACGCCGTAGAAGGGATGCACCGCCCGTGCACCCTGTCCACCGACACGTGTCCCCGAGTCCTCGACTCAGGCAACACATGACCGCAAATCTTCGCTCGTCACTGTCCCAGGCTGTCAGCCACCACAGCTGATCCTCGGGCCTCCGGTCCCTCAGTCCAAGCCTCACGTCCGCCCTTCACCACTCTCGGTCCATCGGCACGGTACGTCTCTACTTGACCTTCACCTCGCCTCTGATCACTGCATTCGTGCTCAACACCTGCACAACACAAGCCAAAGAACATGCGCATCATCCCAGTTGACAATCACTCATCACTCAGAGACTCAGCATACACCCATGTATCCGCAATCTCCCCCTTGATGAGTGCATTGTCAACTACCAACACAAATCATAAAGGTAGCAGAAGAAAGAAGGAAGAAGAAGAGAGAACTCGACCAAATGACCCAAAAGCATAACAAAACCGAAGAAAGTCAAGTGGAAAGAGCAAAACAACTTGGTTCCCAAAGACATGGGCAACGGCTCGACGCAACCAAGCAAAGCAAAGCTAGCCCTCAAGAAGAGGTAGAACAGGCTCAACACCGCTAGCAAATACCATTTGAAAATATCAAAGCAAAATGCTAGTCCCTCAAGATAGAGGCACAGGGGCTCAACACAACTAGCAAGAAATCTCGATACCAACTGTTACCAGCTTAAGAGAAAGAGCTCGACACCAATTGAAAATCTGAAGAGCAAATGCTCAACACAACTAGCAACCTGCTCCAAACCAACTGGAAATGTCAAAAACTCATCAAGAGCAAAGCAAGCTCCCCCTCGAATAGTGCAAACAACCAGGAAAGCTCCCCCTAAGCAAAAGGAGGGATATGATTTGCAATTCCTCCCCCTTAGTTGAAAATGCACTTATCAAGAACCAAATAAGAGAATTTCTCCCCCTTCCAAAATGCATATGAGTCAAAATGCAAGTTAGGAGCTTCAGGAGTAGAATCAAAAAGAGTGCAAAGATGCTCTACGGAGTTCTGTGCCGATGACTCATAAAAATGCACAAAATGCTAGCAAAGGCTCAAACTGATCACTAAGAATGAAATATGAACATGTGAGCAATTTTCAGTCGAAAAAGGTATTCACCATCAAAATAGCACAAGACATGTATGGACAGGAAGTCAAATGTGCTAAGCACGTATACATGGTGAACTACCCCTAGCACAGTTCAATCATCATGTTGATACCAATTTAACAATGAAGCATACACTTGTGATTTCAAATTTTAATCGGAGTTGCAGCGGCGAAATTACACAAGGTATAAATCAGCATGTGACTGCGAGAGGTTGAATGCTTGTTATTGCCTAACTTTCCAACTGTGCGAAGCCTATGCAGAAGCAATCAGAAGCTTAAAGCTACAGTTTCAGTCATACACTACACAGCTCAAGTTTAACTCAAAGTGCAATGAGAAACAGTCTCAAAACTGTGAGGTGCTAACAAGCAAACCCATCTCGATCTTTCCAATTCACATAACTTGGTTCAGATTTTAAACAGAATATGAACCTATCAAGCAAGTGAATGACTCAACACTAGAGACATAGCAACCTAGCATATATGAAAAGCATGAGTGATCTCAACACATCCTACACATGCTAGTTGCTTATCTCAATGGTGAACATTTTTCAAATTTTAAGTTCATTAAGCAAGTTCACCATTCAAAAATAGCTCAGTTCACGACATGTATTAGTGATCAGAAAGAGCATAAGCTACAGCATAATCATAAATCATTGGAGCAAAGACTACACAGAGCATAGTTACATTCTTCAGACTATATTCGTGAAGCTCAGAATGTAAAAGCGTATGCTAAAATGCAAAGATGCATGAAGAAATCGAAAAGAAGCAAAATCAACTGAAAACACAAAGTCAGTGTATCATACAAGAATCAAAATGTTTCCCCCATCTAAAAGGGGAAACACACACCAAGCTCACCTCTCAACCGATTAAAGGTTGATTGGTCCAAAGGCTTGGTGAAAATATCAGCAAGCTGATGATGAGTATCGACATGGCGAAGGTCGATATCACCCTTCTCATAGTGGTCTCGCAGAAAATGAAAGCGCACATCAATGTGTTTGGTCTTCGAGTGCAGCACGGGGTTCTTAGCAACGCTAATCGCACTCGTGCTGTCACAAAGCAAAGGAACACGAGAAAAGCTCAGACCAAAATCACGCAAAGTGGCCATCATCCAGAGTAACTGGGAACAGCAGCTAGCCGCAGCAACATACTCAGCCTCCGTGGTAGACTGAGCGACACTAGACTGCTTGCGAGAAGACCACGATATAAGAGAAGAACCAATAAACTGGCAAGTCCCAGAAGTGGACTTGCGCTCAATCCGGCAACCAGCAAAATCAGCATCGGAATAACCGCAAAGGGAAAGGGTGGAGGAAGCAGAATACCAAATCCCAAATTCTGGAGTGAAGGATAAGTACCTCATAATGCGCTTGACTGCCTGACGGTGAGAAGTGCGCGGCGAAGACTGAAACCGCGCGCAAAGACATGCCGCGAACTGAATGTCCGAGCGTGTCGCCGTCAGATACAGCAGCGACCCGATCATACTCCGGTACTCCTTCTGGTCCACTACTTCTCCCTCCTTGTCCGCATCCAGGGCCGTCGTGGTCGCCATGGGTGTTGGAAGAGGCTTGGCCTCACCCATGTCGAATTTCTTCAGAATGTCCCGGGTGTACTTGCCTTGGTGCACGAACGTCCCTTCCCGGGATTGCTTGATTTGCAACCCGAGGAAAAACGTCAGCTCCCCCATCATGCTCATCTCAAATTCCCTGCTCATAGTATATGAAAACTTGGCAACCAAAGCGTGAGAAGAACCACCGAAAATAATATCATCCACATAAATTTGGACCAAGAGTGTATCAGTGCCTTGCTTGAGGAGAAAGAGCGTTTTATCTACACATCCCATTTTGAAACCCTTAGCAAGCAAAAAGGTTTTCAACCTATCATACCAGGCTCTAGGGGCTTGTTTCAAACCATACAAAGCTTTGCGAAGTTTAAAGACATGGTTTGGAAACTTGGGATTTTCGAAACCGGGGGGTTGTCTAACATACACTTCCCCTTCCATGTAGCCGTTTAAGAAGGCACTCTTGACATCCATTTGAAAAAGTTTGAAACCTTTGGATGCAGCAAAAGCCAAGAGTATCCTAATAGCCTCCAAACGTGCTACAGGAGCAAAAGTCTCCTCATAGTCTATCCCCTCCTTCTGACTATATCCCTGGGCTACGAGTCTGGCCTTGTTTCTCACAACATGGACATGTTCTCCCTGTTTGTTTTTGAAAACCCATTTTGTCCCAACAGGATGACACTCAGAAGGTGGAGACACTAGAACCCAAACCTGATTTCTCTCAAAGTTCTCAAGCTCCTCATGCATGGCATTGACCCAATCAGGATCCGTCAAAGCGTGTCCAACATCCCGGGGTTCAAAATCAGCAACAAATGCAGAATGAGCAAAGTGAGAGATTTGCCTTGACCGGGTGACGCGTTCGTCGATGCTGCCGATCATCTGTTGAGGCGGGTGCTGGCGCTGAATGTGTTGTGGCGCCTCCCTTGCCGAAGTGGCCTCCCCCTCAACAGCAGCTGGTGCCTCCTCAGGTACAAAGGGTACCGCTCGATGTGGCGGATCCCACGACCCCCATGAGGAAGAAGTGTCGGGGCCGTGAGTCGTCGTAGAAGCCGCTCTTTGTGGCACAGCAGGTGGAGGAGGTGCTGGGTCGTCTATCCCTTCAGCACCTTCTTCTTCATCATCGAAAAGAGGTTCGCCAACCTCATGATCACCTGCACGCTCAAAACGAGAAGAAGGACAAACCATGGTCTCGTCGAAGGTGACATCAGATGTCTCCATGACTCGGTTAGTGTCAAGGTTAAGTACACGATAAGCTCGAGTGTGAGTGCCATAACCCAAAAACACACTGTCAGAAGAACGAGACTCAAACTTGTCCAAGTTGCCCTTTTTGAGTATAAAAGAGTGGCAACCGAAAACTCAAAAATAACTCACTTTGGGCAGTTTTCCAAAACGCAACTCATAAGAGGTCTTTTTTAAGAAAGCTCGAAGAAAAATGCGGTTGGAAATGTAGCAAGCAGTGCTCATCGCTTCGGCCCAATATCGCCTAGGAGTCCTATGCTCATCGAGCATCGTCCTGGCCATCTCTACAAGGGTCCGATTCTTCCTCTCCACAACACCATTCTGAGGCGGTGTGTAGGGGGAAGAAAACTGATGCTCTAACCCAAAAGAGTCACAAAACTTCTCAAAATCCGAATTCTTGAATTCGGAACCATTATCACTCCGAATTGCTCGCATAGAGTTCAAAGGGAACTCATTCTGAAGACGCAAAATCAGATTGCGAGCAAGGGAGAAAGTCTGGGTCTTCTCAGCTAAAAAGAAGACCCACGAATATCTCAAAAAATCATCGACAACAACAAGGACATACCACTTCCCCCCAACCGAGCTCACCCGAGCCGGACCAACAAGGTCCATATGCAAAAGCTCTCCAGGGCGCTTAGTCATGACCTGAGTCACTGGATGGTGGGGAGCGGCTACCATCTTCCCATGTCTACAAGAATGGCAAACAAGATCCTTCTCCATGGACAACTTGGGCAATCCTCGGATTAAGCCAAGTGAGCTAAGTCTTGCAAGCAAGTCGAAACTCAGGTGATCTAGTCTCCTAGGCCACTTCCAAAGATCAGAGGAGGAAGGTCCAGCCAAAAGACAACGAGAAATTCCGAACGACTCCGAGAAATCCGCACGAAAGACTTTTCCAAAGGGCGAAATCACACATACAAGATTGCCCTGAGGATCCAAAATGCGACCGAGATTCGGTTTAAAATGAATCTCATAGTCATCATCAAAAAGTTGCGAAACAGAAAGAAGGTTAAAATGCAAGTTAGAAACAAGAGCAACATCGCGAAACACAAAGTGCTCATTAACTCGCACAGACCCACGAGACAGCACCTTACCTTTGTTGTTGTCGCCGAAGGTAATATACTCCTTTCCGGTGACCGGACTAAGACTGGAGAACCACTTGGCGTTTCCGGTCATGTGCCTCGAACACCCGGAATCCACCAACCAAACGTTCTCCAATCGTTTTACCTATATCAATAAAAATACATAGGGTGAGCATACGGGCCAACACTGGGGTTAGTGAAGTAAGGGGAATACCAGTGTTGGGCCGGCTGCTCAAAAGAATGGTTAGTAGAAAAACCATTCCTAGCACACCTACGGAGGAAGCGATCACCACGTTTAGAAGAACGTGGTCCGCTAAGGGAGGAGCGTCCATCGCGATACTCAAAACGCGGTGGGGAAAAACGCTCAACTACAAAGCCACCGCCACGGGGTCCATAGCCCGCAAGAGCAGGCTCCCACCGGGCACGCTCTCTACGAGGCCTAGGCCTAGGAACTTGAGGCACTGCACCTCTCGGCCTAGCATCTCTCCTCGGAGCTCTCCTCTGCTTAGGCCTGAGAACTTGAGGTTCTGGACCTCTGGACCTAGCAGCACATCTCTGAACATTTGGCTCATGTACATCATGGAAAGGATGGTACATGTCCGCATTGTTCATCTCACTAGCACGGCGCACCTCTCTCTTGCGCCGAAAGCAGAACTCACTCAAGTGTCCATCTCTCCCACAATGCTCACAATGGTACCTCACCGCTCTCATAGGGGGTTGTTGGTACTCACGGTTGTGGGTGTGGATCACCTTGCCCTTCTGTGGCATACACTCCTCCTGGATAGGTGGCATTGTGTCTAGCTTGTTCTTTAGGTGATTGGGTTTGGGATGCCACACTTGGTTCTTGGGTGGAGCTCTCGGAGGTTCCTCGAACACCCCATCCTTGGTGTTAGGCTTGAGAGGCTCTTTGGGTGGAAGCTTAGTAAGTTTGGGAGTAGTGGTGGAGTTGGGCTTCTCACTCGGGTTTAGACCACTCCACTCTCCAATCTTCCCAAAAACAGAAACATCAACACCCGGAGCAAAGCCTACACCAGGACCTCCAGCAGCTCGCTTAAATTGGGAGATCATCATCCCGAGCTGTGGCTCACCACAAGATACCCATGACAAGATGGTCCGAAGGTATGTGTTTTCCTCCTCGGTTTGCATCTTGTCATGCTTCACATTCGCAATCTCCATCTCCAAACCCTCACACAAAGCGCACCTAGTCACACAAGTGCTACCCGAGCTGGCCTCCTCAAGAGACACAATCTTGGCATTCTTCTCTGCCAACTCAGATTGCAAGACAGGACAAATCTTGCACGCACCCAATAGTGAGGGTCTAGCCTTCAGCTCATCCACCTCTCCTACCAACGCAACATACTTACTTCTCAGAGTGAGAAGATCAGTCATGTGCGTGGTGCACATATCGCACTCAACCTCCTCAAAAATGACCATGGTGGACTTAGCAAACTCAAGCTCCCTCACCGTGTCCTCCCACTTCTGCCTAAACTCCTTGCGCTCTCTAGCGACACGCCTAAGCAGCTTATCCTGACTAAGCAAGGCGGTAGTAAGCTTCTCGACCTCAGCAGAAAGCTCATCGTGGGTGAGGTATACCTGGGAGGTGTCGTCGTCATCGTCGTTCCGAGGGGAGTTCACCAACTCGCCGTCGACCTCCTTGCCGAGGGCCATGGTGCAGAAGCCATCGTCATCGGTGAAGAAGCAGAGGCCGTTCAGCTTGTCCTTGATCCTCTTCTTCTTCTCGGACTCATCGTCCCTTGAGCAAGCGGAGTCGTCGTCCGAGCCGTCAACGTCGCTGAGCGTGGTGAAGAACGCACGCTGCTCAGCCTGGGCCTTCTCCAAGTACTTCTTCTTGATGTACTCCTTGTCGAAGCCTCCCCTCCGCTTGTGCGTTGCGGGGACGTACTTCTCCTTGCGCTTGCCGGAGTCGTACTTGTGCCCATGATCGCCCTTCCCAAATGAGTTCTTCTTCTTGGGACAGTTGGCGATGAAGTGGTCGGGGTCGCCGCACTCGTAGCATCCCGAGCGTCCTCCTCCGCGGCGACGGTTCATGCGGTTGTTGTGAAACCGCGAGAACCAGTTGACAAGCAAGGCTAGCTCGTCATCCCCAAAAGACTCAAGCAGGTCCTCTGTGACAGAAAAGTGTGAAGAGAGTGCAAATCCTCCAGAGGGGTTAGCAGAAGAGCCAGAAACCAAAGCCATCGATGGGCCAGAAGGATTTTCATAAGAAGCCCTCGCCATGGCGTCAATCTCACTGGACTTGAGCTTACTGAAGAGCTCGTCGCACGTGAGGATCTCATAGTTAGGTGATTCGATGATCGCCTGAACTTTGGAATCCCACAACGATCGATCAAGAGTATGCAAAAGCTTCAAAGCTCTCTCATGATCGTCGAAAGGCAACAGCTCCTTGTTAGCCCTCATCCTGTTGACAATCACCTGAAAGCGAGCGAATAAACTTTCTATGCTCTCGCCAGGCATGTGTCGAAAGTTCTCATACTCTCGCTTGAACGACTCGTAGAGACGGGTTTTGACTTGAGAGCTTCCCTCATGGAAATGCATGAGGGTAGCCCAAATCTCCCGAGCCATAGCGAGGTGAGAAACTCGATCAAACTCACTCATGCTCAAACATGAGAAAAGAGCATTACGGGCTCGGCTATTGGCATCGTGATCATCGATCTGACGCTGAGTCACACGAGCAGCCAAGACCACGTAATCGGTAGAGTTGCAAATATCCCAAATGGAAGCACCAATACTTTGCAGAGAGGCCGACATGCGTATCTTCCAATACGCATAGTTCGTGCCATCGAAAAACGGCGGTTTGCCCACGCCGCGATCCATGTCGCCTTCTGTGGATCTGGAACCGGCTAAGGTGGAAGATCCTTAACCCGCTCCGATACCAATTGAAGAACCGAGAAAG
This sequence comes from Coix lacryma-jobi var. lacryma-jobi, assembly GCA_009763385.1. Classification (NCBI taxonomy): domain Eukaryota; kingdom Viridiplantae; phylum Streptophyta; class Magnoliopsida; order Poales; family Poaceae; genus Coix; species Coix lacryma-jobi. Next base: position 75,217,929 of record CM019822.1, read on the forward strand.
CACTAGCAAGGCGACCAGACGGGGGGGGGTGTGAATGGGAGCTTCAAAATTCCTTTCGGAAACTTGTTGCCACTGTCCTGTGAATCACCCCAAAAGCAAACCCTAGACCTCGTAAGTGTCCACGACCCTAGAAATAGGGTGGATGCTTCCAGGAAGCACAACGAGACACTTTACGACTCTAGAAACCCAACCCAAAAGACGAAAACCAAAACCGACACCGAACAAGCAACCTGCGAACGAAACAGGTGCAATTCTGTACTGACCGGACTCACCCTGCGTCCGGTCAACACACACCGGACGCGTCCGGTCGAGTGAAAGCCGATTTGGGACCTTACTGTGTTGGACCGGACTCAGGGGAGCAGTGCGTCCGGTCGTTACGAGAGTGTCCGGTCAGATAGAACAAGTACCAAGAACAGTGCGAACGCCGAGTCCGGCCGCGAAATAGAAGAAGCGTCCGGTCAGTGATAGATGAACTTCGCGAGATGTTCAACGACCGGACGCACTGAGCCAGCGTCCGGTCAGCCCGACACCAGCGTCCGGTCGTCCCGACTCAGCACCGTTCGTTCACCGATTCGACTCAATCTCACCCAACACAAATCCTCTAGGGATCAAACTTGGTGAGAAGAGTCACAAGGAGGATAGTGAGCTATCTCTAAGAGATCATGGCTCGAATCTATCTCTAAATCGATGAATTGATGAAATTCGGGGGAAGAGAGAAAAACTTGACCCGAAACGAAAATCAACCGATCTACTAGCTCGTGAGGTTAGAGGAGAATTCCTTCGGTGGAAAGAAGTGCCTCACGATCTAGAACATCTTGGTTTAAACGGATTTGCAAACGACGCACCAAGCAAAGAGATCGATCGACAGGAAAAACGTGGAGAAAAGGATTCTGCGAAGAACACGAACAAAACGCGAATCACAACTACGAGTTTGCAACCGTGTGGCTACCACATGTTACAATAGTGAGATTACGGTCTCACTTCCACAAAATCTCACGGGCACAGAGGTATTGTTCTCTTCTCTGTGGATCTCAGGTTCGCTACTGCAGAGGAGTGGGAGAGCAGGAAAACCTAGAAGCAAAAGAGCAAATGACTGAGATGGAATGGGAGGAGGGTGTCTCCCTCTACTTATACTAATTCTATTTCCTACTCTACCCCTCAACTAATTACAGAGCGAACCAGCCAACCCCTAAGGTTATTCTGGACCAACTCGATGGTAGGTGGATCCGACGGCCACGCCCGCACAACTCGTAGCGTTGCCTCGACGCAACCTCCCGATTGCCGCCATGTGGCACCCTCGCTCTGCACCCCCGGTTTTGTGGCCCAAACCGGGAAACCAGCCTTTCTAGCCAACCCCCGGTTTTGAGGCCCAAACCGGGAAACCAGCCCACCAGCATCTGAGTTTTGAGGCCCAAACTCAGCAAACCCACTGCACCCAGGTTTTGAGGCCCAAACCTGGAAACCGTCCTCAGCCCGAGTTTTGTGGCCAAACTCGGAAACCATCCGCTCCCAGGTTTTGAGGCCCAAACCTGGAAAGCGTCCACCTGATGGTTTTTCTCTGGCTCTACCACCAAACCGACGCCATAGAAGGGATGCACCGCCCGTCCACCCCGTCCACCGACATGTCTCCCCGAGTCCTCAACTCAGGCAACACATGACCGCAAATCTTCGCTCGTCGCTGTCCCAGGCTGTCAGCCACCACAGCTGATCCTCGGGCCTCCGGTCCCTCAGTCCAAGCCTCACGTCCGCCCTTCGCCACTCTCGGTCCATCGGCATGGCACGTCTCTACTTGACCTTTACCTCGCCTCTGATCACTGCATCCGTGCTCAACACCTGCACAACAAGCCAAAGAACATGTGCATCATCCCAGTTGACAATCACTCATCACTCAGAGACTCGGCATACACCCATATATTCGCAGCTACTTTCATAAGCAATAGAAGTAATTCTTTTGATGAAGATATAACCAAGGCTAGATTTATGTTGCATGATTTACTTTAAGCCTTGTTTGAGTTGTTTTCCAAAGATAAGAAGTTTGGTGAATAAAAAAATTCTTTTGAAAAAAAATGATGAAACTCTCTCTCCCTTTAAAAATAATGGCAACCTTTTTGATCCATATTTTCTTGAGCTTTAAGTTTTCAATTTTCCTTACGCATGGATATATTCTTTCTCAATGTTCCCCTAAAATAAATTAATAATGATAAAATAAGCATAGGCTCCCCAGTGTTCCAACTGGTAGAGCCCTTGTTGTATTTCCCTTCATTGTTTTTCTATTAAAAATGAAAAGATGTACAAGAATAAAGTGTGGGGGAGATCTCTCAAGTTCAACAACCACACATTTGGGATCTCCCCCGACATGTTGCAACAAACATTAATCGCCTTGATATAAAGAAGGCCAGGATCAATAGCTCAAGGGGGGATTGGCTGAACTTACAATTCAGGCAAACCACCTTTGAATCTTCATCAAGCAGTCATCTCCAAACGATGGTGAGAATACAAGGTTGATATGTGCCCTTGTGGTTCCTTTCCTGAGTGATGAGTGATCGATCAACGGGCAACATGTCTCTTGGCTGTGTTGATGTGCAGGTGCGGAGCTCGGACAGTGGTCGAAGGTGAGGTGAAGGTCAAGTAGGGACGTGCCGTGCCGATGTACCGGGAGCGATGAAGGGCGGACGTGGAGCTTGGACCGACGGATCAGGAGACCTGAGGATCAGCTGTGGTAGCTGGCACGTGGCGTTGACAAGCAAGAGTACATGGGGATGTGCGGTGCATCGGCCGAGTCGGGAGGATACCCGGCGTGGAGGCTGGACATGCTCCGGCATCGGTGCTGGAACTCGGGGTGTGCAAAACACATCCCGTCTATGACGCGGGTTCGGTAGCTGAGCCTCGAAAAGCTACCCTCGATGGTTTCCGAGTTTGGGCCTCAAAACTCGGGGTGGACGATTTCCGAGTTTGCGCCTCAAAACTCGTCGAGGACGGTTTCCAGGTTTGGGCCTCAAAACCTGGGCGCGCGGGTTTCTGAATTTTGGCCACAAAACTCAGCCTGAGGACAGGTTTCCCAGTTTCGGCCTCAAAATCGGGAGAAGGCCCAGGTTTCCCGGTTTCTGCCTCAAAACCGAGGGGAGGTCCGCAAAAAGGACGGTCGACGCGTGGCGACGTGGAGAGGCTGGCGCGGAGGCGAGGCTATCCACGAGGTAGGTGCGGCGGTCGACTGGACAGCACGTGGTGGCATCCTGAGGCTTGCGTCGAGGCGAAGCTAAGGATGAGGAAGGCGCGTGGCCGTCAGATCAACTATCAGCAGAGTTGGATCGGGATACCCCTAGGGTTGGCCGTTTCGCTCATGTATCTAGGGGTAGTAAGGGGATTATTGTTTTAGGCTATAAATAAGAGAGGCACCCCTCCTCTCTCTCCATCCTTGCAGTCATTTGTTCCTGAGCTCTCTCTCTCTAGCCCTCGCTTAGGTTCTAATCATACCTCGCTGCAAGTGATCCGCACAGACGGGAATCATACCTCTGTGTCTTTGGATCTTTTGAGGAAATGAGACCGTATTCTCGTTGTCTCCTCGTGTGGAGGAATTTCGGCTGAAATCGAATCGTGTTCTGTGTTCTTCACGTTTTGGTTTTTCATCTCTTGGAGAATTGCCTCGTCCTCCCTCTCCATGAGATGATTTTCGATTCCACTTGAATCAATTTGTTCTTGGTCGTGAGCCCCTTCTTTCTACCGAAGGAATTCTCTCCTAACCTCATGAATCCATAGATCGGGTTGATTTTGTGTTCGTTCTTAGTTCTTTCCCTATTTCGGTGATCCACAAATCTTTCTTGATTGACTTGGTTTGGTGCGATGATTTCTTAGGATTAGCACCCCAATACATAGAGGATCACCTGAGAGAAGTTTGATCGAACCCCCTTTTGATTTGGTGAAGTTTCGATCGATTTAGCTTTTGTCTCGAGCAGTTTTTCTGCTCTCTGTTCATCCGCGGATAGTCCGCTCCCCCAGCGGCGGGCAGTCCGGGGATCAGGGTTGGTCAGGTCAGTCAGGCACAGTCCCCTGATTGTTCACTGTCAAGTGAACGGTGGATAGTCCACGGTACAAACACGCGGACAGTCCGGGACCTGTCCAGCAGACTTGCAGCACTGTTGAGTTTCTGCGTTTTTGCCGGCAGACAGTCTGGCTCCCAGTCGCGGACAGTCTGGGACTTAACGGCGGACAGTCCGGGACTCTGACCGCGGACAGTCCGCGAATCTGCAGTTTGTGCTGTTTGGCTCCGTGGCTTTGGCAGTTGGTTTTGGGGTTTCTCCGGAGGTTCCGCTGTACCACTAGGACATCTCCTAGGGTATCCACCTACTCATAGGTCGTGAACTCTATGGTCGTTTCGAGTCTTCGCATTTGGGGTGATTTTCTGGGACAAGGGTTATACAACTCACGAGTTGAATTTGAGGCTCCCATTCACCCCCCCTCTGGTCGCTAATCCGGTCCTTCAATTGGTATCAGAGCGGGTTAAGGATCTCTCCTACCTTAATCGATTTCGGATCCTAAGGGCGACATGGAACGAGGGAACAACAAGGCTCCTTGGTTCGATGGAACGAACTATCCCTATTGGAAGATTCAGATGCGTGCTTATCTCAATAGCATCAGATCTTCTGTCTGGGAGATATGTGAGAACGCTGAGTACGTAGTCCTTGCGGCTCGTGTGGGTCAGATCCAGATTGACCAACACGAGGCCAACTCCAAGGCTCATAATGCTTTTCTGGCCAGCCTCTCCCTTCCTGAGTTTGAACGTATCTCAGAGCTTGAGACGACACGAGAGATCTGGGTGAAGCTTCAAAGCTATCACGAGGGGACCGCTCAGGTCAAGACCAGACTCTACGAGACCTACAAGCGAGAGTATGAGAACTTTGTTCAGTTGGAGGGAGAAACGATTGACGCCATGTTCGCTCGTTTCCAAACGATTGTGAACAAGATGCGTGTCAATCGGGCCAACTTACCCTATGACGATCATGAGAGGGCTCTCAAGTTGTATATGCCCTGGATCGGAGGGTATGGGAGGTGAAGGTGTCGACCATCATTGAGTCTCCTGCTTACGACACCCTCACCGTGGACGAGCTATTCAGCAAGCTCAAGTCCACCGAGATCGATCACCTGACTCAGGCCAAGCTGAAGAACCCATCTTCACACACCATGGCTTTGGTCTCAGGCACAGGTGGATCGACTTTCTCTGCTGACGCTTCACCTCCTCTTGTTGCTTTGTCTTCTTTGCATATAGTCATGGAGGAGCAGTTGGAGGCGCTGGGAGACGATGAGCTCGCCCTCGCCATCACCCGGTTCTCGCGGTTTCACAACAACCGCCTGAATCGCCGGCATGGTGGCACACGCGAGGGCTGCTACAAGTGTGGTGATCTAGACCACTTCATGGCGAACTGCCCCAAGAACGACAAGAACTTCCCCAACAAGAACCGCTACTTCAGGCGCAAGGGCAAGCCGGAGAACAAGGCCGGAAAGAAGAAGAAGAATGGCTTCTACCGCCAGGAGGACATGGAGAAGGCTTTCGACGCCGGCAAGCATGCCTTCCTCGCCACTATCGGCGATGGTGAGAAGACCTCCGACGGCTACTCCAGCGACGACGAGTCCGAGCACAAGCTGGAGGATCGCTTCAACGGACTCTGCTTCTTCGGCAAATCCTCCAAGGGTTTTTGCACCATGGCCTTGGATGAAGAGGACCGCAATCACCAGGCAGAGGATGCCGATGACGCCCACAGCGACGACGACGACAGCACTTCCGAGGTATCAAACTCTTCTGAAGTCGATCGTCTCATTGATGAGCGGGATAGGTTTGCGGATTTAGTCCTTGTCCTGGAGAAGAGGCTTACGGAAGTTTTCCAAGAGCGTGGTGAGTTTAAGGCTAAAATGAAAGAGGCGCGTAAGGAGCTTGAGTTCGCTAGGTCCGAGGTGAAGGTGGTTGATGTGGAGGAGTGTGAGGAGTGCACGATGCATATGACAAACTTTGCCACCCTGCAAACCAAGTATGCCTCTTTGATTGAGGTGTATGATGAGCTGAAGAGTAGGCTAGACTTGGTGGGTGATTGCAAAGAGTGTCCCTCCCTGAAGGAAGAGCTAGAGGAAGTGAAGGCTAGGTCTTTTTGCTGGGTGCGTGCAAGCTTTGTCCTAGCTTGCGAACTGAGTTGGCAGGAGTTAATGCCAAGCTTGCTGAAGCCTTGAAGGCCAGCTCAGTTAGCATCTTGTCCGCTCCATGTGAGCGATGCGTGGGGATGGAGCTTGAGATTGCCAACTGTCGGCATGACAGGATGCAAACCGAGGAGGAAAACACATACCTTCGGTCCATCCTGAGTTGGGTGTCATGCAGTGAGCCCCAGTTGGGCATGATGATCAGTCAGTTCAAGAGGGGAACTAATTGCTCGGGAGTAGGCTTTACTTCAGGTGGGAAGGACGCTAGTACCTTTGGTAAGATCGGTGAGTTTAGCGGAGTGAACCCGAGTGAGAAACCATCCGCTATCCGTAAGCTTACCAAGATCACCCCACCTGAGCCTCCCAAGCCTATCACCAAGGATGGCATCCTTGATGAACCTCCCAAAGCTCCACCTCGCAAGCAAGTGTGAGTTCCAAAACCTAACCATCTTAGGAACACACTTGACACCCTTCTTGACGTCTCTAGTGATCCCCTTCCGAGAGGCAAGCAGCCAGCCAGAGTGAACAACCCTCGCAACAATAGGAACCAACAACCCAAGAGAGTGGTGAGGTTCGAGTGCGAGTACTGTCACCGTGAGGGTCATCTAGCTGAGTTTTGCTTTCAGAGGAAGAGAGACGCTAGGAAGGAGTTGGAGCTGAACAACCAGGCCAGGCACCACCCTCTCCATGGTGTGCAAGGTCGGGGAGTTCAGAGGCAGGGCGCTAGACCTGGAGGGGCACCCCCTCAGGTTGCTAGGCCCCAGGCAGCGAGACCACAGGGTGGTGGTCGTGCCCGTCGCGGTTTCGGTCATCCTCAATACGATCGGGAGCCGAATGTAAGAGGCTTTGCTTCTCAGTCCCATAGCAGACCACCTTTTTAGTATGGTGGTGATCGTTTTGCTCAGATGGGACAGGTAGGTCAGTTTGGAGGTTTTCCGTTCCATAGCAGACCACCCTTTCAGGTTGGTGGTGATCACTATCCACCCATGGGACGAGGACAGTTTGGTGTTGCTTCTAACACTTTTTCTGGGCCTATGACACAGCACTGGTATCCTTCTCAGTATACTAACTCCAGTGTTGTGCCATATGCTCACTTCCTGCCTTTCTATTAATGCAGGAACTTCGGTTGGAGAACATGTGGCTCATGGATTCTGGGTGTTCGCGCCACATGACCGGAAAGAAGAAATGGTTCTCCAGCCTTAGCCCCGTGATGCACAAGGAGTACATCACTTTCGGGGATAATAGTAGAGGTAAGGTTGTTTCTCAGGGAGCTATTCGGCTCAATGAGAACTTTGTCCTAAAAAATGTTGCCTTGGTTTCTAATTTGCATTTCAACTTGCTTTCTGTTTCGCAACTTCTTAAGGATAATTGTGAAGTGTGCTTTAAGAAGGGTTTGAGTCGCGTTTTAGACCCTCGGGGAGATCTTGTTTGTCGGATCGTCCCTTTTGGTCGTGTTTTCAGAGCCAACTTTTCTCATTCTTTCGGCTCTGTTAGGTCTTTGATGGCTGGTCCTTCTTCTAATTTGTGGAAGTGGCATAGGAGGCTCGGCCACTTGAGTTTTTACTTCCTTGCAAGGCTTAGCTCACTTGGCCTAATCCAAGGATTGCCCAAGCTTAAGTTTCAGAAGGACCTTGTTTGCCATCCGTGTCGTCACGAGAAGATGGTTGCTGCTTCTCACCCACCTGTTACTCAGGTGATGACAAAGCGACCCGGCGAGCTTTTTCACATGGACACAGTTGGTCCAGCTCGGGTTTGCTCAGCGGGTGGGTAGTGGTACGTTCTAGTGATCGTTGACGATTTTTCGAGGTACTCTTGGGTGTTTTTCATGGAAGGGAAGGATGAAGCTTTTTCTTTTGCTCGTGACTTGATTTTGAAGTTGAAAACTGAGTTTCCCCTGATACCATTAGAGCTATTCGTAGTGATAATGGTACTGAGTTTGATAACTCTCAGTTTGCTTCCTTCTGTTCTTCTAATGGAATCGAGCATCAGTTCTCTTCTCCTTGCGTCCCTCAGCAGAACGGTGTTGTTGAGCGCAAGAACCGGACCCTTGTTGAGATGGCCAGGACGATGCTCGATGAGCATAGGACTCCTAGGCGTTTTTGGGTCGAGGCGATCAACACCGCTTGCCATGTTTCAAATCGCATCTTTCTTTGTGCTTTGATGAAAAAGACTTCTTATGAGTTGCGTTTTGGATGGGTACCCAAGGTGTCTCATTTTTGGGTGTTTGGGTGTAAGTGCTTTATCCTAAAGCAAGGCAATTTGGACAAATTTGAATCTTGCTCTGCCGATGGGGTGTTTCTTGGTTATGCCTCTTATTCACGTGCTTATTGAGTTCTTAACCTTAAAACTAACCGGATAGTGGAGACCTACGAGGTCACATTCGACGAAACTATGCCCTGTGCTTCTTCTGCTTTTGATGTTGTAGGAGAATAGGAGATGGGAGAGACCATCTTTGTGGAGGAGGAGCAGGAGAATGCCGATTGGGGTGATCCCGAGCCAACTCCACTAGCTGCCCCCGTCGACCCTGCGACGTCTACTTCAGCTCGAGGACTTGATCCCATGACGTCTTCTTCTTGGGGTCCTCTAGAGCCACCTCTCTAGCAAGCACCCGCTGCACCTGAGGGAGCGACAGCATCTGGCGAGGGGGAGGCGACTTCGGCGAGGCAAGCGCCCCGAAGCGTTCAACAAGTTCACCCCCCACGACAGATGATCGGTGGCATCGACCAGCGAGTCACGCGGTCGCGAGCGTATGAAATCTCTCATTTTGCTCATTCTGCATTCGTTGCTTCTTTTGAGCCCAAAGATGTTGGACACGCACTTTCTGATTCTAACTGGGTCAATGCCATGCATGAGGAGCTAGAAAACTTTGAGCAAAACCAAGTTTGGACCCTACTTCCACCTCCACCACAATGCCACCCTATAGGTACCAAATGGGTTTTCAAAAACAAAGAGGGTGAGGATGGGATGGTAGTGACGAACAAGGCTAGGCTAGTAGCCCAGGGTTTCTGCTAGAAAGTGCGGATACATGAGTGTATGCCGAGTCTCTGAGTGATGAGTGATTGTCAACTGGGATGATGCGCATGTTCTTTGGCTTGTGTTGTGCAGGTGTTGAGCAGGGATACAGTGATCAGAGGCGAGGTGAAGGTCAAGTAGAGACGTGTCGTGCCGATGGACCGAGTGTGGCGAAGGCCGGACGTGAGGCTTGGACTGAGGGACCAGAGGCCCGAGGATCGGCTGTGGTGGCTGACAGCCTGGGACAGCGACGAGCGAAGACTTGCGGTCATGTGTTGCCTAAGTCGTGGACTTGGGGACACGTGTCGGTGGACGGGGTGCACGGAGGTGCATCCCCTCTTCGACGTCGGTTTGGTGGTTGAGCCAGGGAAAAACCATCGGGTGGACGGTTTCCAGGTTTGGGCCTCAAAACCTGGGCGTGGATGGTTTCCGAGTTTGGCCACAAAACTCGGGCTGAGGGTTTCCGAGTTTGGCCTCAAAACTTGGGCTGAGGATGGTTTCTAGGTTTGGGCCTCAAAACCTGGGTGCTGCGGGTTTGCTGAGTTTGGGCCTCAAAACTCAGGCACTAGTAGGCCGGTTTCCCGGTTTGGGCCTGAAAACCGGGGGTTGCCTGGAAAGGCTGGTTTCCCTGTTTGGGCCACAAAACTGGGGGTGCAGAGCGAGGGCGGCAATCGGGAGGTTGTGTCGAGGCAACGCTACGATTTGTGCGGGCGTGGCCGTCGGATCCACCTACCACTGAGTTGGTCCAGAATAACCCTAGGGTTTAGCTGGTTCGCTCTGTAATTAGTTGAGGGGTAGAGTAGGAATTAGAATTAGGATAAGTAGAGGGAGATACCCTCCTCCCTTTCTATCTCAGTCATTTGCTCTTTGCTTCTAGGGTTTCCTACTCTCCCAATCCCCTGTTGTAGCTAGCTGAGATCCGCAGAGAACCATACCTCTGTGTACTGGAGATTTTGAGGAAGTGAGGCCGTAACCTCACTGTTGTAGCGTGTGGTAGCCACACGGTTGCAGATCGATGTGTTGATTCGTGTTCTTCGCGTTCTTCGTTTCTCCGCGATTTTCTCGTCACTCGATCTCCCTCTCCCGTGCGTCTTTGCGAAATCCGTTTGAATCAACTTGTTCGTATTTGAAAGGAGATCATTTCCACCGAAGGAATTTATCTAACTCCTTACGAACAAGTAGATCGGGTTGATTTCATTTTCATGGCGTTTTTCATTCAATCCACCTCCCCTTTTGATTTCCCGGTGATTTGGTCGATTTGAGCGGATGATTTCTTGGGGATAGTCTCCTAACTACTCCGTGATCATCTTCTCCAAGTTTGGGAACGTGGGATTGTGAGTTGATTCGATTTGGGATTGATTTGGGTGAAGGGCGAACAAGATCGCCCTCCCAGAGTGACCGCGGACAGTCCGCCACTCAGGGCGCAGACAGTCCGCGAGTCGGGGCTGGTCCAGTCCAGCCGCGGCCAGTCTCTGTTGACTTTGGCTCGGGTCACCGGCGGACAGTCTGCCGTGCTAAAGCGCGGACAGTTCGCAACCGAGCAGGGAGACTTCAGCAGCAGTGTGTTTTTGCTCACTTGACCGGCGGACAGTCCACCACCAGAACGCGGACAGTCCGCAGTAGGGGCGGATAGTCCAGGACCCCAGGGCCGGACAGTCCGGGAATCTGCTGAGTGTTCCGGTTTAGTGCATTCGCTCTCCCGGCTTGCTCGCTTAGTTTTCGGACTTCTCGTTTGGCCATGTAGTTGACCAAGGAACCTCTCTAGGTATCTTTGCTACTTGTTAGCATCGGTATTTGGAGAATTCTTGACGTAGCCGTCTATCTACCTTCGGGACTTGGTTTTTGGGTTTGTGTTCGAGCCGGAACTTTTGGAGTTTGGTTTGTTTCTTCTTTGTGGTGCTCCGCTGTGATCCTCGGGATCATCCACCCTCTTCCAAGGGTCGTGAGCATCACAGTTTCGGTCGTGTTTTATCAGGGTTGATTTTGGGACATTTGGCCAAAGTTTCGAGAGAAATTTTTAAGCTCCCATTCACCCCCCCTCTGGTCGCCTTGCTAGTGCTTTCTCGGTCCTTCAATTGGTATCAGAGCGGGTTAAGGATCTTCCACCTTAGCCGGTTCCAGATCCACAGAAGGCGACATGGATCGCGGCGTGGGCAAACCGCCGTTTTTCGATGGGACCAACTATGCGTATTGGAAGATACGCATGTCAGCCTATATGCAGAGTTTGGGTGCTTCCGTCTGGGATATTTGCATCTCTGCCGATTACGTGGTCTTGGCTGCACGTGTCTCTCAGCTTCAGATCGATGAGCACGATGCCAATATCCGAGCCCGTAATGCTCTTTACTCATGCTTGAGCATGAGTGAGTTTGATCGCGTTTCTCACCTCGCTACGGCTCGTGAGATTTGGGCTACCCTCATGCGTTTCCATGAGGGAACCTCTCAAGTCAAAACCTGTCTCTACAAGTTGTTGAAGCGAGAGTATGAGAACTTTCGACACATGCCTGGGGAGAGCATAGAAAGTTTATTCGCTCGCTTTCAGGTCATTGTCAATAGGATGAGGGCTAACAAGGAGATGTTGCCTTTCGATGATCATGAGAGAGCATTGAAGCTTTTGCATACTCTTGATCCATCGGTGTGGGACTCCAAAGTTCAGGCGATCATCGAATCACCGAACTATGAGACCCTCACATGCGAGGAGCTCTTTAGTAAGCTCAAGTCCAGTGAGATTGATGCCATGGCGAGGGCTTCTTATGAAAATCCTTCTGGCCCGTCGATGACTTTGGTTTCTGGCTCTTCTGCTAACCCCTCTGGAGGCTTTGCACTCTCTTTGCTCTTTTCTGTCACAGAGGACCAGCTTGAGTCTTTGGGGGATGACGAGCTAGCCTTGCTCGTCAACCGGTTCACGCGGTTCCACAAAAACCGCATGAACCGTCGCCGCGGAGGAGGATGCTCGGGATGCTACGAGTGCGGCGACCCCGACCACTTCATCGCCAACTGTCCCAAGAAGAAGAACTCATCTGGGAAGGGCGATCATGGGCACAAGTACGACTCCGGCAAGCGCAAGGAGAAGTACGTCCCCGCAATGCACAAGCGGAGGGGCGGCTTCGACAAGGAGTACATCAAGAAGAAGTACTTGGAGAAGGCCCAGGCTGAGAAGCGTGCGTTCTTCGCCACGCTCAGCGACGTCGATGGCTCGGATGACGACTCCGCTTGCTCAAGCGACGACGAGTCCGAGAAGAAGAAGAGGATCGAGGACAAGCTGAACGGCCTCTGCTTCTTCGCTGACGACGACGGCTTCTGCACCATGGCGCTCGGCAAGGATGTCGATGGCGAGCTGGTGAACTCCCCTCGGAACGACGACGACGACGACGACACCTCCCAGGTATCTCTCACCCACAACGAGCTTTCTACTGAGGTTGAGAAGCTTACTACCGCGCTCCTTAGTCAGGACAAGTTGCTTAGGCGAGCCGCTAGAGAGCGCAAGAAGTTTAGGCAGAAGTGGGAGGATACGGTGAAGGAACTTGATTCGGTCAAGTCCACCGTGGTCATTACCGATGAGGAGGAGTGGGAGATGTGCACCACGCACATGACTGACCTTCTCACTTTGAGGAGTAAGTATGTTGCGTTGGTAGGAGAGGTGGATGAGCTGAAGGCTAGACCTTCGCTGCTAGGTGCGTGCAAGACTTGTCCTGTCTTGCAATCCGAGTTGGCAGAGAAGAATGCCAAGATTGTGTCTCTTGAGGAGGCCAGCTCGGGTAGCACTTGTGTGTCTAGGTGTGCTTTGTGTGAGGGTTTGGAGATGGAGATCGCTAACGTGAAGCATGACAAGATGCAAACCGAGGAGGAAAACACATACCTTCGGACCATCTTGTCATGGGTGTCTAGCGGTGAGCCACAGCTCGGGATGATGATCTCCCAATTCAAGCGAGCTGCTGGAGGTCCCGGTGTAGGCTTTGCTCAGGGTGTTGATCTTTCTGCTTTTGGGAAGATTGGAGAGTTGAGTGGTCTGAATCCGAGTGAGAAGCCCAACTCCACCACTACTCCCAAACTTACCAAGCTTCCACCCAAAGAGCCTCTCAAGCCAAACACCAAGGATGGGGTCTTTGTTGAGCCTCCGAGAGCTCCACCCAAGAACCAGCAATGGGCTCCCAAACCCAATCACCTAAAGAACAAGCTGGACACAATGCCACCTATCGAGGAGGAGTGTATGCCACAGAAGGGCAAGGTGATCCACACCCACCACCGTGAGTACCAACAACCCCCTTTGAGAGCGGTGAGGTACCACTGTGAGTTTTGTGGGAGAGATGGACACTTAGGTGAGTTCTGCTTTCGGCGCAAGAGAGATGCGCGCCGTGCTCGGGAGATGAACAACCCAGACATGTACCATCCTTTCCATGATGTACATGTGCCGAATGTTCAGAGGAGAGCCCCGAGGAGAGCTGCTAGGCCTAGAGGTCCAGAACCTCAAGTTCCCAGGCCTAGGCAGGAGAGAGCTCCGAGGAGAGATGCTAGGCCTGGAGGTGGAGTGCCTCAAGTTCCTAGGCCTAGGCCTTGTAGAGAGCGTGCCCGGCGGGAGCCTGCAGTTGTAGGCTATGGACCCCGTGGCGGAGGATTTGTAGTTGAGCGTTTTCCCCACCGTGTTTCGAGTATCGCGATGGACGCTCCTCCCTTAGCGGACCACGTTTTCCTCAACGTGGTGATCGCTCCTCTCGTAGACGTGCTAGGAATGGTTTTTCTGCTAACCGTTCTTTTGAGCAGCCGGCCCAACACTGGTATTCCCCTTACTTCACTAACCCCAGTGTTGGCCCATATGCTCACCCTATGTCTTTTTATTGATGTAGGTAAAACGATTGGAGAACGTTTGGTTGGTGGATTCCGGGTGTTCGAGGCACATGACCAGAAACGCCAAGTGGTTCTTCAGTCTTAGTCCGGTCACCGGAAAGGAGTATATCACCTTCGGCGACAACAGCAAAGGTAAGGTGCTGTCTCGTGGGTCTGTGCAAGTTAATGAGCACTTTGTGTTGCGCGATGTTGCTCTTGTTTCTAACTTGCATTTTAACCTTCTTTCTGTTTCGCAACTTTTCGATGATGACTATGAGATTCGTTTTAAGCCGAATCTCAGTCGCATTTTGGATCCTCAGGGCAATCTTGTATGTGTGATTTCGCCCTTCGGAAAAGTCTTTCGTGCGGATTTCTCGGAGTCGTTCGGAATTTCTCGTTGTCTTTTGGCTGGACCTTCCTCCTCTGATCTTTGGAAGTGGCATAGGAGACTAGGTCACCTGAGCTTCGACTTGCTTGCAAGACTTAGCTCACTTGGCTTAATCCGAGGATTGCCCAAGTTATCCATGGAGAAGCATCTTGTTTGCCATTCTTGTAGACATGGGAAGATGGTAGCCGCTCCCCACCATCCAGTGACTCAGGTCATGACCAAGCGCCCTGGAGAGCTTTTGCACATGGACCTTGTTGGTCCGGCTCGGGTGAGCTCGGTTGGGGGGAAGTGGTATGTGCTTGTTGTTGTCGACGATTTTTCGAGATATTCGTGGGTCTCCTTTTTAGCTGGGAAGATCGAGACTTTCTCCCTTGCTCGCAATCTGATTTTGCGTCTTCAGAATGAGTTCCCTTTGAATTCAATGCGAGCAATTCGGAGTGATAATGGTTCCGAATTCAAGAATTCGGATTTTGAGAAGTTTTGTAACTCTTTGGGTTTAGAGCATCAGTTTTCTTCCCCCTACACACCGCTTCAGAATGGTGTTGTAGAAAGGAAGAATCGGACCCTTGTAGAGATGGCCAGGACGTTGCTCGATGAGCATAGGACTCCTAGGCGATATTGGGCCGAAGCTATGAGCACTGCTTGGTACATTTCCAATCGCATTTTTCTTCGAGCCTTCTTGAAAAAGACCTCTTATGAGTTGCGTTTTGGAAAACTACCCAAGGTGAGTTATTTTCGAGTTTTTGGTTGCCATTGTTTTATACTCAAAAAGGGCAACTTGGACAAGTTTGAGTCTCGTTCTTCTGACGGTGTGTTTTTGGGTTATGGCACTCACACTCGAGCTTATCGTGTACTTAACCTTGACACTAACCGAGTCATGGAGACATCAGATGTCACCTTCGACGAGACCATGGTTTGTCCTTCTTCTCGTTTTGAGCGTGCAGGTGATCATGAGGTTGGCGAACCTCTTTTCGATGAAGAAGAAGAAGGTGCTGAAGGGATAGATGACCCAGCACCTCCTCCACCTACTGTGCCACAAAGAGCGGCTTCTACGACGACTCACGGCCCTGACACGTCGTCTTCCTGGGGGCCGTGGGATCCGCCACCTCGAGTGGTACCTTTTGTACCCGAGGAGGCACCAGCTGCTGTTGAGGGGGAGGCCACTTCGGCAAGGGAGGCGCCACGACACATTCAGCGCCAGCACCCTCCTCAACAGATGATCGGCAGCATCGACGAACGCGTCACCCGGTCAAGGCAAATCTCTCACTTCGCTCATTCTGCTTTTGTTGCTGATTTTGAACCCCGGGATGTTGGACACGCTTTGACGGATCCGGATTGGGTCAATGCCATGCATGAGGAGCTTGAGAACTTTGAGAGAAATCGGGTTTGGATTATAGTGTCTCCACCTTCTGAGTGTCATCCAATTGGGACAAAATGGGTTTTCAAAAACAAATAGGGAGAAGATGGCCATGTTGTGAGAAACAAGGCCACACTCGTAGCCCAGGGATATAGTCAGAAGGAGGGGATATACTATGAGGAGACATTTGCTCCTGTAGCTCGTTTGGACGCGATTAGGATACTCTTGGCTTTTGCTGCATCCAAAGGTTTCAAACTTTTTCAAATGGATGTCAAAAGCGCCTTCTTAAACGGCTACATAGAAGAGGAGGTATACGTTAGACAACCTCCCGGTTTCGAAAATCCCAAGTTTCCAAACCATGTCTTTAAACTCCACAAAGCTTTGTATGGTTTGAAACAAGCCCCTAGAGCCTGGTATGATAGGTTAAAAACCTTTTTGCTTGCAAAGGGTTTCAAAATGGGATGTGTAGAT
Organism: Coix lacryma-jobi var. lacryma-jobi; assembly: GCA_009763385.1. Classification (NCBI taxonomy): domain Eukaryota; kingdom Viridiplantae; phylum Streptophyta; class Magnoliopsida; order Poales; family Poaceae; genus Coix; species Coix lacryma-jobi. The sequence goes on from CM019822.1 coordinate 75,234,161, forward strand.
AAAACGCTCTTTCTCCTCAAGCAAGGCACTGATACTCTCTTGGTCCAAATTTATGTGGATGATATCATTTTCGGTGGTTCTTCTCACGCTTTGGTTGCCATGTTTGCAGATACTATGAGCAGGGAGTTCGAGATGAGCATGATGGGCGAGTTGACGTTTTTCCTCGGACTGCAAATCAAGCAGTCTCGGGAGGGAACGTTCGTGCACCAGGGTAAGTATACTCGGGACATTCTGAAGAAGTTCGATATGGGTGAGGCCAAGCCTCTTCCAACACCCATGTCAACCACGACGGCCCTGGATGTGGACAAGGAGGCAGAAGCAGTGGACCAGAAGGAGTACCAGAGTTTGATCGGATCGCTACTGTACCTGACGGTGACACGCCCGGACATCCAGTTCGCGGTGTGCCTCTGTGCGCGCTTTCAGTCGTCGCCGCGCACTTCGCACCGTCAGGCAGTCATGCACATTATGAGGTACTTATCCTTCACTCTGGAATTTGGGATTTGGTATTCTGCTTCCTCCACCCTTTCCCTTTGCGGTTATTCCGATGCCGATTTTGCTGGTTGCCGTATTGATCTCAAGTCCACTTCTGGGACTTGCCAGTTTATTGGTTCTTCTCTTGTATCGTGGTCTTCTCACAAGCAGTCTAGTGTCGCCCAGTCTACCACAGAGGCTGAGTATGTTGCTTTGGCTAGCTGCTGTTCCCAGTTACTCTGGATGATGGCCACTTTGCGTGATTTTGGTCTGAGCTTTTCTCGCGTTCCTTTGCTTTGTGACAGCACGAGTGCGATTAGCGTAGCTAAGAACCCCGTGCTTCACTCGAAGACCAAACACATTGATGTGCGCTTTCATTTTCTGCGAGACCACTTTGAGAAGGGTGATATCGACCTTCGCCACGTCGATACTCATCATCAGCTTGCTGATATTTTCACCAAGCCTTTGGACCAATCAACTTTTTATCTGTTGAGAGGCGAGCTTGGTGTGTTTTTCCCCTTTTAGATGGGGGAAACATTTTGACTCTGACTGACTCTTTTTCGTTTGTCTTTGTTTTCTTTTGCATTTCAGCATACGCTTTTACATTCAGAGCTTCATGAATATAGTCTGAAGAATGTAACTATGCTCTGTGTAGTTTTTACACCGATGCTTTACGATGCTATAGCTTATGCTCTTTCTGATCGCTAATACATGTTGTGAGCTGAGCTATTGTTGAATGGTGAACTTGCTTAATGAACCTAAAATTTGAAAATGTTCACCATTGAGATATGCAACTAGCATGTGTAGGATGTGTCGAAGTCACTTCTGCTTTTTATGTATGCTAGGTTGCTATGTCTCTAGTGTTGAGTCATTCACTTGCTTGGTATGTCACTTTCTATTTAAAATCTGAACCAAGTTAAGTGAATTGGAAAGATCGAGATGGGTTTGCTTGTTAGCACCTCACAGTTTTGAGACTGTTTCCCATTGCACATTTGGGTTAAACTTGAGCTGTGTAGTGTATGACCGAAACTGCTGCTTTAAGCTTCTGATTGCTTATGCATAGGCTTCGCACAGTTGGAAAGTTAGGCAATAACAAGCATCCAACCTCTCGTAGTCACATGCTGTTTTCTAAACTTGTGAAATTTCACCGCTGCAACTCCGATTAAAATCTGAAATCACAAGTATATGCTTTCATTGTTATCAGCATGATGTTTGAACTGTGCTCGGGGTAGTTCACATTGTATACATGTTTAGCACTTGTTTGATTTCCCATCTATACATGTCTTGTGCTATTTTGATGGTGAATACCTTTTTGACTAAAAACTGCTCACATGTTCATATTTCATATTTGGTGATCAGTTTGAGCCTTTGCTAGCATTTTGTGCATTTTCTGCATCATCGGATCCAAACTCCGTAGAGCATCTTTGCACTCTTTAGAGTATACTCCTGAAGCTCCTAACTTGCATTTTGACTCATATGCATTTTGGAAGGGGAAGAACTTTGCTGTTTTGCACTTTTGATGGTGCATTTGCTAAGGGGGAGCACTTTTACTTGATAAGTGCATTTTCAACTAAGGGGGAGAAACTTGACAAATCATGTGTTCTTCGCATGTTTAACTTAGGGGAAGAAAATATTGCAAATCATGTGCTTTCCGAGTTGAACTAAGGGGAGTTTGCTCTGGATGAGTTTTGACATTTTCAATTGGTTTGGAGCGGTTTTGCTAGTTGTGTTGAGCCTTTGCCTCTTTCTTGAGGGACTAGCATTTGCTTTTCAGATTTTCAATTGGTGTCAAGCTCTTCTTTTTAAGATGGTAACAGTTGGTATCGAGCTTTCTTGCTAGTTGTGTTGAGCCTCTGTGCCTCTTTCTTGAGGGACTAGCATTTTGCTTCAATTGTTCAAATGGTATTTGCTAGCGGTGTTGAGCCTGTTCTACCTCTTCTTGAGGGCTAGCTTTGCTTTGCTTGGTCGCGTCGAGCCGTTGCCCATGTCTTTGGGGACCAAGTTCTCTTTGCTCTTTCCACTTGACCTTCTTCGGCTTTGCTATGCTTTTGGGTCATTTGGTCGAGTTCTCTCTTCCTCCTTCCTTCCTTCCTCCTTCTATTTTCATTATGATTTGTGTGAGTGTGTAGTTGACAATGCACTCATCAAGGGGGAGATTGCGGATACATGGGTGTATGCCGAGTCTCTGAGTGATGAGTGATTGTCAACTGGGATGATGCGCATGTTCTTTGGCTTGTGTTGTGCAGGTGTTGAGCACGGATACAGTGATCAGAGGCGAGGTGAAGGTCAAGTAGAGATGTGCCATGCCGATGGACCGAGAGTGGCGAAGTGCGGACGTGAGGCATGGACTGAGGGACCAGAGGCCCGAGGATCGGCTGTGGTGGCTGACAGCCTAGGACAGCGACGAGCGAAGACTTGCGGTCATGTGTTGCCTGAGTCGTGGACTTGGGGACACGTGTCGGTGGACGGGGTGCACGGAGGTGCATCCCCTCTTCGACGTCGGTTTGGTGGTTGAGCCTTGGAAAAACCATCGGGTGGACGGTTTCCAGGTTTGGGCCTCAAAACCTGGGCGTGGATGGTTTCCGAGTTTGGCCACAAAACTCGGGCTAAGGGTTTCCGAGATTGGCCTCAAAACTCGGGCTGAGGACGGTTTCCAGGTTTGGGCCTCAAAACCTGGGTGTTGCGAGTTTGCTGAGTTTGGGCCTCAAAACTCAGGCGCTGGTAGGCTGGTTTCCCGGTTTGGGCCTCAAAACCGGGGGTTGCCTGGAAAGGCTGGTTTCCCGGTTTGGGCCACAAAACCAAGGGTGCAGAGCGAGGGCGGCACGTGGCGTCAATTGGGAGGTTGCGTCGAGGCAACGCTACGACTTGTGCGGGCGTGGCCGTCGAATCCACCTACCACTGAGTTGGTCCAGAATAACCCTAGGGTTTAGCTGGTTTGCTTTGTAATTAGTTGAGGGGTAGAGTAGGAATTAGAATTAGGATAAGTAGAGGGAGACACCCTCCTCCCATTCTATCTCAGTCATTTGCTCTTTGCTTCTAGGGTTTCCTGCTCTCCCAATCCCCTGCTGTAGCTAGCTGAGATCCGCAGAGAACCATACCTCTGTGTACTGGAGATTTTGAGGAAGTGAGGCCGTAACCTCACTGTTGTAGCGTGTGGTAGCCACACGGTTGCAGATCGATGTGTTGATTCACGTTTTGATTCGTGTTCTTCGCGTTCTTCGTTTCTCCGCGATTTTCTCGTCACTCGATCTCCCTCTCCCGTGCGTCTTTGCAAAATCCGTTTGAATCAACTTGTTCGTATTTGAATGGAGATCATTTCCACCGAAGGAATTTATCTAACTCCTTACGAACAAGTAGATCGGGTTGATTTCGTTTTCATGGCGTTTTTCGTTCAATCCACATCCCCTTTTGATTTCCCGGTGATTTGGTCGATTTGAGCGGATGATTTCTTGGGGATAGTCTCCTAACTACTCCGTGATCATCTTCTCCAAGTTTGGGAACGTGGGATTGTGAGTTGATTCGATTTGGGATTGATTTGGGCGAAGGGCGAACAAGATCACCCTCCCTGAGTGACTGCGGACAGTCCGCAACTCAGGGCGCGGACAGTCCGCGAGTCGGGGCTGGTCCAGTCCAGCCGCGGCCAGTCTCTGCTGACTTTGGCTCGGGTCACCGGCGGACAGTCCGCCGTGGTAAAGCGCGGACAGTCCGGGACTGAGCAGGGGGACTTTAGCAGCAGTGTGTTTTTGCTCACTTGACCGGCGGACAGTCCGCCACCAGAGCGCGGACAGTCCGCAGTAGGGGCGGACAGTCCGGGACCCCAGGGCCGGACAGTCCGGGAATCCGCTGAGTGTTCCGGTTTAGTGCATTCGCTCTCCCGGCTTGCTCGCTTGGTTTTCGGACTTCTCGTTTGGCCTTGTAGTTGACCAAGGAACCTCTCTAGGTATCTTTGCTACTTGTTAGCATCGGTATTTGGAGAATTCTTGACGTAGCCATCTATCTACGTTCGGGACTTGGTTTTTGGGTTTGTGTTCGAGCCGGAACTTTTGGAGTTTGGTTTGTTTCTTCTTTGTGGTGCTCCGCTGTGATCCTAGGGATCATCCACCCTCTTCCAAGGGTCGTGAGCATCACAGTTTTGGTCGTGTTTTATCGGGGTTGATTTTGGGACATTTGGCCAAAGTTTCGAGAGAAATTTTTGAGCTCCCATTCACCCCCCCTCTGGTCGCCTTGCTAGTGCTTTCTCGGTCCTTCAGAAAGAGGGTATAGACTATGAGGAAACCTTTGCCACTGTAGCCCGTTTAGAAGCCATTAGAATCCTTCTAGCCTTTGCTGCTTCGAAGGGTTTCAAGCTTTATGTTGACACTTCTTAATGCAACCACTAGAACTAGACTATGGAGCCTAATCCCCGGCAGCGGCACCAGAGATGCTTGTTGACACCAGAAGTGGCAAACGGATATACCGCAAGCGCACGGTAGTCAATCGTAGCTTTTCACCGGGAGTATTCCAGGTATCATATTTCCACAGGGAACGTGAAGTGGATTAACTAGAAGCAGGGTCGTCAAAGGATGATCAAAGGGTATATGATAACTGGGATAGAGAGGTCTTTCTAATATCAATATCTGGTACTGGGTTTTCTAAGAGTACTGAGGTTTACCACCTCATTCCTTAATGGGGGCGAAGGATGAAACAGTAGTTGATTAAAAGGATTTCCACCTAACAACTACTAAGGCGGCAATGCTGCTACCCAACTATTATTTTCAACTTGCCTACAACACTTGAGAGGAACTCCAAGCACTGGCTGTGTCTGTCACCCTACCACCAGGCGTCTACACAAGTGCGACAAGAAGTCCACACTAGCAAGATATAGCCTAGACACCACGTCTACACTAATCTTACTACTCTAAAGCTAAGCTTAATAGGCCTAGAGCACTTCAACAAAGTAAAGCAATGTGCCAAGTAAAAGAACTGTAAACTTAAATTACCAGACCAGAATATTAAATACAAGAAGGACTCAGATGTAACACTTACAAGAAGAATCGCATCCGCTGAGGCGCACCTTGGAGAAGATTCCCGACAGGCCGGGACACCTCCGTGGAACTCCTCACTCCCTTCCCTCTCTTCTAACACTAAAGCTACTAAGTAGGCTTTCTCTCCTTGGATGCATACAAATGAAGAGCTCTAGGGGGGTATTTATAGCTTGGAGGTGGAGTAGCGGCTACTCCGGTGCCACGTCAGCGATCCGCGTGCTCTCCTTCCTTGGCCATTGGATCAAACCGTCATAGCAACCGACCTTGATGAATGGCTAGGATATTGTTCACGTGTGAAACATGTGCTTTGCCACCGACTTGGATGAAGCTCACCATGGGGTCGGCCGACCCCACTCTATGACATGTGGGCCCGGGGTACATCTTCTAGAAGGTGGTGATGTCATCCTGATGAACAGTGCAGATGGGCCCCACCAAGGGGGGGTCGGCCGACCCCCCTATGACAGGGCTGGCCCACCTTCTTCTCTCCCATGATGACCCCACATGTCATGGAGCAAGTCTTGTGATGATGGTTGCATTTGGTTTCGGTGTGGACCCATGAATCCATGTGCTTCTCATCTTGTACCATTGAGTAAAAGCACATGTTTGATCCAAGGGTTGACATTGGCTTGAACATGCTTCTCTTGGATCATGCCATGTCACCCTGGCCGAGGTGGCCCCAAGGTGCGGTCGCCCGACCCCCTTGGTGGGCCCACCTGGCCTCATTTTGTTCATTTTGCCATCTCCTACAAGTTCACAAGCTAAGAGTACAAGTGGAACTTATTAGTGATAAATATGCTCATGATATGCTATACTTCCTTGAAACCGAGGCCTGTTGACGGTATTTTGATAAGGTAAAACATGCTATAACTTCCGTCAACAAGATCCCCCACACTTGAATCTTTGCTCGTCCTCGAGTAAAGGTTAGAGAAAGTGAACAAGTGATTATTACATACTTAAAATGATAATGATCATAAAGCATCATTCCTAACATAGTTTATACAAATGGGTTATGTGGTATTGTCTATCATATATCCTTTAGATGTTGAGAAAAGGAACAAATCTCAAAGCAAAGTCATCTCCCTGAATTCTTGTTCTTGGTACTTAGAGTTTTTAGGACAGTTTGAAAGGAAAACACATAGTTCATGCTTACTCCTCATATAGTACTCTCAAGACACTCTTATAGGTGTTTGGTTCCTCACCAAGACATAGCATGTGATTGCCTTATTTTTGTTTTATCCTAATCTATCAGGCTTATGTGGAGCTTGGTAGGGATAAACAAAGTAGCATACTTGTTTTGCATATATTGTAAAGTCAAAACAAGGATCCAAGTAGAAGAATGTCATAATCCTAGATCAAGATGTGCATGTGTGTGGAAAGTATGTGGACTAGAATGCTCCTTTAACATAATCTCTCTCTCTACTTTATTTTACCTTGAGACATGGCTAGCATTTTTCAACAATGGACCTTCATGTGTCCATATTTTTTTTAGTGGACCTTCATGTGTCCACAATTTTTTTTTATACTGGACCTTCATGTGTCCATATTTTTTTTCTTTTTCTTTTGCTTAGCCTTAATGTCTCTTTTTTACTAACCAGAGTTAGAGAGAGAGAGATATTGTAGAACTTTAATGTACGGAGCATCTATAGAGTGGAAATGAATGGCATGTGCAGGCATACTTCCTGTGTAGAAGTTGCATATGTAGATGGTGTGTACGTGATCTTGATCTTGGGATTATGACAAAATTCTCGACTAGGGTCAACAAGGTTTGACCAAACTCAAGACAAAAACAAGTAGCATGTGTGTAAAAGGTTTTGATCATATATGCATATGTATGGTTTTGGTAGGTATTTCTCACTATAGAGGAGTAAATGATACTATGGTTTTGAGATATTTTCAAAAACAAATCTCTAAGCACCTTAAACAAAAACAGGTTTGAGTCTTAAGCCAAGATTTATCTCACTTTTAACAACAACTTAGTCAATACGGTTTCCTAATTCAGTTTACCCATGAGTATAAACATATGTAAGAACATGGTTTTATGTCATTAACATTCTTAGCATATCATAACTCAAGTCACTTTGTAGCTTTTTATTTTATTTTATTCAGAATATGGAATGATTGTGAAACTGCTTGAATCGAGAGGAGAAAAGGGGAAACGAACCAGACAACAGTGTTGAGCTTACTGTGCAGAGGTGAGCTGGTGGGCCCAGGTCATCATGGTGGGGTCGGCCGACCCCACCAAATGGTGGTTTTCGTTGCCATTTGCTTTTTCCTCCATTCAGTTTTACATCTGCAAAAATACTTTTAAAAAATTCAAGAGAACGGGGGTCGCCCGACCCCTTGCTTACGTCCGTTTTGTGTAGTGCAGCGTGTCAGCCTGTGCTGAGCAGTTCAGTGTGGTTCAGTGATGAAATCTGGGGGTCGTCCGACCCCCTCACACTTGAATTTTTCCATAAATGAACTCTGAACATGATGCAAAGGTAAAATGCAAAGTGCTCTACTGGTGGCAAATACACCAGCAGAGACGGAATATATTTTATTTATTCTATAAGAAGGGAAATACATTGGAAATTTAAAAGGGAAATTCAAAAGAAATAAATCTAAGATGAAACTTGGAAATAAATGGAACTAATCTAAGCTAAACTTTTTATGGGGACGGGGGGTCTAGGAGGTCATCCCGCCCCATAGCCCTAGCGAAGCATTTGAGCTTCGCAGTGGTGCTAATCCTAAGATGGCAAAAGTCATCCTCTAAGTCTTTATTCGCCATCTTCAACTCTGACACCGTCTCCTCCAACACCCTGTTCTTTGCTTGCAGGGTGGAGGTGACGTGCGTCAGCCTCTCCAGATCCGCCTTCTCGTCTTCCTCCTCGAATTGTCCCGACGGCCCCTTGATCGACGGAGGGTCCATCCTCCGCCGAATAGAAGCCTGGGACTCCAGGGACTCCCGCAGCTCGCCCTTCTCTTCCGTGTTGAGAGAAGGGATGACCACCTTCCCTCGGCCATGCCCACCGGCCATGATCCGATGGGTCTTCCAGAACGTGGGCGTCGACGGGGAGTACGACGAAGTGTACTCCGTACTCCCCATTGTCGTGGTGATCGCGCGCGGGTTCTCCTCCGGCGGGGCCTTCCCCTTCAGCGCGAGTTGGCCTGTGGTCGGCCTAGTTGGTGTGATGGAGCGGCCGGGGGATTTCCTGATCCCCCTTCTCGGAGTCAGCGAGCGGGACGATGCCGCCGCGCGAGATGATGGACAGGGGGTGGTCGGCCGACCCCTGGTGGGATCGGGCGACCCCGCCACCGGCTCGACCAGCCCCCCTGGTGGAGGTACCATGGCCAGCGGCACCGCATCAATCACGTTGATCGCGAGGGCCTGCTCTAGATCTTCGGTTAGGGCCCATCATGGCGTGGGTGTTGCAGGGCGCGTGGGCTTGCTAGTGGGTGCCATGGTGTAACACCCCTGGTGTTTAATTAATTAAAAATAAATTAGAAAATGGCCAAAATCCTAGATGGAGGAAAATTCTAGCCAGATGTTTGTTGCATTCATGCCGTTGCATAATTTTATTGAGTGGAAAATAGATTTATTAAACCCGTATAGGGCGAATCGGATTTATTCTATTTAGAAAATAAAATAAATAGGTTTCAGAAAATTTTACAAAATGAAACTCCAAATTTTGTTTCAAAATCTAGGGAAAATGTTTCCAAAATTTGCAAAGATGTTTTTGATTTCAAACAGATTTGAATCTAGAATTGAAATAAATTTGCAAAAAGGTTTGAAAAGAAAGGAAAAAGAAAGGAAAAAGGCAACTGGGCCAGCCTCTCTCCCTCCTCCCATTTTTTTTTCCCCAGTCCGGCCCAACCGGCCCGCAAGCCCAACCTCCCTTCTTTCCCCCAGCTCCTTCCGGCCCGCACGCTGAGCCCACTCCAGAGCCCCGCTTCCCCTCGCGGCCCACGCACCGGCCTCCCTCCCCGTTCCCGCGCTCCTGGCCCATCCTTCCAGCGCGGCCCGCCCTACGCCCTCTGCTCGGCCGAGCCCGCAACGCGCGTGTCTCCAGCGTCCGGCCCAAAGGCCGCTCCGCTCCCGCACCCCTCCTTCTCCCTGCAGCTGACAGGTGGGCCCGATTTGTCATCCCCCACCTCCGCCCTACACGCATCGCCGCTGGATCCCCACCCCGACCCGTCCTGGCGTTCGATCGAGCAGATCCCTCTCGCCTTCGACCCCCTTTTTAGCCAGCCAGAGGCTTCCGCGCCCCACCGCCTCCACCCCGCTCCTCCCGTGCGATCTGTGCCGCTCCAGACCCGCCCCGGGACGCTGCTGCCGCCGTCACCATCTCCGAGCTCGGCCCGAGCTCTCCTCCGCACCAAGGAAGGCATCACCGGTATCCCTCCGTTCACCATCGAAGCCCCTGGAGCACGCCGTGTCCAAGGGCCCGTGCCTAGGTGCGAAACTGAGACGGAGCACGGCTCCCTCGACCTCCCCGGAGCTGCCGAACACCCCCACCGGTCCTCCCCTCTCCGGCCCCTTCGGTCACGCAAAGCCCACCAGAAGAATCCCGGTGAGCTCCTCCTCCGTTTTCGTCTCTTCCCGACGTCTCCCGTGCCCTCTGGTCTGATTCCGAGCACCACCAGCGTGCTCGCTAATGGCGCCGCCGTGCCTGCTGGAAGCGCCGTCGTGCAGAGAGCCACCAGCGGCAGCCTCGCCTCCCCTTTCGTTTCCTGACCGTCAGATCGGTCGCGAGCGGCCGAGATTAGACGGGCCACCGAACCGGTATGGACCGGCCACGTAAGTCCGGTGGACGCAGTCCACCGCTCCTCGCGCCCTGGACCACATAACACGTGGAGCACCGCTCCAACCACAGAGCGCCACATGGCGCACTCGTCAGCGCCGACGCCAGCGCGGCGATCGGCTCTGGCCATTTTGCAAAAATCCCCTCCTTGTTCTAAAGAATGAACCCGCCGTCTAATGCTTCTGTTCACTGAGTCTTGCGGAAATAGCACCCTAGCCCTTGAACTTTCCCGAAAATGAGGCCCGGTCCAGATGCAATTAAAATTCAGTTTTCTTTTATTTAAAATTCGAAAATGACTTCGGTTTATTTACAGTTTTGCCACTAAACTTCAAACGCTTATAACTTTTGCGTTTTAACTCCGATTCGACCCGTTCAACTTGCGTTAGTTTCATAATTTTGTTCTCTACGCAGTAGAACTGTTGGTTTACTGTTTTGATACTGATTGTTGTACTGTTATTTATTTCTATTGTATTGTGCCATGTATGATGATTGGGCCAGAGAGTGCGGAGTACGAGGACGCTCCTGACCCTTCCTGTGACCCTGCAGATTCGACCCAGTCCGAAGGCAAGTGTCCTTGAACATCTTGCACCTACTTTATTTTACTTTTGGTACTAGAGTAGTTAGATCTTGTAGATGCATGCTTGTCATTAATCTGAATCCCATGCTATGGTTTACTAGTTATTAATATATTATCCTTGTCGCCTGTTTTGGGTTGTTCGGGTAGAAGTCTTGCTTAGCCCTGCAGTCATGGTTGGGATGAGAGTTAAATGTTTATAAGCTTGATTAATGAACTATGGAACGAATGTGGAGATGGTAATTTTGTAGTAACATGGTTATTAGGTAAATCCGGCAGGATGGAACCGTATTGGTGGTTTTGTGCCATGGACTTGGCAGCTCTTTTTGGTTTTTGGTTCGGGGCTCGTGCTAGATTTATCCTGCCTGGATCCCTAGGACCCGGTTCTCAGAGCATGTAACCCGGCTTGACAGCGCAACCATGGGATCTGGATGGGCTGGACCTGGCCAAGTAATTAATTGCCTCCAAGTTGAGGGTTTACACGGGGTTGGATTTGTGGCACAAGAGGGGGCTTCTGCAGTGGTGCGTATATCCACTGTTAGCGGTGAAACCTTAGTGAACGTGTAAAACGGACTTGGAGGGAGTTTTGTAAAGGCCTTGCAGTGCAACCTGCTATGCACCTTGGCAGTGTTTAGCGTGACGGGATCTGCACGACTCATGGGTAACGATGTGCAACCTCTGCAGAGTGTAAAACTGATATATCAGCCGTGCTCACGGTCACGAGCGGGCTTGGACTTCTTTGAGATTAGTTGGTTACTGGTTACTGTTTCGGGTCATCTGATGGACTTCAGGTGCGGTTGCCTGATGGACTTCAGGTGTGGGTACTTGGTGCGACTCCAAGTGTTGGTTACTCGGTGTGACTCCGAGTGTTGTTACTTTTCTACAGTGTCTGTCTATAACCTAGTAAATAGGTGCATAGGATTAATAGGATTAATAGGATGTGTCGCTTTAGGCGCTTGAGTCAAACAAAGTCAGCCTACCTTTGTTATAAGCCTCATAAGCATTTATTTCCTACACTTGCGGAGTACATTTCGATGTACTCACCCTTCCTCTTTGTCCCCCTGCTACCCCACCCAGACGCTGGCGATTACGGAGACACTGGTGGCTACGTTCACGAGGAGCCGGAGTATCCAGAGGACGGTGGCTTCGACCCTGACGACCTGTACTAGGATGGCGCTACCCCCGGTCGACCTTCCTGTGGAGATGGAGTCCAGACTTCCGCGACTACTTCAGAGTCTTCATTAGCGTCTGTTATCATGAGAGTCTGTACTTTTTTTTATTTCAGACCCGAGGGTCATTTATGTAATAAAGTTCGTTATTATTAATAAAGCATTGTTTTGATATTTACTATGATGTGGATATATGTATGAAAATTGATCCTGGCATACATATATTGTGCTCCAATTTTGTTCTTAAAATTGGGGTGTCACAGAGTGGTATCAGAGCCGTGTTGACCGTAGGACGCTACCCTAGTCAGTCGTTGAATTTACAAAACTATTTTTACAAAGTCTGACCCCTTTTCCCACTTCTGTAGTCTTTCTCTGCTGAAAATTCAAACTCAGTTTAAAAGTAGGTCCTCCAATAGTAGGTTGTCCACCATAAATGTTTGATCTCGTAGAACGTTGTTTGACATGTGCTTGTGCTCTTGTTTGATTTGCTTCTTTGTATTGACTGTAGTCCTTCCGAATCTCGGGACGAGATTCCAGTTAAGGGGGTAAGTTTGTAACACCCCTGGTGTTTAATTAATTAAAAATAAATTAGAAAATGGCCAAAATCCTAGATGGAGGAAAATTCTAGCCAGATGTTTGTTGCATTCATGCCGTTGCATAATTTTATTGAGTGGAAAATAGATTTATTAAACCCGTATAGGGCGAATCGGATTTATTCTATTTAGAAAATAAAATAAATAGGTTTCAGAAAATTTTACAAAATGAAACTCCAAATTTTGTTTCAAAATCTAGGGAAAATGTTTCCAAAATTTGCAAAGATGTTTTTGATTTCAAACAGATTTGAATCTAGAATTGAAATAAATTTGCAAAAAGGTTTGAAAAGAAAGGAAAAAGAAAGGAAAAAGGCAACTGGGCCAGCCTCTCTCCCTCCTCCCATTTTTTTTTCCCCAGTCCGGCCCAACCGGCCCGCAAGCCCAACCTCCCTTCTTTCCCCCAGCTCCTTCCGGCCCGCACGCTGAGCCCACTCCAGAGCCCCGCTTCCCCTCGCGGCCCACGCACCGGCCTCCCTCCCCGTTCCCGCGCTCCTGGCCCATCCTTCCAGCGCGGCCCGCCCTACGCCCTCTGCTCGGCCGAGCCCGCAACGCGCGTGTCTCCAGCGTCCGGCCCAAAGGCCGCTCCGCTCCCGCACCCCTCCTTCTCCCTGCAGCTGACAGGTGGGCCCGATTTGTCATCCCCCACCTCCGCCCTACACGCATCGCCGCTGGATCCCCACCCCGACCCGTCCTGGCGTTCGATCGAGCAGATCCCTCTCGCCTTCGACCCCCTTTTTAGCCAGCCAGAGGCTTCCGCGCCCCACCGCCTCCACCCCGCTCCTCCCGTGCGATCTGTGCCGCTCCAGACCCGCCCCGGGACGCTGCTGCCGCCGTCACCATCTCCGAGCTCGGCCCGAGCTCTCCTCCGCACCAAGGAAGGCATCACCGGTATCCCTCCGTTCACCATCGAAGCCCCTGGAGCACGCCGCGTCCAAGGGCCCGTGCCTAGGTGCGAAACTGAGACGGAGCACGGCTCCCTCGACCTCCCCGGAGCTGCCGAACACCCCCACCGGTCCTCCCCTCTCCGGCCCCTTCGGTCACGCAAAGCCCACCAGAAGAATCCCGGTGAGCTCCTCCTCCGTTTTCGTCTCTTCCCGACGTCTCCCGTGCCCTCTGGTCTGATTCCGAGCACCACCAGCGTGCTCGCTAATGGCGCCGCCGTGCCTGCTGGAAGCGCCGTCGTGCAGAGAGCCACCAGCGGCAACCTCGCCTCCCCTTTCGTTTCCTGACCGTCAGATCGGTCGCGAGCGGCCGAGATTAGACGGGCCACCGAACCGGTATGGACCGGCCACGTAAGTCCGGTGGACGCAGTCCACCGCTCCTCGCGCCCTGGACCACATAACACGTGGAGCACCGCTCCAACCACAGAGCGCCACATGGCGCACTCGTCAGCGCCGACGCCAGCGCGGCGATCGGCTCTGGCCATTTTGCAAAAATCCCCTCCTTGTTCTAAAGAATGAACCCGCCGTCTAATGCTTCTGTTCACTGAGTCTTGCGGAAATAGCACCCTAGCCCTTGAACTTTCCCGAAAATGAGGCCCGGTCCAGATGCAATTAAAATTCAGTTTTCTTTTATTTAAAATTCGAAAATGACTTCGGTTTATTTACAGTTTTGCCACTAAACTTCAAACGCTTATAACTTTTGCGTTTTAACTCCGATTCGACCCGTTCAACTTGCGTTAGTTTCATAATTTTGTTCTCTACGCAGTAGAACTGTTGGTTTACTGTTTTGATACTGATTGTTGTACTGTTATTTATTTCTATTGTATTGTGCCATGTATGATGATTGGGCCAGAGAGTGCGGAGTACGAGGACGCTCCTGACCCTTCCTGTGACCCTGCAGATTCGACCCAGTCCGAAGGCAAGTGTCCTTGAACATCTTGCACCTACTTTATTTTACTTTTGGTACTAGAGTAGTTAGATCTTGTAGATGCATGCTTGTCATTAATCTGAATCCCATGCTATGGTTTACTAGTTATTAATATATTATCCTTGTCGCCTGTTTTGGGTTGTTCGGGTAGAAGTCTTGCTTAGCCCTGCAGTCATGGTTGGGATGAGAGTTAAATGTTTATAAGCTTGATTAATGAACTATGGAACGAATGTGGAGATGGTAATTTTGTAGTAACATGGTTATTAGGTAAATCCGGCAGGATGGAACCGTATTGGTGGTTTTGTGCCATGGACTTGGCAGCTCTTTTTGGTTTTTGGTTCGGGGCTCGTGCTAGATTTATCCTGCCTGGATCCCTAGGACCCGGTTCTCAGAGCATGTAACCCGGCTTGACAGCGCAACCATGGGATCTGGATGGGCTGGACCTGGCCAAGTAATTAATTGCCTCCAAGTTGAGGGTTTACACGGGGTTGGATTTGTGGCACAAGAGGGGGCTTCTGCAGTGGTGCGTATATCCACTGTTAGCGGTGAAACCTTAGTGAACGTGTAAAACGGACTTGGAGGGAGTTTTGTAAAGGCCTTGCAGTGCAACCTGCTATGCACCTTGGCAGTGTTTAGCGTGACGGGATCTGCACGACTCATGGGTAACGATGTGCAACCTCTGCAGAGTGTAAAACTGATATATCAGCCGTGCTCACGGTCACGAGCGGGCTTGGACTTCTTTGAGATTAGTTGGTTACTGGTTACTGTTTCGGGTCATCTGATGGACTTCAGGTGCGGTTGCCTGATGGACTTCAGGTGTGGGTACTTGGTGCGACTCCAAGTGTTGGTTACTCGGTGTGACTCCGAGTGTTGTTACTTTTCTACAGTGTCTGTCTATAACCTAGTAAATAGGTGCATAGGATTAATAGGATTAATAGGATGTGTCGCTTTAGGCGCTTGAGTCAAACAAAGTCAGCCTACCTTTGTTATAAGCCTCATAAGCATTTATTTCCTACACTTGCGGAGTACATTTCGATGTACTCACCCTTCCTCTTTGTCCCCCTGCTACCCCACCCAGACGCTGGCGATTACGGAGACACTGGTGGCTACGTTCACGAGGAGCCGGAGTATCCAGAGGACGGTGGCTTCGACCCTGACGACCTGTACTAGGATGGCGCTACCCCCGGTCGACCTTCCTGTGGAGATGGAGTCCAGACTTCCGCGACTACTTCAGAGTCTTCATTAGCGTCTGTTATCATGAGAGTCTGTACTTTTTTTTATTTCAGACCCGAGGGTCATTTATGTAATAAAGTTCGTTATTATTAATAAAGCATTGTTTTGATATTTACTATGATGTGGATATATGTATGAAAATTGATCCTGGCATACATATATTGTGCTCCAATTTTGTTCTTAAAATTGGGGTGTCACACATGGCTAGTGCTTTAGGTCGCGGTGGAGAGTGCAGGGAAGGCTAGGAGGCTCTGGCCTTGCGTGGAATTGCGAGTAGGAGGAAGAAGGAGATGGGTGCAAGGTTAAATAGCGGCTGCAGATGACTACGATGCCGATTTTCACGGGATCGCCGTGGAAAACTCGTAACTTCACAGAGTCCGTCGCGCCGCCGTTCCAATCCCGTAAGGTAGGGATCGGCCGACCCCATCGATTTTGGATTTGGGGTTTATCTCCAGGGGTTGTTATTCCCTCACCGCGGTGAACTCATCTGCGAGTCGAACCTCCCCGAGGCGGGGTCGCCCGATCCCCTTGATGGGTGTCCGGCGCGGTGACGTACCCGGCTCGAGACCATCTACGCGATTGTGCAACCCTTGTTGCAGGTGGGCCCCATATAGTGATCGCCCAACCCCCTAACTAGGGTCTGTGGGGCCCCACCTCAAAGACTAAGGTAAGTCTAGTCTATCCCTTCTCGAACCATGAAGTGGCATTTCTCCTAGTTCAAGATCAAGTTCTTTTCTTGACAACGTTGTAAGACACGGTCCAGATTCTCTAAGCAGTGATCAAAGGTCGTTCCATAGACTGAAAATTCGTCCATGAAAACTTCCATGATTTCTTCTATCATATCCGAGAAGATGGACATCATGCACCTCTAAAATGAAGTAGGGGCATTGCACATGCCAAATGACATGCGCTTGTATGCATATGTCTCATGGGGCATGTGAACGTGGTCTTACTTTGGTCGTCGGGATGGATTGGAATTTGATGGTACCCCGAATACCCATCAAGGAAACAAAAGAAGGAATGTTTGGCTAGCCGTTCCAACATCTCATCGATGAATGGCAACGGAAAGTGGTCTTTCTTTGTGGCCTTGATAAGTTTTTGGTAGTCTATTCACATTCTCCATCCCGTGACGGTTCGTTGTGGAATCAATTCGTTGTTTTGATTTTTAACGACCGTCATTCCTCCTTTCTTAGGAACTACTTGGACGGGGCTGACCCACTCGCTGTTTGGAACAGGGTAGATTATGCCCGCGTGCAAGAGCTTCAAGACCTCCTTCTTTACTACTTCTCTCATCACATTGTTGAGCCTCCTTTGTGGCTCTCTAGAAGGTGTAGCATCGGGTTCGATCGGAATGCGATGTGTGCAAAGAGCGGGACTAATTCCCTTGAGATCTTGCAACGAATATCCTAAGACGGATCAGTGTTTTTCGAGGACGGTGATGAGTTTAGAAACTTCTTCCGTTGTAAGTCGATCACTAATGATCATGGGAGTCTCTCTATCACCATTAAGGAAGGCATACTTAAGCTCAGAAGGAAGTGGCTTAAGCTCTATAGAGGGTTTTGGTGGAGGTTCAGACTCATCCAAGTCTAACAGTTCATCTAAATCAGTGTCTTCTTCTTGGATAAAGTCATGGGCGTCTTCTTCTAGATCGGGTTGAGAAGTTTCTAGTGAAGATACCCACATCACCTCCTCTATTGGATCAGGCTCGGGTTTTGGTTCGACTATCGAATTAACGGAGCTGGCAAAAGGAACTGAAAGATCTAGATCCTTCCCAAGGTGACCCTTAAGGCTCCCTTCACGAAATCCCTCAATGAATCTCATGAGTGGGTGCCCAATTAACAAGTCGACCTCGTCTACGTCAAAGACATAGAAGTTTGCGAGGAAGCTAACTTTGTTAATTGTGATAGAAATATTCTGTGCAATCCCGCAACTCTCGACCAATTTTCCAGAAGGAAGCTTAAGGAATTTATTGGTTGGGTTTAGCGGTTCCTCACCTAGGAGTGTTGACATCAATGATTTAGACATTAAATTTATTCCTACAGCAGGATCATAGAGGGAATCTACAACCGTCTTGTTTGTGGCACACAGTATGGATGTGAAACAAGATAGAAGCTTAACGACATCTAATGATGCTTCAGCCTCCCTGAACCATTCGTTGCTCATAATAGACATGAGCTCTTGGGCAGTCGCCTTAAGGTAACTTGCCTCAAACTGGGTTGGCATGTGGTTATTAGGAGCTCTACGGGCTATGGATCTCTTCTGCACAGGTTGTTTCGAGACATTGCCATAATCGGCGAAAAGATCTGTCTCGATATTTAGAGGATAATCCAAAGGATGAATTACTTCTTCCTTTGGATGAGTAGGTGGTTGTGGTTTAGGTTTGACAGCTTGGGGTATAGGTAAAGGAGTTCCGGCTGTCATGGGTTCATCCCTAGGAGTTTGATATTCCTCTAGAGTTTCACCATGGTCATCGCTGTAGGGGATGTTCTTGAGAATGATTGCAAGGACTTCCTTACCTTCACTAATGGGTAAATGGAGGAAAGCTCCTTTAGAGGCTAAATCAAGGAATTGTGCGAAGTTTTGGCTAAGACCGAGATAGAAATGTTGCATAAGGGTTGGCTCGGTTATAGCTAAATCTGGGCCAGAGGATGCTAAGTCTGTAAGTCGTGCCCAGGCCGCACCTAGAGATTCCTTCTCGTCTTGTTTGAAGTTTAGCACATCTCTACGAAGACGAGCTACACGGGATATGGGAAAGTACGTTAAGCAGAACATGGCTTGCAGTTTCTCCCATTCTCCGTTCACACTACCAACGTAGCGAGTATACCAGCGTCTAGCTTTTCCTGTTAACGAGAACGGAAATAGCTTCCACTTAAGAGTGACTCGCCTCATCCCTTGGATGTGAATACACGAACAAAGTTGTTCGAAATCACGTAGGTGGGTATAAGGATTCTCATCTACTTCTCCCGAAAAGGGATTCTCCTGAACCATCGCTATAAGGCTGGGGCGAAGCTCATAGCGAACTGCCAAAATGACATGAGATGAACTAGGCGGCTCCAACTCAGCGCCCGATGGAGCAGCGTAGTCAAAAAGGGTTGTTTGATTCATATTGATTTATGAAATAAAAGTTCTAATCAAACTACGATAACTTTAATGACTTTGTTCTAGCTAACACAGCTACCGTTCCCCGGCAACGGCGCCAGAAAAGCTTGTTGACACTTCTTAATGCAACCACTAGAATTAGACTATGGAGCCTAATCCCCGGCAATGGCGCCAGAAAAGCTTGTTGACACTTCTTAATGCAACCACTAGAACTAGACTATGGAGCCTAATCCCCGGCAGCGGCACCAAAGATGCTTGTTGACACCAGAAGTGGCAAACGGATATACCGCAAGCGCACGGTAGTCAATCGTAGCTTTTCACCGGGAGTATTCCAGGTATCGTATTTCCACAGGGAACGTGAAGTGGATTAACTAGAAGCAGGGTCGTCAAAGGATGATCAAAGTGTATATGATAACAGGGATAGAGAGGTCTTTCTAATATCAATATCTGGTACTGGGTTTTCTAAGAGTACTGAGGTTTACCACCTCATTCCTTACTAGGGGCGAAGGACAAAACAGTAGTTGATTAAAAGGTTTTCCACCTAACAACTACTGAGGCGGCAATGCTGCTACCCAACTATTATTTTCAACTTGCCTACAACACTTGAGAGGAACTCCAAGCACTGGCTGTGTCTGTCACCCTATGTTGACACTCCTTAATGGATTCACTCTAAGAATGAGCACATAAAATAATAAACTAGTGAAAGCATGAAAGAGTGTACGGGACACTACTAACTTCACTTAACGTCAAGTTGTCATCCCCAACATGAAGCTAGCAATGTAATTATATCAGGGCACTGGATTAAGAGATAGATATTTACCCGCAAGCGCACAGATAAACATACCCGTTTTGGAGCATTTCACCCAAGATAGTCTCAGGTTTCATTATTTATATTTAGCCTAGAGACTAATCAATTCAAGGTATGATAGTATTGAAAGAACTTAATAGCATTTATCATGGCACACACTTATAATAAGACTAATAACACACTAACTACTATGAACAGCAACCAGGTACAGAGTAAATGATATAATAGATAATTGATAAAGGATAACAGAGATCAAATCAATCAAGGATAAACTTAGAACAGTATTGCCTAGCAAGATGATGATTAGAACATGTATTAAAAAGGAACATTCCTAAGTTATTCTAATTACAAGTCATAGCATACATTGATTACTGCAATTATATTTGGCAATCATTGGCTAGGTCACATCATATTTATAATCAAGAGGCAACTCCATAGTTAAGGTGTTAAACATAGTAACCCTTAAACCATGAGTTAACTGAGCCATACTGAACACTATATTCAGGAGGTGGAATACAGAGGACTCAACAGGTCTGTCACACCCGCGATCTACGACTCTATCCGGAACATAGGATGCATTCGCAGATAAATAATGTATAGGCACCACGCCTACACAGCATTTATCACCCACCCGTTGTACTTTAAGATGAGCGCTATACGAACATGAGTATAAACATAAAGATGAACTATCTATGCCAAATATATAATCAAAGCAAACTATAAGCATTATAACTAAGAATATTATCATTGATGTCTTAATCGTATCAATTGTATTGCTATCTAGAACACAATAATGAACAATAAGGTGAATTAGATCATCGATAAGAACTAAAGTACGAACTAGAACATGAACTAGAACAAGATTATGAACTAGACGATGAACATGAACTAGACGATGAACTAGAACATAAACAATGAAGAACAATGATGAACTAGAAGAGCAATTATGAATTAGATCCATAATGTTAATACAAGAGAGAAGATCTTGGGTTTACCGAGCCTTCTCGTGACTAGATCAGGAATCTAAGCGAAGCTTGCCTCCTCTAATCCTATTCTATCTACTATTCTAGGTGGATGTAGTCCTAAAGCCTCCGATTGATCTCCTTCTGGTTGGTCTAACCCTGATGAATGAATTGCCTGAAAACCTATTGCCTGATTGCTCTGGAGAGGGGGGTCAGGGGTCTGTTTATATAGCCCTAGGCGATGAATCGTGGCCCTTGGATCAAACCGACTTGGGGTACGGTCGAGATGCATCCTAGAGGTCGGTGGAAGTAGCTTGCAGAGGACGGAACCCAGTGGGCCCAGGGGCCGACCGGTCGGTCTGCCCTGTGGGACCGGTCGGTCCCCCAGGTTGGCCTCCTGTGGTGTCCTTCGTCGTGGTGTCCTCTTACGTCTTCTGGAAGTATCCTGACATGGCGAATGCGTTATCTCCCGTCGGTTTCCTTCTATGGGAAGCTATCGATGCCGATTTCCTGGTTTAGTCCCTGCAGAATCATAACTCATCAAAACTCATGGAATATTGTCAGTTGAAACCCTAAATCTTTGTTGGTGATCATATTCTTGTCCTTTTCATATTTATTTATCTCTTAATTATGATAATTAACCAGTGTCAACAACTCCCCCAAGCTTACCTTTTGCTAGTCCCTTAGCAAATATTTATCTGGAACTGTTACTATGCCTCCGCATAAAAAATCTTCCTTGGTTTAGAGTTAATTATTCTGACTTGCTCATATTACCTTTAACCATGGAGCTTTTGCCTTTACCTGGGTCTTTTAAACAATTGAAAGATAGAACAATCAAGTTAAGCACTGTATCTCTAACTCTTTGATCAACCTTCATTCTGGAGTTTTTATATATATTTTTAAAATAAAACTCAGAGATTCCTTTGTATGATACTCTCAAATCGCTCTTTTATATTTTATGATTCCTCACTGATGCAATTTTCCTTCCTTTCATGGATATATATCTGGAGCTTTAAGAAGTGGAAAGCATATCTTACTAAGTCAAAGTTCAAAGTTTAGGAAGAAAGATGTCATACTCATAGATTAAGACTTTAGAACATTTGAAATTTGTCATCTCTTGCTGGCATATTGCAATTAGAGGAACCATGGGCTATCATTCTTTTTTCTCATACTTTTATCATAACTCTTTTCTTTTTTTTCATTTTTGAGGTAGTCGGACACTTGTCCCTTTTTATTTCCTCCTTTTATATTTTTGCATAGCCCATTCCTCTAACATAATACTACTTCGGAAGAGTGAATCTTTTAATAAAACATTCTTGATCTCTAGAGCATGATAAATTTCTTAACCATAACTAAAAACTTAGAACAAAGCAAGTAGCCTTATCTCAAAATCATATTAATGGCTCTGGGTAGGAATTCATGTTATGTCATATAGGATCTCATCATGTGTTTTTAATCTTTTCAAAATGTAAATCTCCAGAACTCTAGTATCTCTAGGAATTAGATAAACAGCACCTCAAACCCTTTTATATCATATATCACAATTATCTAGACTTTTAGATCAAGCATTTGCCATCCATAGGTTTTAGATTCAGAGTTTATTCAGAACAACTTTGTCTAAAACTCAAGAAAAAATTCAAGTTTAAACACTAAGTACTTTAAAAAGGCCGAGCAAAAAGTTCATCATTTAATATGAGCAAAATTAGGTTCTTATCCACCTAGACATTTATTTATTATATATATCTTTATTTGGTTTTATTATAGTTATTCATCTTTTTAGGAGTTTCTATATTTATTGACCTGATCTAACTAGATAGAACTAATAGTAATAGATAAAAAATCGTGATACTTATCGTGATAACTGAGGGTGCTCTCCCCCAAGCTGGATCTTGACTTATTCTCTCCCTTCTTTTTTTTCAGAAGCTGAGTAGACCGATAATGATTTCTTGAGTCCTTCTCTTCTCTTCCTGCTGAATTCAAAGATAGACAACACAACTAGTGGAACTTGATTAAGCGTTAGTGATAAATATTCCTCCATATGTCCAGTTGTCTTAAAACTCTTAAGATTATCTATGTTCTTTCTTTCCACTAAGCAGAGTTTCAGCAGTGTTTCATAATATCTTTTTTAGGTTTAATGGTGAGCCTTCATGTGCCCACATATTTTTGTTTGTTTTTGAATTTATTTATAAGGGTGAAAAGAGGATAAGATACTTACGTGGATACATGGGGGTGCCTTCCCCCAAGCTGAATGTTGACGTAGTCACTTTGTAATGTAGCAGACTGGCAGTGAACATGTCCTTCTTCCATTAGAGCTTTGATTGATGTTGATGGAGCATTCACTTGTTCGTCAGTTTTTCTTGGCCTTTCAAATCCTGTGAAACTCAAATAGACAGCAAAACTTGTGGAGCAGATTAAGTATTAGTGGTTGTCCACTCAAGTCTTAGATGTCTTAGAATCTCTTTCTCAATATCTTATTTTTAATTTTACGATACAAGGGAAAATGCAACAGGATGTAATGCAGAAGTAAATATGCAAATGTATATCTATTTATATATTATTTTTTTTATGCCTCCACGGAAAGTGTACTACTTTTATGGGGCTTAGAGTTTCCATATTTTTATTTTGTTTTCTGATGCAAATATAATTGCTTAAGAAGTAAATATGATGCTAAAAGTAAATGATCATGCTTTATCTAATTATGTAGTGATAAATTTAATGCTAATGATTTATGGATAACTACTGAGTTACCTTCCGGCGAGGATTCGACGTTTTATAGTCTATCGAACAAGACTCTTTGTACGCTCTTTTATTCTTCCTTAGGTGCATCAGCAGATCCTGAGAAGGACCTCGATGATTGCACCTCAGTAGAACTCTCTTTCTTCCTCCACACTTGCTTGACTGGTGGACTTGTCTCTTTTACTTCTTCGTCCTTCATTTCCTCCAATGGGATATCTTCACTTCTGGTGACTTCTCCTTCATAGTCAGCCCATCCATCCTTGATTTGTCGTCTTTTGTTGTGTTGGGATGTACGGCGTCTCCTCCTTGAGTGATTCTTCTTTCCCTGTACATTAGTGGCATAACTATTGAAGTAACAGCGTACCTTTTCTCTCAAGAACTGGAAGTGGATCTCTCCAGATCTCATGTAGATGATGGCGCCAGTGGTGTTGAGGAAGGGTCTTCCTTGGATGATATGAACGTCATCTTCTTTTCCCATGTCTAGCACTAAGAAGTCAGTGGGAACATAGTGGTCTTTAATTTGGATCATTACATCCTTCACTACTCCCTCCGGGAATCGATAAGTTTGGTCCACCATCTGCAGCTGCACATATGTCGAATACATAGGTCTATTTTTATATAAATGCTCATAAGTTACCTTAGACATTATATTGACACTTGAGCCGATGTCGCAGAACGTCTTATGGAATGTACTTCCTTCGATCTTGCAATCGATGGTGGGTACACCTGGGTCATCTCTCTTAGCGAGGAATGGTGATGCGAGAAGGTGGTCGTATTCTGTTTGAACAGAATTGACCATCCACACTGTGTCTTGATGTGGTTGTGTAGTCTTGTTCTTCCTTCTTCTGTTTCTATTCTTCTTCTTCGATGATATGATGTTTACATCTTCGTAGGGCATCTGAGGGTGGACTTTGGTAGTGAGTGTACGGCTCTTGAAGCTGAATCTCTCTTTGTTGCCTGTGATTGTGAAACAGATCTTGGCGCTGTCCGTGTAGATGATGGCTTTGGTTGAGCTTAGGAACGGGCGTCCAAGAATGATGGGTGCTCTTTTGTCTCCACCTGTTTCAACGATCATAAAGTCTGCACACACATACGAGCGTCCCACTCGTATACAGATGTCTTCTAGAATTCCCAATGGGTAGCACAGTGTCTGATCTGCAAGCTGCAAACACATGGTTGTATATAATAGAGGTGCACCATGTATTTGTTCATATATTACCTTTGGCATAATGTTGACGCTTGCTCCAAGGTCACAGACTGCTTCTTCAAAACGGTGAGGTCCAATATGAATTGGAATCACAGGTCTTCCTGGATCTCCTTTCTTTGGGGCAATGGAGTCATCCATCCATTCCCTCGAAGGTCTAGGTATGAGGTGTCCTGCATCAAAGATGTCTACAAGATTTGCAGTTTCTAGCTCTTTTGGACTTCCTGGAATCTTACCGTTTTCAGTCATAGGGACTGAAGCTGCTAGCTGAGATAACTGAGATTCTATCATTTTATTAAAGCTATGCGGATTCTTTATGGCAGAAGTAAAGCTATCCATTATAGTATTAATATTTTCAAGTAGTTTATCATTGGAAGCTATCTTCTTAGACATATTATCAATAATTTTATTTTGATTAGATATCATCTCTCTCAAAGGTGGTTGATTAAAAGTATTACCTTGGTAGTTACCTGAGTAGTTACCTGAGTAATTAGGCCTTGATTGCTGGTTCCATCCTTGAGCTTGTTGAGGACGATAGTTGGTGTTGTTGTTGATATACTTTGCATCCTCTTGAATCTCAGGGCAGTTGCTCCCTGAATGACTAGTGCCTCCACACTCTTCACATGTCATGCGAGATTCGTAGATTTGCTTGACGTCTTCTCTCTTGGGAGTGTGTTCATCGAACTTCTTCATGAGTAGGTCAAGTTTAGCAGACAACATGTCTACTTCCTTTAGTTGATGTATTCCTCCCCTCTTGCGTGGCTGAGAGCGTTCCTCATTCCATCCTTGGTTCGAGGCCATCTTCTCTATGAGTGTAGTTGCATTGCTGATTGTGAGTGATAAGAATGATCCTCCAGCAGCGCCATCTACATTTTCACGGGTACTTGAAGTGAGCCCGTGGTAGAAGGTCTGCATGAGTAGCCAATTCTCCATCCCGTGGTGAGGGCATTCTGATATGTAGTCTTGAAAGCGTTCCCAAGCTTCTGGGATTGATTCTTCATGTTGTTGTTGGAAAGTTGAAATCTTGGCACGGAGGGCATTCGTCTTGCCCACTGGAAAGAACTTTGCTAGGAAGGCGGTTGAACAGATCGCCCACGAGGTGTTTTTGTCTTTGTTGGCGTAGAACCATTGTTTTGCTTTTCCCAAGAGTGAGAATGGGAACAAGCGAAGTAGAATGGCGTCCCTCTCGACTCCTCTAATGGTGAAAGTGCTGCAAATCTCCAGAAAGTGTTGAAGATGAGCGCTTGCGTCTTCATGTGCCTTTCCGCAAAACTGATTAGCTTGCACCATGTTGATCAAGGCTGGCTTGAGTTCAAATCCGTTGTCCCCTACATTGACTGTTGGTCCAGTTCTAATGTTGGCAGTGGTTGGTGCAGAGAACTCGCGGAGTGTCTTGTCGGCCGTAGTGTCTAACACTGGTGTCAGGCTTCTTCTTATCTGGCTAACTTCTGGTAGTGGTGCTGAGGGCCTCTTGAGTTTGTGTCTAGTTTTCCTTAGTAAAGCTTAGGGATCCTCAGTGTAGTTGTTCTGCAGTTGGAAACCAGTCATACATCACCCTGCATAAAATAATAAAGATAAACAAAGCCAGGGTAAGTCTGTAAAAGTAAATAATTAGTGCATTATCATATGTGTGTAAATAAAATGATATGTTCTAGCTACCGTTTTAAATGCTGCTAATGCAATGTCCTTTCAATGTTCATAAAGATTGAAAAAAAACCCTAGGTACTATCCCTAATTGAATTGATGTGCTCCTCTGCAACGGCGCCAGAAATGCTTGTTGACACTCCTTAATGGATTCACTCAAAGAATGAGTCACATAAAATAATAATCTAGTGAAAGCATGAAAGAGTGTACGGGACACTACTAACTTCACTTAACGTCAAGTTGTCATCCCCAACATGAAGCTAGCAATGTAATTATATCAGGGCACTGGATTAAGAGATAGATATTTACCCGCAAGCGCACAGATAAACATACCCGTTGTAGAGGATTTCACCCAAGCTAGTCTCAGGTATCGTTATTTATATTTAGCCTAGAGACTAATCAATTCAAGGTATGATAGTATTGAAAGAACTTAACAACATTTATCATGGCACACACTTATAATAAGACTGATAACACACTAACTACTATGAACAGGAACCAGGTACAGAGTAAATGATATAATAGATAATTGATAAAGGATAACAGAGATCAGATCAATCAAGGATAAACTTAGAACAGTACTGCCTAGCAAGATGATGATTAGAACAGGTATTAAAAAGGAACATTCCTAAGTTGTTCTAATTACAAGTCATAACATACATTGATTAGTGCAATTATATTTGGCAATCATTGGCTAGGTCACATCATATTTATAATCAAGAGGCAACTCCATAGTTAAGGTGTTAATGTGGATACATGGGTGTATGCCGGGTCTCTGAGTGATGAGTGATTGTCAACTGGGATGATGCGCATGTTCTTTGGCTTGTGTTCTGCGGGTGTCGAGCACGGATGCAGTGATCAAAGGCGAGGTGAAGGTCAAGTAGAGACGTGCCATGCCGATGGACCGAGAGTGGCGAAGGGCGGACGTGAGGCTTGGACTGAGGGACCAGAGGCCTGAGGATCAGCTGTGGTGGCTGGCAGCCTGTGACGACGACAAGTGAAGAAGTGCGGTCATGTGTTGCCTGAGTCGTAGACTCGGGGACACGTGTCGGTGGACGGGGTGCACGGAGGTGCATCCCATCTACGACGTCGGTTTGGTGGTAGAGCCAGGGAAAAACCATCAGATGGACGGTTTCCAGGTTTGGGCCTCAAAACCTAGGCGTGGACGGTTTCCGAGTTTAGCCACAAAACTCGGGCTGACGGTTTCCGAGTTTGGCCACAAAACTCGGGCTGAGGGTTTCCGAGTTTGGCCACAAAACTCGGGCTGGAGGTTTCTGAGTTTGGCCACAAAACTCGGGCTGGAGGTTTCCGAGTTTGGCCACAAAACTCGGGCTGAGGACGGTTTCCAGGTTTGGGCCTCAAAACCTGGGCGCTGAGGGTTTGCTGAGTTTGGCCTCAAAACTCAGAAGCTGGTGGGCTGGTTTCCCGGTTTGGGCCTCAAAACCGGGGGTTGGCTGGAAAAGGCTGGTTTCCCGGTTTGGGCCACAAAACCGGGGGTGCAGAGTGAGGGCGGCACGTGGCGGCGATCTGGAGGTTGCGTCGAGGAAACGCCTCGAGTCGAGCGGGCGTGGCCGTCGGATACACCTACCACCGAGTTGGTCCAGAATAACCCTAGGGTTTAGCTGGCTCGCTCTGTAATTAGAATAGAGAGGGGTAGAGTAGGAAATAGACTTAGGCTAGTAGTAGGATAAGTAGTCGGGAGACACCCTCCTCCCATCTATCTCAGTCATTTGCTCTTTCGCACTTAGGGTTTCCTGCTCTCCCATCCCCTGCTGTAGCTAGCTGAGATCCGCAGAGAGACTTGCCTCTGTGTACTATTGATTCTGAGGAAGTGAGGCCGTATCCTCACTGTTGTAGCATGTGTTCGCGCTACGGCTGCAGATCGTGGTTGTGATTCGCGTTTTGTTCGTGTTCTTTGCGGAATCCTTTTTCTCCACGTTCTTCCCGTCGCTTGATCTCTTTGCTCGGTTCATCTTTTGCAAATCCGTTTGAACCAAGTTGTTCTAGTTCGTGAGACACTTCTTTCCACCGAAGGAATTCTCCTCTAACCTCACGGTCTAGGAGATCGAACAATTTTCGTGTTGGATCGGTTTTTGCTCCATTGCCCCAAAATATTTCGATTCCTCGATTTGGAGTTAGGTTCGAGCCATGATTCCCGTGGGATAGCTCACTAACATCCTTGTGACCTCTTAGATCGAATCCTAGCCCTAGAGCTTTTGATTCGGAGGAGATCGGGTTGAATCACCGAAGAACTGTGCTGTTATCGGGGGCATCAGACGCTCGTCACGGGAGCATCGGACGCTACTGTTCATAGCATCGGACGCTCCGGTGACACGTGTCAGTCTGGTGTTTTTGAGTGGGCATCGGACGCAGGGCATCAGACGCTCCAGCACTGACCATCGGACGCTCCGTCATCCATCGGACGCGTCCGAGGGTTAAGCATCGGAAGCTGAGGAGTTACTGTAGCCAACATCCGATGCGTGTACAGTAAGGTTTCCGAGGGGCACTATTCACATCGGACGCTGCAGGTGCTAGGGCATCGGACGCTAGCCAGCTTCCGATGCTTATACAGTAAGGTTCCAGTTTTGCTCTTTTCGCATCGGACGCGTCCGTTGGTTGGGCATCGGACGCTGCCAGCGTCCGATGCTGCTGTAACTGCGCAGTTTCGTTCGCTGTTCGTTCGTGCGATCTCGGATTTGGTTTCCGTCTTTTGCATTGGCTTTCTAGAGTTGTGTAGTGTCCCGCTGTGCTTCTAGGAAGCATCCACCCTACATCTAGGGTCGTGGACACTAGCAATCTCTAGGGTTTGCTTCTGGGGTTGATTCTTGGGACAGTGGCTACTAGTTTCCGAAAGGAAAATTTGAAGCTCCCATTCACCCCCCCTCTGGTCGCTTTCTGGTTGCTTCTCGGTCCTTCAATTGGTATCGGAGCGGGTTAAGGATCTTCCACCTTAGCCGGTTCCAGATCCATAGAAGGCGACATGGATCGCGGCGTGGGCAAACCGCCGTTCTTTGATGGGATGAACTATGCGTATTGGAAGATACGCATTTCGGCCTATCTCCAGAGCATGGGCTCTTCTGTTTGGGAGATTTGCAATAGGGAAGATTACGTTGTTCTGGCTGCTCGTGTCTCTCAGCTTCAGATCGATGAGCACGAGGCCAATAGCCGGGCACGTAACGCCTTGTTCTCTTGTTTGAGCATGTCCGAGTTCGATCGTGTTTCTCACCTCCTCACGGCTTGTGAGATTTGGGCTACCCTCATGCGTTTCCATGAGGGAACCACTCAAGTCAAATCCCGTCTCTACGAGTCGCATAAGCGGGAGTATGAGAACTTTCGACATATGCCTGGCGAGAGCATAGAAAGTTTATTCGCTCGCTTTCAGGTCATTGTCAACAAGATGAGAGCGAACAAGGAGCTGTTGCCTTTTGACGATCATGAGAGGGCTTTGAAGCTTTTGCACACTCTTGATCGATCGGTGTGGGACTCAAAGGCCCAGGCGATCATCGAATCGTCTAACTATGAGACCCTCACTTGCGACGAACTCTTTAGTAAGCTCAAGTCTAGTGAGATTGACGTCATGTCGAGGGCTTCTTATGAGAATCCTTCTGGCCCGACTATGGCTTTGGTTTCTGGCTCTTCTAACCCCTCTGGAGGTTTTGCTCTTTCGTCTCTCTTTTCTATCACAAAGGACCAGCTTGAGTCATTGGGGGATGACGAGTTGGCAATGCTCGCCAACTGGTTCACGCGGTTCCACAACAACCGCATGAACCGTCGCCGCGGAGGAGGACGCTCAGGATGCTATGAGTGCGGCGACCCCGACCACTTCATCGCCAACTGCCCCAAGAAGAAGCATTCATCTGGGAAGGGCGATCATTGGCACAAGTACGACTCCAGCAAGCGCAAGGAGAAGTACGTCCCCGCGAGGCACAAGTGGAGGGGCGGCTTCGACAAGGAGTACATCAAGAAGAAGTACTTGGAGAAGGCCCAGGCTGAGCAGCGTGCGTTCTTCGCCACGCTCAGCGACGTCGACAGCTCGGATGACGACTCCGCTTGCTCAAGCGATGACGAGTCCGAGAAGAAGAAGAGGATTGAGGACAAGCTGAACGGTCTCTGCTTCTTCGCCGACGATGACGGCTTCTGCACCATGGCGCTTGGTGATGAGGTCGACGGCAAGCTGGAGCACTCCCCTCGGGACGACGACGACGACACCTCCCAGGTATCCCTCACCCACGACGAGCTTTCTGCTGAGGTCGAGAAGCTTACTGCCGCGCTTCTTAGTCAAGATAAATTGCTTAGGCGTGCCGCTAGAGAGCGCAAGGAGTTTAGGCAGAAGTGGGAGGACACGGTGAGAGAGCTTGAGTTTGCCAAGTCCACCGTGGTCGTGTCAGAGGAGGTTGAGTGTGAGATGTGCACCACGCACATGACTGACCTTCTCACTTTGAGAGGTAAGTATGCTGCGTTGGTAGGAGAGGTGGATGAGCTGAAGGCTAGACCTTCTCTGTTGGGTGCGTGCAGGACTTGTCCTGTCTTGCAATCTGAGTTGGCAGAGAAGAATGCCAAGATTGTGTCTCTTGAAGAGGCCAACTCAGGTAGCACTTGTGTGGCCAGGTGTGCTTTGTGTGAGGGTTTGGAGATGGAGATTGCGAGTGTCAAGCATGGCAAGATGCAAACCGAGGAGGAAAACACATACCTTCGGACCATCTTGTCATGGGTCTCTTGTAGTGAGCCGCAGCTCGGGATGATGATCTCCCAATTTAAGCGAGCTGCTGGAGGTTCTGGTGTAGGTCTTGCTCAGGGTGTTGATCTTTCTGCTTTTGGGAAGATTGGAGAGTCGAGTGGTCTGAATCCTAGTGAGGAGCCCAACTCCACCACTACTCCCAAACTTACCAAGCTTCCACCCAAAGAGCCTCTCAAACCTAACACCAAGGATGGGGTATTTGAGGAACCTCCGAGAGCTCCACCCAAGAACCAAGTGTGGCATCCCAAACCCAACCACCTAAAGAACAAGCTGGATACAATGCCACCTATCCAGGAGGAGTTGCCTCAAAAGGGCAAAGTGATCCACGCCCACAGCCATGAGTACCAACAACCCCCTTTGCGTGCGGTGAGGTATCATTGTGACTTCTGTGGGAGAGATGGTCACTTGAGCGAGTTCTGTTTTAGGCGCAAGAGAGAGGCGCGCCGTGCTAGGGAGATGAACAATGCGGACATGTACCATCCTTTCCATGATGTACATGTGCCGAATGTCCAGAGGAGAGCTGCCAGGCCCGGAGGTCAAGTTCCCAGGCCTAGGGAGAAGAGAGCTCCGAGGAGAGAGGCTAGGCCTAGAGGTCCTGAACCTCAAGCTCCTAGGCGTAGGCCTCGTAGAGAGCATGCCCGGCGGGAGCCTGCAGTTGTAGGCTATGGACCCCGTGGCGGAGGCTTTGTAGTTGAGCATTTTCCCCCACCGCGTTTTGAGTATCGCGATGGACGCTCCTCCCTTAGCGGACCACGTTTTCCTCAGCGTGGTGATCGCTCCTCTCGTAGACGTGCTAGGAATGGTTTTTCTGCTAACCGTTCTTTTGAGCTGTCGGCCCAACACTGGTATTCCCCTTACTTCACTAACCCCAGTGTTGGACCGTATGCTCACCCTATGTCTTTTTATTGATGTAGGTAAAACGGTTGGAGGACATTTGGTTGGTGGATTCCGGTTGCTCAAGGCACATGACCGGAAACGCCAAGTGGTTCTCCAGCCTTAGCCCTGTTGCCGGAAAGGAGTACATAACCTTCGGTGACAATAGCAAAGGTAAGGTATTGTCTCGCGGGTCGGTGTGAGTTAATGAGCACTTTGTGTTGTGCGATGTTGCTCTTGTTTCTAACTTGCATTTTAACCTTCTTTCTGTTTCGCAACTCTTTGACGACGACTATGAGATTCGTTTTAAACCGAATCTCAGTCGCATTTTGGATCCTCAGGGCAATCTTGTGTGTTTGATTTCGCCCTTTGGAAAAGTCTTTCGTGCGAATTTCTCGGAGTCTTTTGGCACTTCTCGTTGTCTTGTGGATGGACCTTCCTCCTCCGATCTTTGGAAGTGGCATAGGAGACTTGGACATTTGAGCTTCGACTTGCTTGCAAGGCTTAGTTCACTTGGCCTAATCCGAGGATTGCCCAAGTTGCATATGGAGAAGGATCTTGTTTGCCACTCTTGTAGACACGGGAAGATGGTTGCTGCTCCCCACCATCCAGTGACTCAGGTCATGACCAAGCGCCCTGGAGAGCTTTTGCACATGGACCTTGTTGGTCCGGCTCGGGTGAGCTCGGTTGGGGGGAAGTGGTATGTGCTTGTTATTGTTGATGACTTTTCGAGATATTCGTGGGTCTTCTTTTTAGCTGAGAAGACCGAGACTTTCTCCTTTGCTCGCAATCTGATTTTGCGTCTTCAGAACGAGTTCCCTTTGAACTCGATGCGAGCAATATGGAGTGATAATGGTTCCAAATTTAAGAATTCGGATTTTGAGAAGTTTTGTAACTCTTTGGGTTTAGAGCATCAGTTTTCTTCCCCATACACACCCCCTCAGAATGGTGTTGTAGAGAGGAAGAATCAGACCCTTGTAGAGATGGCCAGGACGATGCTCGATGAGCATAGGACTCCCAGGCGATATTGGGCCAAAGCTATGAGCACTGCATGCTACATCTCCAATCGCATTTTTCTCCGAGCTTTCTTGAAAAAGACTTCTTATGAGTTGCGTTTTGGAAAACTACCCAAGGTGAGTTATTTTCGAGTTTTTGGTTGCTAATGTTTTATACTCTAAAAGGGCAACTTGGACAAATTTGAGTCTCGTTCTTCTGACGGAGTATTTTTGGGTTATGGCACTCACACTCGCGCATATCGTGTACTTAACCTTGATACTAACCGAGTCATGGAGACATCAGATGTCACCTTCGACGAGACCATGGTTTGTCCCTCTTCTCGTTTTGAGCGTGCAGGTGATCATGAGGTTGGTGAGCCCCTTTTTGATGACGAGGACGAGGGTGCTGAAGGTATGGATGATCCAGCACCTCCTCCACCTATTGTGTCGCAAAGAGCGGCTTCTACGACGACTCACGGCCCCGACACCTCTTCCTCCTAGGGGCCGTGGGATCCGCCACCCCGAGCGATACCATTTGTACCCGGGGAGGCACCAGCTGCTGTTGAGGGGGAGGCTACTTCAGCTCGGGAGGTGCCATGACACATCCAGCGCCAGCACCCGCCTCAACAGATGATCGGCAGCATCGACGAACGGGTTACTCGGTCCAGGTCACAGCACATCTCTCACTTCACTCATTCTGCTTTTGTTGCTAATTTTGAGCCCCGAGATGTTGGACACGCTTTGACGGATCCGGATTGGGTCAATGCCATGCATGAGGAGTTAGAAAATTTTGAGAGAAATCGGGTTTGGGTTCTAGTTCCTCCTCCTCCTAACTGTAATCCTATTGGGACAAAATGGGTTTTCAAAAACAGACAAGGAGAGGATGGCCACATTGTGAGAAACAAAGCGCGTCTTGTGGCCAAGGGTTATAGTCAGAAGGAGGGGATAGACTTTGAGGAGACTTTTGCTCCTGTAGCTCGTTTGGAGGCTATTAGGATACTCTTGGCTTTTGCTACATCCAAAGGTTTTAAACTTTTTCAAATGGATGTCAAGAGTGCCTTCTTAAACGGCTACATAGAAGAGGAAGTGTATGTTGAGCAACCCCCCGGTTTTGAAAATCCCAAGTTTCCAAACCATGTTTTTAAACATCATAAAGCTTTATATGGTTTGAAACAAGCCCCTAGAGCCTGGTATGATAGATTGAAAACCTTTTTGCTTGCTAAGGGTTTTAAAATGGGATGTGTAGATAAAACGCTCTTTCTCCTCAAGCAAGGCAAAGACACTCTCTTGGTCCAGATTTACGTGGATGATATCATTTTCAGTGGTTCTTCTCACGCTTTGGTTACCAAGTTTGCAGATATTATGAGCAGGGAGTTCGAGATGAGCATGATGGGCGAGCTGACCTTCTTTCTCAGGTTGCAAATTAAGCAATCCCGAGAGGGGACGTTTGTGCACCAGGGCAAGTACACCAAGTGTAACACCCCGGTGTTAAGCAATCCCTAAATGCATAATTTGGCATGGCATAAGCATAGCATCCCATCATTTCATGTGCATATGTTTGTTGAATGCTTAAGTCCTTGTTGGTCTCTAGGGTAACCTTGTTATGCTTTCTGTTTCTGACCAAGTGCCTTATAACAAAGTTGTAGATCTTGATGAAGGGAACAACTTTGCTTTAAAGCACTTTCTCAGAAAAAGCTTTTGAGTGAGGATTTCTTGCATTAGAAAAATGGTTTAGCACTAAATTTCTTGTTTTAAACAGAATTTGGACTTGAGCCTTAAAGATGATTTGTTCCTTGCAAAATTCTAAGCAACTTTGTTGTTGGGACCTTTTCCTAGTTCGGTCTAGTTTAGGAGTTATAGAGCATCAAAGTTTGAAACAAAACCTCATTAGTTTAATCTTGACCGTGGACCCCACCGGTCAGTCCCTCTCTTCTTCCCCGCGCGCACGCCGCTCCCTCCGCGCCGACCAAAACCGCCCGCCGCCGCGAGACCGCCTCGCCGGCCGGCCAAACCACCGTCATCACCGCCCGTGGTTTGCGCCCGAACTCGCCACGTCGCCCGGGAGCTCGGTGCATGCTCGCCGCGTGGAGCGCGACGCCTGACGCCGCCGCGTCCGGTCGGGAGCTCCCCCGATGGGAACTGGCCAGGTGCAATGCACCTAGCACTTCGTTCCGTTTGCCTTCGCTCCGCCTGTGCTCGCAACCAGCAGAGCATCCCATTGCTCAGTCTCTCCTTCGCTCCACTCCACTCCATCTTCATCAGAGCAGAGCTCCGCCGCCGCCCGCCGAACCTCGGCGAGCGATTACTCGCTCCACCGCTCACCGCCGTCCAATTCCTCTCGCCAGTCTCTCCGTCTTGGTCTCCTCCTTCTCCGGTAAGGGTTGGTTTCCCCTCTCTTCCTCTCTAGCTGCCGGAACAGCGGACGCCATCCGCAAGCTTCCGCCATGGCCGCCACCGTGACCTTCACTGTGGACCGGTCATCTCCGGCCATGCTACCCTAAGCTGAGCCATGTTCTAGTCTTCTCTACCGCCGTAGTAGCTTAGAGTCAAATGGAGATCTCTCTCGTGCCCTGAGTTCGCCGGACCACGGGCCAGTCGCGCTGTGTCCGTCATGGACCGCCGCCGTGCATCGCGCCGGACAATGCCGGGGATGCCGAAGCCTGGGAGTTGCTCCAATAGGTCTCTTGTGGCTTGCTTAGGCTAGTGTTAACCTCGCCGAGTCGCAAGCCGCCGGGAAGAGTTCTGCCACCGAGTCGCAGAGCCGCCGCTCCGCCATGGCCGCCGTCGAGCTTGCTCCGGTATCCCTCTGTCTCAGCGAGTCGGTTAGTTGTGTTCGCCTCGCAAACCCGCACCCAATGATGGTCTCAGTGTCGCCAGAAGTGTCGCCGTCGACGAGCTAGGGCCGGTCAACGACCACGGCGCTAAACTCCGCCGTTGACTGCCGAGCCTGGCCTCGCGCGGTAACGTGCCGAGCTTGGCCTCGGAAGCTTGGTCGCCCTGACCAGCGGGCCCCGACTGGCAGTAAGAAAGAGAGAAAGGGAAAAGCTTGGGTGCCGTAGGCCTCGGAAAGCCGGAAGCGCCGAGCCTTCGCCTCGAGCCTCGATCGGGTCGGTTGTGTAAGCCTCGGTCGAGTCGAGCCAAGTCAAGTGCTCGGTTGAGTCAGCTAGTCTCGGTTGAGTCAGTTAGTCTCGGCTGGGTCAGTAGCCTCGGCCGAATAGGTTGAGCCTCGGGCGAATCGGTAAAATGTGTCTGAGCCTCGGGCCTCAGCCGAATCGCGCCGAATGTGCCGAAGCCTTGCCTCGGGCCTCAGCCGAATCGCGCCGGGTGTGCTGAGCGCTTGTCTTGTGCCTCGGCCGAAGTCCGTAGCGTATAGGATTGAGTTTTCCTTTTTAAGATTTGTTTTGCAGAATCCATGTAAAGGCTTCAAAAATTCATACAAGGCTCATTTTAAGTCCAAATCTGGTGAAACAAATTTTGTTAGGTCAAGCATGTTTAGATCTATCAGTGAAAACTGTTGAATGCATTCTTGGTGATATTTTTATGTGTAGATTTATTTAAGTTAGAAAAGTGCTGATAACTTGAAAAATGCATAACTAATTATGTATAAGTCAGAAAAATATGATTCCAGTTTTGTTAGGTTTGTATGGATGTGTAGTTTTAGAGAAAAATATAATATGAGGTTGTTCTGTGATTTATGTTAGCAGTAACTTTTAAAATGGTTAAATGTTGTTTTCTTGTTTATTTTTGTAGTAATTAAAATATGGGGAATATGAACCTGAGAATTTATGCACACTGTTCTCATGCTAGGAAGTTCAGTAGAAAATTATGAAATCTGTTGTTTGACACTTTTTGCTAGGGTGTGTAGTTCAAAGCACCTTTCCATGATAGAATTTGTCTTTTTCATAGAGAATGGAGTTTAAGTCCAAATGAGATGAAAATTGGACAGGGAGCTAGAATAGGTGTTGTTAACTCCCAGTAATTTCGGTAGATTTTTCTGAAGCTATCTAAGATAGGTTGCTGTTATAGGCTAGTTTAATTAGATTTATCTCAGCAAGTAGTTAGAGGGTAATAAACTCATCAAGTATACTTTGATGTGGTGACAACATAGCTTAACAAGTTGAATATCAGTAGATGACATGTACTTATCTCCTGAAATGCCTTGTTCCATGTTGCATCACCGTGCATCCCATGTGCATTCATGTTATTCATTCATGTACCGCATCCTGCAGGGTCGGTAGTGGAAGCCCAAGAGACACCGGAGGAGCAGCGTCAGGAGGAGACACCCGAGGAGAGGATCTCGGAAGGAGACGCTGAGGACCTGCCGGAGTGCCGTGATCAGCCGCCCCGCCGACTTCGAGCGAGGCAAGCCCCGGAGCATTCTAACTCCTACGGTTTGCAAATGTTTTCTAATTAACCTGATAATGGATGTTGCATTAGGTTATAGGAATTGATTGCTACCGTTGATGCATTATTACTTATCCTTGTCCACCTGCAATTATTACCGTGTTATCCCTGATAAGTCTAGGCTCGTTTATGCTTAGCCTGCTTAGACCGGTAAAAGTCGGGTGATTTCCTGTCTCCCGCATATAGGTGGATACTGATCATGTTTAGCCTTGTGCTATCGTGGAATATAACCATGTGATAATTAAATTGAGACCGGGCGGGATGTAGGAGCAGCAGGACATGGGTTCTGTGTGCTAGTAGTCTCCCGTCTGTGTCGATTAGGATCCGACGAAGGCACACCTCAGTCATTTTGAACGCGTCAATCACTTAACGGAGCAGGTGCGGGTACCTCCCGTGAAGCCGAGTAAGGTGTTTCGAGCCGGTGACGGAGACGTTGACGCCTAACACCCAGGGCCTTATATGTACCGTGGGCAACTATTCTGATCGACCTGGCATGGTCCGAGGGCAGGCAGGGCCTGATCGACCTGGCATGACCGTGGGCAGTTAATAGCTGAGCGACCTGGCATTGAGATAACCTTCGGTGTAGAAGGGTCCATGGCCGTCCCGCGACTTGGGTTCTCGAACCTCCTGAGTGGTCGCCAACGGCCGCCTGGCAGGGTGTGTCGGGCGAGTGTGCGACATTTTTGTCCCCAGCTGGTAGGAATCGATTATAATCGCCATCGCTCCTGGTTAGTGAGTAACTTGACTGAGCATGTGTTACCGTAGTAATATATGGAATTAATGATGGTTATGGTTGATGAATCTGAAAGGCTATTGATGAAATAGTCACTCTTGCTTGAATAAGTAGTCAAGTGTTTGCTCTAGATCAGGTGCAAATCTAGATAATCAGGCTGATTACATAAAAGTAACTGCTAATGCTCTAATGATGATTAGTTAATAATAAAGTGCTTTTATGAAAAAGGTAAGTGTGGCCAACCCCAGATACAGCCTTGCATAATCCTTGGTGTCGGTTATTTCTGGTTTATGACGGGTAAGTCTAGCTGAGTACCTTCTCGTACTCAGGGTTCTATCCCTTGTTGTTGCAGATGGGCAATGTTTCTTCGGCTACTGCGAGAACTGTCTGTATCCCGTCGAGGGCAGTGACTAGACCATGGGCATGGTCAATCCTTATCTTCCCTGATGCTTTTGTGGACGGATCAGGCATATGGCACCGTATTGTGAACTAAGGACTTGTGTTTCAAAACTATGTTGCTTCCGCTTTGAATTCAAAACTATGGTTTGTAATAACTATCGAACTCCGATGTATTTGAACTATGTGCGAACTGAATGTACCTTGTGGGCATGTACGCTAATCTATTACGATCTTGGTTAAAGTTGAATGACTTGAAATCCTTCGAGATTTCCAGACTACCGGGTTTGTACGAGCTTAAGTACTTGTAATCTCTGTGAAAGCAGCGATTCGGTGCTTAATCTGGTGCAAATTGGTCGGTTCTGTTACACCAAGGACTTGCTGAAGCGGTTCGATATGGGTGAGGCCAAGCCTCTTCCAACACCCATGTCGACGATGACTGCCCTGGATGCGGACTTGGATGGAGAAGCAGTGGACCAGAAGGAGTACCGAAGCATGATCGGGTCGCTCCTCTACCTGACGGCGACACGCCCGGACATCCAGTTCGCGGTGTGTCTATGTGAGCGCTTTCAGGCGTCGCCGCGCACCTCTCACCGTCAGGCGGTGAAGCGGATTTTCAGGTATCTTCGTTTCACACCTGAGTTCGGGATTTGGTATTCTGCTTCCTCCACCCTCTCCCTTTGCGGTTATTCGGATGCCGATTTTGCTGGTTGCCGTATTGAGCGCAAGTCCACTTCTAGGACTTGTCAGTTTATTGGTTCTTCTCTTGTTTCGTGGTCTTCTCGCTAGCAGTCTAGTGTCGCTCAGTCTTCCACGAAGGCTGAATATGTTGCTGCGGCTAGCTGTTGTTCCCAGTTGCTTTGGATGATGGCCACTTTACGTGATTTTGGTCTGAGCTTTACTCGTGTTCCTTTGCTTTGTGACAGCACGAGTGCTATTAGCGTTGCTAAGAACCCCGTTCTTCACTCGAAGACCAAACACATTGATGTGCGCTTTCATTTTCTGCGAGACCACCAGGAGAAGGGTGATATCGACCTTCGCCATGTCGATACTCATCATCAACTGGCTGATATTTTCACCAAGCCTTTAGACGAATCAACCTTTAACCGGTTGAGGGGTGAGCTTGGTGTGTGTTTCCCCTTTTAGATGGGGGAAACATTTTGGATCTTGTATAGTAGACTAACTTTCCTTCGTTTGTCTTTCTTTTCTTTTGCACTTCAGCATACGCATTTACATTCTGAGCTTCATGTCTATAATCACTAGAATGTAACTATGCTCTATGTAGTATGCTCCAATGCTTATGTTGATGCTTGTAGCTTATGCTCTTTCTGATCACTAATACATGTTGTGAGCTGAGCTATTTTGAAATGGTGAAGTTGCTTAATGTAAATAAAATCTAAAATGTTCACCATTGAGATATGCATCTAGCATGTGTAGGATGTGTTGAGTTTACTCGTGCTTTTCATATATGCTAGGTTGCTATGTCTCTAGTTCTGAGTCATTCACTTGCTTGGTCTGTTCATATCATGTTTAAAATTTGAACCAAGTTTTAGTGAATTGAAAAGATCGAGATGGGAATGCTTGTCAACACATCACGGTATCGAGACGGTTTCTCATTGCACTTTGAGTTAAACTTGAGCCGTGTAGTGTATGACCGAAACCGTAGCTTTAAGCTTCTGATTGCTTCGGCATAGGCTTCGCTCTGTTGAAAAGTTAGGCAATGACAAGCTTTCAACCTCTCGCAATCACATGCTAATAATTGAACTTGTGAAATTTCACCGCTGCAACTCCGAATTTAAATTCACAAGTGTATGTTTCTCTCTTAAGCATGATGATTGAACTTTGCTAGGGGTAGTTCACCCTGTATATATGTTTAGCACTAGTTCAGACTCCTTTTTATACATTGCTAGTGCTATTTTGATGGTGAACACCTTTTTGACTCAAAACTGCTCATTTTCCGCTCATAAGTTCATATTTCATATCTGGTGATCAGTTTGAGTCTTTGCTGAGCTTGTATGCTATTATTGAGTCATTGGAGTTATACTGTTTAGAGCATCTTTGCATTCTCCTGAATATATGCCTGAAGCTGCTAACTGGCATTTTGACTCATATGCATGTTGGAAGGGGGAGTCCCTCCCTATTTCGCACTTTTGTTGGTGCCTTTTCTGGTAGGGAGAGTCTTTTTACTTGATTAGTGCATTTTCAACTAAGGGGAAGAGTTTGCAAATCATATGTCTCTTGGATGTTCAACTAAGGGGGAGTTTTGAGGGAAAACTTTCAAATCTTTGAGCTATTCCCATGTTGGACCTAAGGGGGAGTGTTTTTCCTGGTTGTATGCACTATTCGAGGGGGAGTTTGACCTTTGCTGTCTCTTGTTGGCCGAAAGGCATCGGTATCGAGCTTTCTTTGCTAGTTGTGTTGAGCCTCTGTGCCTCTATCTTGAGGGACTAGCATTTTGCTTCGATATTTTCGATTGGGTTTTGCTAGCGGTGTTGAGCCTGTTCTACCTCTTCTTGAGGGCTAGCTTTACTTTGCTTGGTCGCGTCGAGCCGTTCCCATGTCTTTGGGGACCAAGTTGTCTTGCTTTTTCCACTTGACCTTCTTCGGCTTTGCTATGCTTTTGGGTCATTTGGTCGAGTTCTCTCTTCTCCTTCTTCTTTCTTCTCTCTTCCATTATGATTTGTGTTGGTAGTTGACAATGCACTCATCAAGGGGGAGATTGCGGATACATGGGTGTATGCCGGGTCTCTGAGTGATGAGTGATTATCAACTGGGATGATGCGCATGTTCTTTGGCTTGTGTTGTGCAGGTGTCGAGCACGGATGCAGTGATCAAAGGCGAGGTGAAGGTCAAGTAGAGACGTGCCGTGCCGATGGACCGAGTGTGGCGAAGGGCGGACGTGAGGCTTGGACTGAGGGACCAGAGGCTTGAGGATCAGCTGTGGTGGCTGGCAGCCTATGACGACGACAAGTGAAGAAGTGCGGTCATGTGTTGCCTGAGTCGTAGACTCGGGGACACGTGTCGGTGGACAGGGTGCACGGAGGTGCATCCCATCTATGACGTCGGTTTGGTGGTAGAGCCAGGGAAAAACCATCGGATGGACGGTTTCCAGGTTTGGGCCTCAAAACCTGGGCGTGGACGGTTTCCGAGTTTGGCCACAAAACTCGGGCTGACGGTTTCCGAGTTTGGCCACAAAACTCGGGCTGAGGGTTTCCGAGTTTGGCCACAAAACTCGGGCTGGAGGTTTCCGAGTTTGGCCACAAAACTCGGGCTGGAGGTTTTCGAGTTTGGCCACAAAACTCAGGCTGAGGACGGTTTCCAGGTTTGGGCCTCAAAACCTGGGCGCTGAGGGTTTGCTGAGTTTGGCCTCAAAACTCAGAAGCTGGTGGGCTGGTTTCCCGGTTTGGGCCTCAAAACCGGGGGTTGGCTGGAAAATGCTGGTTTCGCGGTTTGGACCACAAAACCGGGGGTGCAGAGCGAGGGTGGCACGTGGCGGCGATCTGGAGGTTGCGTAGAGGCAACGCTTCGAGTCGAGCGGGCGTGGCCGTCGGATACACCTACCACCGAGTTGGTCCAGAATAACCCTAGGGCTTAGCTGGCTCGCTCTGTAATTAGAATAGAGAGGGGTAGAGTAGGAAATAGACTTAGGCTAGTAGTAGGATAAGTAGTCGAGAGACACCCTCCTCCCATCTATCTCAGTCATTTGCTCTTTCGCACTTAGGGTTTCCTGCTCTCCCATCCCCTGCTGTAGCTAGCTGAGATCCGCAGAGAGACTTGCCTCTGTGTACTGTTGATTCTGAGGAAGTGAGGCCGTATCCTCACTGTTGTAGCGTGTGTTCGCGCTACGGCTGCAGATCGTGGTTGTGATTCGCGTTTTGTTCGTGTTCTTCGCGGAATCCTTTTCTCGACGTTCTTCCCGTCGCTTGATCTCTTTGCTTGGTTCATCTTTTGTCAATCCGTTTGAACCAAGTTGTTCTAGGTCGTGAGGCACTTCTTTCCACCGAAGGAATTCTCCTCTAACCTCCCGGTCTAGGAGATCGAACGATTTTTGTGTTTGATCGGTTTTTGCTCCATTGCCCCGAAATCTTTCGATTCCTCGATTTGGAGTTAGGTTCGAGCCATGATTCCCGTGGGATAGCTCACTAACATCCTTGTGACCTCTTAGATCGAATCCTAGCCCTAGAGCTTTTGATTCGGAGGAGATCGGGTTGAATCACCGAAGAACTGTGCTGTTATCGGGGGCATCGGACGCTCGTCACGGGAGCATCGGACGCTACTGTTCATAGCATCGGACGCACCGGTGACACGTGTCAGTTTGGTGTTTTTGAGTGGGCATCGGACGCAGGGCATTGAACGCTCCAGCACTGACCATCGGACGCGTCCGAGGGTTAAGCATCGGACGCTGAGGAGTTACTGTAGCCAGCATCCGATGCGTGTACAGTAAGGTTTCCGAGGGGCACTATTCACATCGGACGCTGCAGGTGCTAGGGCATCGGACGCTAGCCAGCTTCCGATGCTTATACAGTAAGGTTCCAGTTTTGCTCTTTTCGCATCGGACGCGTCCGTTGGTTGGGCATCGGACGCTGCCAGCGTGCGATGCTGCTGTAACTGCACAGTTTCGTTCGCTGTTCGTTCGTGCGATCTCGGATTTGGTTTCCGTCTTTTGCGTTGGCTTTCTAGAGTTGTGTAGTGTCCCGCTGTGCTTCTAGGAAGCATCCACCCTACATCTAGGGTCGTGGACACAAGCAAGCTCTAGGGTTTGCTTCTGGGGTTGATTCTTGGGATAGTGGCTACTAGTTTCCGAAAGGAAAATTTGAAGCTCCCATTCACCCCCCCCTCTGGTCGCTTTCTGGTTGCTTCTCGGTCCTTCAGTTAAACATAGTAACCCTTAAACCATGAGTTAACTGAGCCATACTGAACACTATATTCGAGAGGTGGAATACAGAGGACTCAACAGGTCTGTCACACCCGCGATCTACCACTCTATCCGGAACATAGGATGCATTCGCAGATAAATAATGTATAGGCACCACGCCTACACAGCATTTATCACCCACCCGTTGTACTTTAAGATGAGCGCTATATGAACATGAGTATAAACATAAAGATGAACTATCTATGCCAAATATACAATCAAAGCAAACTATAAGC
This sequence comes from Coix lacryma-jobi var. lacryma-jobi, assembly GCA_009763385.1. Taxonomy (NCBI): domain Eukaryota; kingdom Viridiplantae; phylum Streptophyta; class Magnoliopsida; order Poales; family Poaceae; genus Coix; species Coix lacryma-jobi. The sequence continues at coordinate 75,277,618 of CM019822.1, forward strand.
ATTATAACTAAGAATATAATCATTGATGTCTTAATCATATCAATTGTATTGCTATCTAGAACACAATAATGAACAATAAGGTGAATTAGATCATCGATAAGAACTAAAGTACGAACTAGAACATGAACTAGAACAAGATTATGAACTAGACGATGAACATGAACTAGACGATGATCTAGAACATAAACAATGAAGAACAATGAAGAACTAGAAGAGCAATTATGAATTAGATCCATAATGTTAATACAAGAGAGAAGATCTTGGGTTTACCGAGCCTTCTCGTGACTAGATCAGGAATCCAAGCGAAGCTTGCCTCCTCTAATCCTATTCTATCTACTATTCTAGGTGGATGTAGTCCTAAAGCCTCCGATTGATCTCCTTCTTGTTCGTCTAACCCTGATGAATGAATTGCCTGAAAACCTATTGCCTGGTTGCTCTGGAGAGGGGGGGTCAGGGGTCTGTTTATATAGCCCTGGGCGTTGAATCGTGGCCCTTGGATCAAACCGACTTGGGGTACGGTCGAGATGCATCCTGGAGGTCGGTGGAAGTAGCTTGCAGAGGACGGAACCCAGTGGGTTATCTCCTGGAGTCTTCTGGAAGTATCCTGACGTGGCGAATGCGTTATCTCCCGTCGGTTTCCTTCTATGGGAAGCTATCGATGCCGATTTCCTGGTTTAGTCCCTGCAGAATCATAACTCACCAAAACTCATGGAATATTGTCAGTTGAAACCCTAAATCTTTGTTGGTGATCATATTCTTGTCCTTTTCATATTTTTTTATCTCTTAATTATGATAGTTAACCAGTGTCAACACCCTACCACCAGGCGTCTACACAAGTGCGACAAGAAGTCCACACTAGCAAGATATAGCCTAGACACCACGTCTACACTAATCTTACTACTCTAAAGCTAAGCTTAATAGGCCTAGAGCACTTCAACAAAGTAAAGCAATGTGCCAAGTAAAAGAACTGTAAACTTAAATTACCAGACCAGAATATTAAATACTAGAAGGACTCAGATGTAACACTTACAAGAAGAATCGCATCCGCTGAGGCGCACCTTGGAGAAGATTCCCGACAGGCCGGGACACCTCCGTGGAACTCCTCACTCCCTTCCCTCTCTTCTAACACTAAAGCTACTAAGTAGGCTTTCTCTCCTTGGATGCATACAAATGAAGAGCTCTAGGGGGGTATTTATAGCTTGGAGGTGGAGTAGCGGCTACTCCGGTGCCACGTCAGCGATCCGCGTGCTCTCCTTCCTTGGCCATTGGATCAAACCGTCATAGCAACCGACCTTGATGAATGGCTAGGATATTGTTCACGTGTGAAACATGTGCTTTGCCATCGACTTGGATGAAGCTCACCATGGGGTCGGCCGACCCCACTCTATGACATGTGGGCCCGGGGTACATCTTCTAGAAGGTGGTGATGTCATCCTGATGAACAGTGCAGATGGGCCCCACCAAGGGGGGGTCGGCCGACCCCCCTATGACAGGGCTGGCCCACCTTCTTCTCTCCCATGATGACCCCACATGTCATGGAGCAAGTCTTGTGATGATGGTTGCATTTGGTTTCGGTGTGGACCCATGAATCCATGTGCTTCTCATCTTGTACCATTGAGTAAAAGCACATGTTTGATCCAAGGGTTGACATTGGCTTGAACATGCTTCTCTTGGATCATGCCATGTCACCCTGGCCGAGGTGGCCCCAAGGTGCGGTCGCCCGACCCCCTTGGTGGGCCCACCTGGCCTCATTTTGTTCATTTTGCCATCTCCTACAAGTTCACAAGCTAAGAGTACAAGTGGAACTTATTAGTGATAAATATGCTCATGATATGCTATACTTCCTTGAAACCGAGGCCTGTTGACGGTATTTTGATAAGGTAAAACATGCTATAACTTCCGTTAACACTTTACTAGATGGATGTTAAGAGTGCTTTCTTGAATGGGTATATAGAGGAGAGGTTTAGGCAACCCCCTGGTTTCGAGGATCCCAAGTTCCAAACCATGTTTATAAACTTTCAAAAGCTTTGTATGGTTTGAAACAAGCCCCGAGAGCGTGGTATGATTGTTTGAAATCCTTTTTACTCTCCAATGGTTTTAAAATGGGACGAGTCGATAGAACCTTGTTTCTCCTCAAGCAAGGCAATGATACCCTGATAGTCCAGATTTACATGGATGATATCATCTTTGGTGGCTCCTCTCACGCACTTGTTGCCAAGTTTGCAGATACCATGAGCAGGGAGTTTGAGATGAGTATGATGGGTGAGTTGACCTTCTTCCTCGGGTTGCAAATCAAGCAAACCCGAGACGGGACGTTCGTGCATCAAGGCAAATACACGAAGGACATCCTGAAGAAGTTCGACATGGGCGAGGCCAAGCCTCTTACGACACCCATGCCGACGACTGCGGCGATGGACGCGGACCAGGACGGAGAGCCAGTTAACCAGAAGGAGTACAGAAGCATGATTGGCTCACTTCTGTACCTGACGGCGACGAGGCCGGATATACAGTTTTCTATGTGTCTGTGCGCTCGTTTTCAGGCGTCCCCTCGGACTTCCCACAAGCAAGCGGTCAAGCGCATCATGAGGTACCTCCGATACACTCCTGAGTTCGGACATTGGTACTCCTCTTCTTCGACTCTTCCGCTCTGTGGTTATTCCGATGCGGATTTTGCCGGCTGTCGACTTGAGCGCAAGTCTACTTCTGGGACTTGTCAGTTTCTTGGTTCTTCTTTGGTTTCGTGGTCTTCTCGCAAGCAGTCGAACGTAGCCCAGTCTACTACTGAAGCCGAGTATGTTGCTGCTGCTTCTTATGCTTCGCAGCTTTTATGGATGGTTGCTACATTGTGTGATTTTGGTCTAGATTTCAGTCGGGTCCCTTTGCTTTGCGACAGCACTTCCGCCATTAGTGTAGCAAAGAACCCTGTTCTCCACTCCAAGACCAAACACATCGATGTTTGCTTTCACTTTCTTCGTGATCACTATGAGAAAGGCGACATTGATCTTAGGCATGTAGACACCCATAACCAGGTTGCGGATATTTTCACCAAGCCTTTGGATCTCTCAACTTTTGCTAGGTTGAGAGGTGAGCTTGTTGTGTGTTTTCCCTTTTAGATGGGGGAAACATTTTGCTTATTGTAAAATAAACTGACTTTCTGATCCTTTTTGTTTTTGGGCCTTGAGTCTTTCTGTTTTTACTTTGGCTCCGATTCTGACTTCATCATGCATACATCTTTTATTCTCAAGCTTCATGTCTATATTCCTTAGAATGAACTTATGCTCTGATTAGTGTATGCTTCGATAATATAGGATGATGCTTGTAGCTTAGGCTCTCTTTGATCACTGTTACTTCTTGTGAGCTAAGCTAATTTTTCAGAACGTTGAACATGCTTAATGAACTTAAAACTGGATACATGTTCACCATTGAGATTAGCAACTAGCATGTGTAGGATGTGTTGAGATCACTTGAGCTATTTGATATATGCTAGGTTGCTATGTCTCTAGTTCTGAGTCATTCACTTGCTTGGTCTGTTCATAATCTGCTTAAAATAAACCAAGCTTTAGTGAATTGAAAAGATCGAGATGAGATTGCTTTGTCAGCACATCATGGTACTGAGACTGTTTCTCATAGCACCTTGAGTTAAACTTGAGTCGTGTAGTGTATGACCGAAACCGATGCTTTAAGCTCCTGATTGCATATGCATAGGCTTAGCACGGTTGAAAAGTTAGGCAAAGACAAGCTTTCAACCTCTCGCAATCACATGCTGAATTTAAACTTGTGTTAATAACCGCTGCAAATATCTTCGATAAAATCTAAAAACACAAGTTTATGTTTCACTCTATAGCATGATGGTTAAAATTTGCTAGGGGTAGTTCACTTTGTATACGTGTTTAGCACTTGTTTGATTTCCTGTCTATACATGCTCAGTGCTAATTTGATGGTGAAACTCCTTTCTAAATGGCTTAAAACTGCTTACTTGGCTTATGCGTTCATATGTCGTATTTGGTGATTAGTTTGAGCCTTTGCTAGCATTTGTGTATGTTGCTATGTAGTCGGGTCAGCACTCATTAGAGCATTCTTTCACTCTTTCGAGTATATATTTGAAGCTGCTCACATGCATTTTTGACTCATGTGCATTTTCTTGACTCCGATAGGCATGTCCTAGCTCCGTTGTCTTCTCTTGAGTCCTTTTCCCCTCTCTTTTGTTTGCAAATTGCCCCCAAGGGGGAGAATGTTTTCAAAGAATTCGATTTTCTGTGGTGACAATTTGCAACTTTTGCTTCACTTGCTGAGGGGGAGTTCTTTGAGTGAGGGGGAGTTTTTCTGCCTATTTTGAGTCATCGGGCGTACTGCTGGTTGTGTTGAGCCTGTGTGCCTCTATCTTGAGGGACTAGCAGTAGCTGCTTCTTATACAATCTTTATATGGTCTCGAGCTTTCAGCTAGTGGTGTTGAGCCCATTCTGCCTCTTCTTGAGGACTAGCTTGTTTCTGACTTGGTTGCGTCGAGCCGTTGCCCATGTCTTTGGGAACCAAGTCTTGTGCTCTCATTTTGATCGAGTTTTGCTTCTGATGAGTTGTTGCTCCGATTTTCTTGCTTGGTTGTGTCGAACCGTTGCCCATGTCCTTGGGGACCAAGCTTCGCTTATCTCGAATTGTTCTTCTTCGGCCTTTTCTCTGGCTTTTGGACATTTCGAGTGAGTTTTTTTCTCCTTCTATCTAATTCTGCTTTCTTCTATTCTGGTTACGGATACTATGAGTTGACGATGCACTCATCAAGGGGGAGATTAAGAACACAAGGTTGATATGTGCCCTTGTGGTTCCTTTCCTGAGTGATGAGTGATCGATCAACGGGCAACATGTCTCTTGGCTGTGTTGATGTGCAGGTGCGGAGCTCGGACAGTGGTCGAAGGTGAGGTGAAGGTCAAGTAGGGACGTGCCGTGCCGACGGACCGGGAGCGGTGAAGGGCGGACGTGGAGCTTGGACTGACGGACCAGGAGACCTGAGGATCAGCTGTGGTAGCTGGCACGTGGCGTTGACAAGCAAGAGTACATGGGGATGTGCGGTGCATCGGCCAAGTCGGGAGGATACCCGGCGTGGAGGCTGGACATGCTCCGGCATCGGTGCTGGAACTCGGGGTGTGCAAAACACATCCCGTCTACGGCGCGGGTTCGGTAGCTGAGCCTCGAAAAGCTACCCTCGACGGTTTCCGAGTTTGGGCCTCAAAACTCGGGGTGGCCGGTTTCCGAGTTTGGGCCTCAAAACTCGGCGAGGACGGTTTCCAGGTTTGGGCCTCAAAACCTGGGCGCGCGGGTTTCTGAGTTTGGGCCACAAAACTCGGCCTGAGGACAGGTTTCCCAGTTTTGGCCTCAAAACCGGGGGAAGGCCCAGGTTTCCCGGTTTCGGCCTCAAAACCGGGGGGACGTCCGCAAAAAGGACGATCGACGCGTGGCGGCGTGGAGAGGCTGGCGCGGAGGTGAGGCTATCCATGAGGTAGGCGCGGCGGTCGACTGGGCGACACGTGGCGGCATCCTGAGGCTTGCGTCGAGGCGAAGCTAAGGATGAGGAAGGCGCGTGGCTGTCAGATCAACTATCAGCAGAGTTGGATCGGGATACCCCTAGGGTTGGCCGTTTCGCTCATGTATCTAAGGGTAGTAAGGGGATTATTGTTTTAGGCTATAAATAAGAGAGGCACCCCTCCTCTCTCTCCATCCTTGCAGTCATTTGTTCCTGAGCTCTCTCTCTCTAGCCCTCGCTTAGGTTCTAATCATACCTCGCTGCAAGTGATCCGCAGAGACGGGAATCATACCTCTGTGTATTTGGATCTTTTGAGGAAACGAGACCGTATTCTCGTTGTCTCCTCGTGTGGAGGAATTTCGGCTGAAATCGAATCGTGTTCTGTGTTCTTCACGTTTTGGTTTTTCATCTCTTGGAGATTTGCCTCGTCCTCCCTCTCCACGAGATGATTTTCGATTCCACTTGAATCAATTTGTTCTTGGTCGTGAGCCCCTTCTTTCTACTGAAGGAATTCTCTCCTAACCTCACGAATCCATAGATCGGGTTGATTTTGTGTTCGTTCTTAGTTCTTTCCCTTTTTCGGTGATCCACGAATCTTTCTTGATTGACTTGGTTTGGTGCAATGATTTCTTAGGATTAGCACCCCAATACATAGAGGATCACCTGAGAGAAGTTTGATCGAACCCCCTTTTGATTTGGTGAAGTTCCGATCGATTTAGCTTTTGTCTCGAGCAGTTTTTCTGCTCTCTGTTCATCCGCGGACAGTCCGGGAATCGGGGTTGGTCAGGTCAGTTAGGCGCAGTCCCCTGATTGTTCACTGTCAGATGAACGGCGGACAGTCCGTGGTACAAACCCGCGGACAGTCCGGGACCTGTCCAGCAGACTTGCAGCACTGTTGAGTTTCTGCGTTTTTGCCGGCGGACAGTCCGGCTCCCAGTCGCGGACAGTCCGGGACTTAACGGCGGACAGTCCGGGACTCTGACCGCGGATAGTCCGCGAATCTGTAGTTTGTGCTGTTTGGCTCCGTGGCTTTGGCAGTTGGTTTTGGGGTTTCTCCGGAGCTTCCGCTGTACCACTAGGACATCTCCTAGGGTATCCACCTACTCGTAGGTCATGAACTCTCCGGTCGTTTCGAGTCTTCGCATTTGGGGTGATTTTCTGGGACAAGGGCTATACAATTCACGAGTTGAATTTGAGGCTCCCATTCACCCCCCCCTCTGGTCGCTAATCAGGTCCTTCAGATGGTTTGTGCAACACTCTCCTCAGCTTCCTTAGTTCTTGAGTTTCAACATACATAAAATTTGACTACTAAAATGAAACTCAATAAACCAACAACTACTTCTTGCTTCCTTGCAATAATCAAAGAACCACACTTCATGTTACAATATGAAAAGTAACATGTTCATAGCATCTTTGAGATAGAAGCTTGCAAAAAGTTTGTTCCATATACATATACTTATGCTTGTGGTAAAATATCTTGATAGGACAATCATGGTGACTAAGATGTTGTGAAGTGTGATATAGTTCTGGCTTATGAATCATACTGTTTCTATTCAAAGTACTTGGAGAATCTATTTTGACAATGATATAAAACCATAGTATCACATACTCCTCATTTGGTGAGAAATTCCCACCAAAGCCATAATTGTTATCTTGCAAAAAGTTTTAAGCTTTTGACGAACCAGAATGTCAGAGATATCATCAGAAGATGACTACTCGAACTAACCCTAGACGACATGGGGGATCTCAAGACATGATACGAAGTTTACATGGATTAGGGTTCTCACTGTAACTTAGTTGAGTTTCTAAAGGAAGTCTTGTAATTAGAATAGGACTCCTCTATTGTAACCGACTAGGACTCGGTATGCGCAAGGCTTCACCCGATTGTATAAGGGGAAGCGGGCGTCGACCCCTATCATTGAATCTCAGATCATAACACAAGGCACATGCCGCCACTGTACGTAAGGTATTACGCTATGAAGCGGCGTGAACCAGTATAAATCGCTGTCCCTGTGTACTCGCCGAGTTCTACGAACGCCGATCCCCACCGAACAAATCGTCTGGGAATCCCCAAGACGAGTTGCCGGTTAACAAACACCGATAGCTGGTGCACCGAGTAGGGGTGGGCATTCATTATTGTTCTGTCCTTGACCCTACCAAAACAGAGGAAGAAGATAAGGTTCAGCTAGAATGATTTCTACAAAGAATCCAAAAGACGGATGTTATGATTTCTTACCTCCGCAGGTGGGTTGATGGCGGAGAAAGTGGTTATCATTGGAACGAGATGCTCACGGCTCTTCAATAGCCGGTTCATCCTCCTCAGCACTTACTGATTTGACAGTTGCTCGGCCGAATGCCGGCTTGGGTCCTTCACGCCAAGATACTCGAAGACAAAGTTGGCTCGTTGTTGCAGCGGATGAACCCGACGGGCGATGAAATCTTGGACGACGGTGTAACTAGTCAATCCACTCAATTTCAAAGCTGCAATGATATCTATCAGAGGTTGGATGGCCTCTACCTCCTTGGTAGAAATTTTATCCTTCCATTCGCAGGACTTCTGGGGCGGCCATCCATCATGACGATGAAGAGCCGGTGGCGGGTTGGCCACATAGAACCACCCGCTAGCCCACTCTCGGACTGACTCTGATAGCTCTACAACTATATACTGGCTAGCTACCTCTAGCCTAACCTGGATACCAGCCCCTCCGACTACCTCTACACAAGAATCACTGGGTTGACACTTTACCCAGAAGAAGTAGCGGAAGAGGGTAAAAGAAGGACATATTCCCAGGAAAGCCTCACAGAGGTGGGAAAATATCACGATATGGAAGAGCGCATTGGGAGTAAGATGATTGAGGGTCAAACCATAATAATGCAGCAACCACCTCAAGAAATCGGACACTGGAAGCCCCAGTCCGCGCTCGACGAAAGACTTGAACATCACGATCTCCGTCGTGTTGGGGGCTGGAGCACGATGATCCGTCGCGACCTTCCATCCGTCTATCGGCAACGCACGAAGCAACCCTTGCGGGTGCAGAAAAGCCAGCTCCACTTCCTTGGTGTCGGGTGCCTTCTAGGCGAGAACATCAGTGGGAGGTCAGGGATGACGCGGTTTCCCGCTGGCGGTTTTCTTCTTCTTCTCCTGCTACGATTGCTTCTTGGGACCCATGTTGCTGACAAGGGTTTTTCTACGCATCAACTACTGGATTGACTATGGGATTCCTTGCTCTGAAGGCTAGGGCTTGATGAAAGAATGAAGAAATCGTAAGCTCAATGGCGGCTTATTATAGATCTGTTTCGGCAACCGTCCAGCTTTCACGAACGGCGTTATGGAACCGTTCAAAACCCTAACGGCTGGGGGACGTTTCAGACAGCGTCAGTTACAACAAACAGGCAACCCGTGATGCAGACGACATCATTCTTTCACAAGGGATTTTTAGTACTCGGAAGGAAAGAGAAAGGACTCGGAAAATATTCCAAGTACCTAGATTTTAATGATTATTACTCGGAATTAAAACAGAGATATACGGTTACATCTTGAGATACAGCAGCTGTAACAGAACCGACCAATTTATACCAGATTAAGTACCGAACCCCCATTTTCACAGAGATTGACAGGTACCTAAGCTCGTACAAACCCGGTAGTCCGGAAATCTCAAAGGATTTGAAACATTCAACTTTAGCCAAGATCATAATAGATTAGCGTACATGTCCACAAGGTACATTCAGTTCGCACATAGTTCAAATACATCGGAGTTCGACATTATTACAAACCATAGTTTGGAATTCGTAGCGGAAGCAACATAGTTTTAAACATAAGTTCACAGTTCACAATACGGTGCCATTGCCTGATCAGTCCACAAAAGCATCAGGTGAGGGTAAGAGATGCCCATGCCCATGGTCTATCCATCACCCGTAACTAGGTACAGGCAATTCTCACAGTAGCCATAGAAGCACTGTCCATCTGCAACAACAAGGGATAAAACCCTGAGTACAAGAAGGTACTCAGCTAGACTTACCCGTCATAAACCAGAAATAAGGTGACACCAAGGAGTATGCAAGGCTGTATCAGGGTTGGCCACACTTACCTTTTGCATAAAAGCATTTTTACTATTAAATAATCATCATTAGAGTATTAGCAGTCAAATTTATATATTCAACCTGATTAACTAGATTTGCACCTGATCTAGAGCAATCACTTGGCTAATTAATCAAGCAAGAGTGACTATTTCATCAATAGCCTTTCAGATTAAGTACCATGACCATCTTTAATTCCATAAGTTACTATAGTAACACATGCTCAGTCAAGTTACTCACTGTCCAGGGGCGATGGTGATTATAATCGATTCCTACCAGCTGGGGATAAAATGTCGCAGACTCGCCCGATCACACCCTGCCAGGTAGCCGTCGGCTGCCACTTCAGGAAATTTAAGAACACAACGCGCGGGACGGTCATGGGCCCTTCTGCACCGGGGGTTATCTCAGTGTCAGGTCGGTCAAGCTATAGCTGCCCACGGTCATGCCAGGTCGATCAGGCCCTGCCTGCCCTCGGACCATGCCAGGTTGTTCAGAATAGTTGCCCACGATACATCTGAGGCCCTGGGTGTTAGGCGTCAACATCTCCATCACCGGCTTGAATAGCCTTACTCAGCTTCACGGGAGGTACCCACACCTGCTCCGTTAAGTGGTTGACGCGTTCAAAATGACTGAGGTGTGCCTTCGTCGGCTCCTAATCGACATAGACGGGAGACTACCAGCACACAGAACCCGTGCCCTACTGCTCCTACATCCGGCCCGGTCTCAAATTAATTATCACATGGTTATCTTCATGATAGCACGAGGCTAGTCATGATCAGTATCCACCTATATGCGGGAGACAGGAAATCACCCGACTTTTACCGGTCTAAGCAGGCTAAGCATATAATGGCCTAGACTTAACAGGGATATCAAGATAATAATTGTAGGTGGACAAGGATAAGTAAGTAATGCAAAAACGGTGTCATTCAACTCCTATAACTTAATGCAACAACACATCAGGTTTGGTAATTAATTTGCAAACCATAGGAGTGGGATGCTCTGGGGCTTGCCTCTTTCGAAGTCGGAGGGTCGGTGGTCGTGGCACTCAGGTAGGTCCTCGACGTCTCCTTCTTCGGTCCTCTCGTCCAGGGTCTCCTCCGAGCTCGGCTCCTCCGGCGGCTGCGGGTTCTGGACCTCCACTACCGATCCTGTATGATGCATAGCATGTGTGAATAAAAATGAAAGCACAAGGGATGCATTGGTGATGCAATATGGAACAAGTAATTCAGGAGATAAACACATGTCATCTACATCATTTTCTTCAACAAGGTAGTCAACATCATCCTATTATCAATTAACCACTTGCTATCACTTAAACATTTTATTTAGCCTAGAACAACGACATTCAGATAACAACTTCAGAAAAAATCTACAAAAAATACTGGAGCTTGACAGCATGCAATCTAGTCCCCTGTCCAAATTTTAAGCCATTTGGACTTAAACTCTATCCTCTATTAAAAAGACAAACATTACCATGAAAAGGTGCTTTAAACTACACACCCTACTAAAAGTGTCAAACAACAGATTTTCCAGTTTTCTACTGAACTTCTTAGTACAAGAGCAGTATACAAAAATGTCCAGGTTCATATTCCTCATATTTTAATTACTACAATTTATACAAGAAAGCAGCATTTAATCATTTTAATTGCTACTGCCAAAATATTTCACAGAACATCCTCATATTATATTTTTCCCAAAAACTACTCATCAACACAAACTTAACAAAACAGAAATCACATTTTTCTGAGCAACACACAGTTTATTATGCATTTAACAAGATTTCAGCCTAAACATAAATTAAATATAACTGCATAGAAAATTATCACAAACTGGACATATCATATTTTTCCTGCATAGAACTCATCAAAACAAACTTAACAAAACTTATTTCACCTTTTTAGCGTCTACAGGACTCAAGATATGAATGAAACAAACTATACAAGCATTTCTGAAAACTATTTAAACAAAAACCCTGAAAACCTCTCGGCCTAAACTGCTACACGCACCCAACACTGCTGTACCCAAGCGACTGACCAGCGGGCCCCCGAGTCAACCCGACCCCACCTGTCACCTGCACAGAAACAGGGGAAGAGTTGACCGCGGCGAAGTTCGCCGTCGGCGGCCCCTCCGGCGAAATCACCACCACCACTCGACTCCTCTCATCAAACCGCAACGATTGATGCCCTCACTGGCCCAGCATTGCGACGGATAGAGCTCGCCGCCGCAAATGGCGGGCACGACGGCGCAGACTCGCCACGCCGGCCGGCTCCGACCATGACGAGCTAAACCAACTCCCGAATCCTACTCCCCAGACCTCCATGGACCTAGCGCAAGGCTTGGGAGCTAGGGTTTCCACTCCGAACCACCCCGACCATGACCATGCCAACTCCTGCGACTATGGCGAATGGCGGACGGTGGCGTACCACCTCTACCAAACCCTAATCGACTAAACCATCACCCCCTACTTCTTCCACGAGCCTCTCTGACCCTCGAACGGGGGCTAGGACAGAAGGATTCGCACGGAGGGAGGGTCGACCACAGCGGACCGAGCTCGGCGGTCATGGCGGCCATGGCGGGAACTCACCCCGTGGCTTACCTAGGGACTCTCACGAAGCGCTAACAGCGGCAAAAGGTGCGAGGGCTTACGGCGAAGCGGGCTGGGTGGTTGGGTTAGCAGTGGTGCGGCGGGACGGTGGCGAACGGTGACGAGCGCTCTGCTTCCCCCTCCCCTTTTCCCCCGGGCGACGGCGAGAGCAGAGGAGGCAGGCAAAGCGGAGGGAGTGCCTTCTTGCAGAGCGAGGGCGAGCGGGCGGGCCTTGTGCTCGCCACGCCGCGCGCGGGCGCTGCACAGCTGGCCAACGCGAGCCACGCGGCGGGAGATGCCCGACACGGTCGGCCATTGAGCTCGCCGATTCAAACTAAATCGGGCGATTCAGTTAAGCCCTGGCCGGCAGACGACCGGATTTCAAAAGCGATTATCTCCTAATCCACTCGATGAAACACTAAACCACTTGTTCCATTGAGTAGAGCTACATACCAGCTCGAACTTTGATTAAAAGATCATACACTGGTTTGGCCTGGATCACCCATGAAAATGGCTCCAAAGATCGGCCAACGTCACTGGTTAGCAGATTAGGACTTAGAAGAATTTTTCTAAGTCAAAACCCTTCTTTTTCTGCCTTGTGTGTCCTAAAACACCTTGTTAAACCTATTTTCATGAGTTGGTCCTAAAACAACTTTTGTTCTACTCTAAATTCGACACACTTTTGGTTAAGGGCCCTCAGCCATGCAAAGCTTCTATCAAGGAGGTCTTAGTTAGTCAAACAAAAGGACTCTTAGGGCTCTATTAAGGCATCTAGGGTTAGAGACTTGGTTAGCCAAAAAGACCAACATAAACCTAGCTTCATTTTGACTCCTCAACAAGATTAAACTACTTAGGAAACTCAACTACACCACAAACAAGTCAATCAAGCATCCCACCAAAGCATGATCAATAAAAGCTATCACATAAACTAACACTATACATAAAGAAAAGAAACATATGATGATGCTTTATGCTCATGAGATGTCAAGTTATGCATTTAGGGTTGCTTAACACCAGGTGTGTTACAGCCCTCCCCTCCTTAAAGGAATCTCGTCCCAAGATTTGAGTTACTAACCAGTTTTTATAAAATTGTGGATACACTTCTTTTAAATAGTCCTCCGTTTCCCAAGTGGCATCTCGATCATCTTGCTCACTCCAATATACCTTGTATTGCTTTACTATTCTTCCACGAGTTACTCTTTCTTTTTCATCTAGCACTCGATGTGGATTAACATAATAAGTGAGATCGGATTGTAGCTTGATATTGGCTGGTTGCACTTCGTCTTCTGGTACTCGAAGACACTTCTTTAATTGTGATATATGAAATATAGGGAATATAGCCTTTAGATGTTTGGGCTGCTGTAGTCGATAAGCTACTTGTCCCCTCCTTTCCACAATCCTGTATGGTCCCACAAACCTTGGCGCTAACTTCCTTTTAACTCCAAAGCGTCTGACACCTTTCATAGGCGACACCTTCAGATAAACATAATCGCCTTCATTGAACTCAAGTGGTTTTCTCCGCTTGTCGGCATAGCTCTTCTGTCGAGACTGCGCAGCTGCCATATGTTGTTGAATCGTTCTAACTTGTTCTTCTGCTTTGTTAATGAAATCAATTCCGTAATACCGATGTTCTCCTGGTTCAACCCAATTCACCGGTGTCGTGCATCTCCTGCCATATAAGGATTCAAAAGGTGCCATTTGTATGCTTTCTTGGTAACTATTGTTATATGCAAATTCTTCTAAAGGTAACCATTTCTCTCAAGATCCTTTTGCTGAAATCACACAGGCTCCCAACATGTCCTCCAAAACTTGGTTCACTCTTCTGTTTGCCCTAATGTTTGGGGATGATAGGCAGAGCTACGGACTAGCTTTGTGCCTAGCTTCTTCTGCAGTTTCTCCCAAAATGGTGCAGTAAACTGCGATCTACGATCCGAAACTATGACCATGGGTATACCATGTAGTCGAACAATTTGATTGACATAAATCTCCGCATAGTCCGGTGCTCGATAACAAGTTTTGACTGGTATGAAAGTCTTTGTGAGACGATCAATTATTACCCAAATTGAATCATTTCCTTTCTGGGTGGTTGGCAATCCGGTGATAAAATCCATACTTCTTCCCATTTCCACTCGGGTATCAGTAATTGTTGCAGCATTCCGGCTGGCTTTAGGTGAATAGCCTTTACTCGACAACACGTGTCGCACCTGGCTACATAAGCAGCAATTTCTTTCTTCATTTTGGTCCACCAAAATCTTGGACGCAAATCTTGATACATCTTGGTGCTTCTAGGATGAATAGACAACTTGGACAAATGAGCTTCATCCATGATCCGATTTTGAGCTCTCTGTTCTTGCGTACTACTAAGCGCTTGTCAAACCATAAACTCCCTGGTCATCAATCCGAAAATGTTTTATTGGTTCAGTTGTGGCTTTCAGCTTCTCCTTGATATGATAAATTCCCTTGTCTGTTGTCTGTCCTTCAAGAATCTGATCAACTAGGGTGCCTTGCAGCCTAATGTTGTGCAGAATTATAGGGTGTTCGAGACTAAACTCGTCTTCTGGTCGTAACCTCAAGTTGTTGCAGTGTGATTTCCGGCTTAAAGCATCGACAACTACATTTGCCTTTCCTGAATGATAATGTATCTGCAGATTGTAATCCTTGATTAGTTCAAGCCATCTTCTTTGCCTCATATTCAGTTCAGGTTGAGTGAAGATATACTTGAGACTTTTGTGATCGGTGTACATATTACAGACGTTACCAAGTAGATAATGTCTCCAGATCTTCAAAGCGTGCAACACAGCGGCTAACTCCAAATCATGTGTAGGATAGTTAATCTCATGTTTCCTCAATTGGCGAGAAGCATAAGCAATTACTCTGCCCTCTTGCATAAGGAGACAACCTAAACCAACTTTCGATGCATCACAAAAGACATCAAAAGGCTTCTCGATATCTGGTTGAGCTAAGACAGGAGCAGTGGTCAATAGTTCCCGCAAGGTACGGAAAGCTATTTCACACTCCTCTGTCCATCCAAACTTCTGGTCCTTTTGGAGCAAGCTTGGCATTGGTTTTGCAATTTTGGAAAGTTCGGGAATGAATCGACGATAGTATCCTGCTAAGCTGAGAAAACTTCAAATTTCACCAACAGAAGTAGGAGCTTTCCAATCCATCACTTCTTGCACCTTACTGGGGTCCACAGAAATTCCTTCTTCTGATAGAATATGACCAAGAAAATGCACCTTCTTCAACCAAAACTCACATTTGCTAAACATAGCATAAAGCTTATGTTCTCGGAGCCTTGTTGACGGACCAGGATGTCAGAGATATCATCAGAAGATGATTACTCCGACTAATGCCGGACGGCACGGGAGATCCGAAGACTTGACACGAAGTGTATTTGGATTAGGACTCTCATTGTAAATTAGTCGAGTTCTAAAGGAGGCCTTGTAATTAGAATAGAACTCCTCTGATGCAATCAACTAGGACTCGGTTTGCGCTAGGGCTTACCCGGATATATAAGGGGAAGCGGGCGCAGACTCCAGATCATTGAACATTGAATCAAAATCATACACAAGGCACACGCCGCACTGGACGTAAGGTATTACGCTATTTAGCGGCCTGAACTAGTATAAATCGTTGTCCCTGTGTACTCGCCGAGTCCTACGAACCCCGATCCCCGCTGAACAAATCGTCCGAGATTACTCAAGACGAGTTGCCGGTTAACAAACACCGACAGCTGGCGCGCCATGTAGGGGCTTTCGGTGATTCAACGACTAAGAGCCCGGCGAACCACGACAACATGTTCTCGGTGGGATTAATTTTTGTTTTTGACTCGTGGACTTGCATCGCGGATGATCAAGGAAAGCTACGTCGACAGCTTGACACTGAATCAGGTCCGCAAGCCACGCCAAAGATGGAACACCTCGCTCAGAACCTAGCAAATCTCGCAATCCAAGACCCGCAGGATCCTGAGAACCATCTAGAGGCATCCGACTCCTATTCGAATTCTGAAGAAAAGAACCCGGACTCTAGCCATGGCATCACCTTTGGACTGTGGAACTCTGCTAAAAACTTTCAAGACCTGATTGATGCAAAATTCAAAGAGTATCAACAGATTCCTCTGACGGGAGCTCAACAAGGACTCGTTTTCAGCTTTACCAAGGAGGGTAACATCGTCCATTGGTCAATTCAGTCCGCCCCGGCTAGACTGGTTGGCACAATGGACCAGCAACTTCCATACCAACACGGACATCAGCTCGCCTTCGAGGAACACGACACCTCAACGGAACTAATCTCCAGCACTTCTACTCTGGAGTCGGTAACACCAGGATCATCAAAACAGGGCTTTACTCGTGAAGTTTTCATGGCGGGGCATCAGTCGTCTTTACGACCACCAACCCCACCAGACGTCTTTCAAGACGATGAGACTCTGAGCATGATATCTGACAATGACTCGGAAGGACTCGGAGAAACCGAGTCTTTGAAGGCTGAGAGAATCTGAAAAAATCAAGCTAAAGAAGCCCGCAGAAGGCGAGCAAATCACCGCAAGGAAGCTGTAGACCGCTACAACATACGGCTAGAAGAGTACAACACTCGGAGACGTCTGGAAGCAGAGGCGGAGCGCCAAGCTCGCACCGAAGAGAATCACTCGCAGGATGATCATAACAGACGACGACCTGATTGCTCCAGAAACCTCGAACCTGAGTTCATGAGGGTCGCCAGCCACAAAGTCTTCCAGACTCCCTACCAAAACATCCTGGCTCTAGCCACAGAGATGGGGGCCAAGGCCAATCGCACCCCCGACGAAGAACGACGGTTAGTCATGCTTCAGACTACCGCACTTTAACTCCGAGGGCGGAATCTTGAGTCCCTAGCCGATGAGCAAGCTTCATCTCACCCAAGCCAGAGGCGGCCTGTTCAAGAGCGACTCGGTCGGATCCTAGCAAGGAGTCATCTGGGCCACCGAGTACCTGATCAAGTTGAGGGAGGAGCTAAATCTTCATACAGAGGAATCGCAGTCGCTGCATCTGACACAGTCGATCATTTCCCCTGCTTTTCCCAAAGGCTCCAAGCAGTCTCATTCCCGCGAAAATTCAAACCCAGGAAATATTCAAAGTACGACGGGAAGATGGAACCGAAACAGTGGCTCAGGCTATATGCTCAAGCAGTCGAGTTAGCCGGTGGAAGTAACAACGTCAAAGCCCTCTATCTCCCAATGGCTTTGGAGACAATGCTGCTCGCCTGGTTTGACAGGCTTAAACCCGAGTCCATCGACTCTTGGGAACAACTCCATCATATCTTCATTGAAAACTTTGCGGGTGTCCCAGAGAGATCAGATCCTCGGACCAAACTCAGAAACTGTAAGCAACAGAAAAACTAATCAATGCGGGATTACTATAGGCATTTCTCAGAGATCTGCTCCATAGTATCCGACATCACAGACAGAGAAGTAATTGACCTCTTTGTCAATGGCATTTGCGAAAGGTACAATTACAAAGATTTCATCAAGCAGGACCCGACCACCGCTGACGAGTTCCATCGGGCTGTAAACTCCATGATGGCGACAGAAGAACGCACACAGGAACGTTTCCCCGATAGAAACACACAAGGTGATCGAGGAAACAACTAGAGAAGCAACCAGGCACCACAGCAAGACACCCGGAAAAGGGCAGGAGACAATACTGTCGCTACCGTGGAGCCTCAGAAGAAGGGAAACAAGCCATTCACCTTTGATGACTTACTCGACGGACCATGCCCCTTCCATCCGAAAGGTGGACATCAGGCAAGGCACTGTCGATAGCTCAAAGAGCGAGGCTTGAACTCTGACTTCAACAAAAACAAGAAGGACAAGGGCAAGAAAACAACTGAAGATCCTCATCAAGACGCCGGTGGTTTCCAGCACCGCAAAGGAGCCATCAATGTCATCTTCGCGGGAGTAACTACCAGCGATAGCAAGAGGCTCCACAAGCTTTCCCTACGAGAGATCATGTCTACTGATCCAGCGACACCCAAATACCTCGACTGGTCCGAACACCCGATTAATTTCTCCAGAACAGACCAATGGACCAGTGTCTCTAATGCAGGGCATTATCCGCTAGTCTTGGATCCTACGATCGCTGGATATACATTGGGTAGAGTACTCATCGATGGCGGGGCAGGACTCAACGTCATCTTTGCCGGCACACTACACAAGATGAATTTGGATCTGGCAACCCAACATACACCATCAAGTGCCCCCTTCTACGGCATAGTACCCAGAAAGGCGGCTGTACCGCTCGGAAGGATCATACTACCCATCACTTTTGGAACTCCGATCAATTACCGAATGGAGTACATCAGTTTTGAGGTAGCCGACTTCGAATCATCGTACCACGCCATATTTGGACGACCTGCTATTGCCAAGTTTATGGCAGTACCCCACTACCCGTACCTCCTGTTGAAGATGTCAGGTTCTAAAGGAATCTTAACCTTCAGAGGCGACTTGAAGCGGTCATTTGATTGTGACACAGAGGCTGTTCAAATCACTGAAAAAGCTCAACTCGCTCTAGAAGTGCAAGAACTCGCTCAGATGGTGCATAATACCAAGCCTCGAGATTCGGAAATCCCAACCAAAAAGGCGGGTACTATCCAACCATCAGCAGAAGTATCCACAAAAACCATTGATCTGGAAACCGGCGATCCCTCCAAGACAGCGGTCATCAGTGCCCACCTATCTGAAGAATAGGAACTCGCGCTCACCAAGTTCCTTAGAGCAAACAAAGACATATTTGCTTGGAAACCGGCAGATATGCCTGGGGTCCCAAGGAACTTGGCTGAGCACAAATTGGAGTTAAAGGAAGGTTCAAGACCTATCAAGCAAAGACTATGACGGTTCTCACCAGAAAAGAAAGAGGCAATCAAGAAGGAAATAGCCAAACTACTCGCAGCTGGATTCATCAGAGAAATCCTCCACCCCGAGTGGTTAGCTAACCCAGTGTTAGTCAAGAAGAAGAACTCTGCCGAGTGGCGCATGTGTGTCGACTACACAGACCTCAACAAACACTGTCCAAAAGATCCATTCGGATTAACAAGGATAGATCAAATAGTTGATGCTACCGCAGGCTCTGCTCTATTATCCTTTTTGGATTGCTACTCCGGGTACCATCAGATTGCTCTCAAGGAAGAAGACCAACCCAAGACATCGTTTATAACTCCTTTCGGCGCCTACTGTTATAAAACCATGTCCTTTGGGTTAAAAAATGCTAGAGCCACTTATCAACGAGCTATCCAAGACTGTTTGGGTGACCAAATTGGCCGCAGCGCAGAAGCTTACGTCGATTATGTGGTCATAAAGGCAAAGGATCCGACTACTCTGATATCAGACCTAGAGGAAACTTTCAACCGACTGTGCGCATACCAATGGAGACTCAATCCAACAAAATGCGTCTTCGGGGTACCTTCGGGCCAATTACTCGGATTTCTTGTTAGCCATCGGGGCATCGAGGCTAGCCAAACGCAGATCACAGCTATCATCAACATGAAACCACCTACCTCAGTCAGGGATGTTCAGAAACTCACTAGGTGCATGGCTGCGTTAAATTGATTTATCTCACGGCTAGGAGAAAAGGGATTACCTTTCTTCAAGTTACTCAAGGCTGGCGATAAATTTCAGTGGACGGAAGAAGTGGACAGGGCCTTTGAACAACTCAAAGGATACCTCACCAATTCACCTATACTGACGCCACCAGAACCCAGGGAGACGATGATGCTTTATATCGCAGCTACCACACACGTTGTCAGCACAACAATCGTGGTGGAGCGCAAAGACGACAAGCACATCTACCACACCCAACGACCAGTGTACTACATCAGCGAAGTACTTTCCAACTCGAAGGTCAGGTACCCACAAGTACAGAAACTACTTTATGCACTACTCATATCCTCAAGAAAGCTACGACACTACTTCGAAGCTCATGAGATCACGGTAGTCACGGATTTTCCTTTAGGAGAAATCCTTCACAATCGTGATGCTACCGGAAGAATTTCCATGTGGGCAGTTGAATTAGGAGCAATCAACATCAAGTTCATTCCCAGGAAAGCTATCAAGTCACAGGCTCGAGCTAATTTCGTTGCCAAGTGGACAGAAATACAGCAGATCCAAGACAACGCTATTCCTGATCATTGGAAGATGTACTTTGATGGGTCCCTAAAACTCAGAGGAGCAGGAGCCGGAGTCCTTCTTGCATCACCCGCTGGCGAACAGCTCAAATATGTTCTGCAAATATTGTGGTCGGCTACCAACAATGAAGCTGAATATGAAGCATTACTTCATGGACTCAAGCTAGCAGTCGCATTGGGCATCAAACGACTTCTAGTCTACGGCGATTCTTCCGTGGTAATTCACCAAGTCAACAAAGATTGGGATTGTACCAAGGAAACAATGAACGCATATTGTGCGGAAGTTCGTAAGCTGGAAAAACACTTCTCTGGCCTTGAACTCATTCATATTACCCGGGACTTCAATGTAGCAGCAGATATTCTAGCAAAATTGGGATCTGACAGAGCCATGGTCCCAGTGGTACCTTCGTACATGAATTATCTAAGCCTTCAATCCAAGAGAAGGAAGAGGTTGAGTCAGCACCCTACACCCAGGTTCTAACTCTAGCACCCGACTGGACACAAGTCTTCATCGACTACTTCAAAGAGCATAAACTGCCAAGTGACAAAACTGCCGCAGAGCAAGTCACCAGACGTAGCAAAATCTATGTTCTAGTCAGGGACAGGTTATATTGACGCGGAGCTTCATCAGGAGTCCTCCTCAAATGTATTTCACCAGAAGAAGGCAGGGAAATCTTAAATGAAGTTCACTCTGGGTGTTGTGGTAACCATGCAGCATCAAGGACACTAGTCGGAAAAATCTTCAGATCAGGGTACTATTGGCCCTCAGCCCTGAAAGATGCAGAAGACTTGGTCCGCCGCTGTCAATCATGCCAGTTCTTTACCAAACAGCAGCATGTACCTGCACATGAATTAATCTGTATCCCTCCGTCATGGCCTTTTTCATGCTGGGGACTCGATATGGTGGGTCCTCTCAAGCGTGCCCCAGGCGGATTCGAGTACATCTACGTCGCAATCGACAAATTCACAAAGTGGATTGAGTACATGCCCTTGGTCAAGTTCAATGCATCCAAGTCAGTACAATTCATGCAGAGCATCTTTCACCGCTTTGGGATGCCGCACAAAATAATCACCGATCTTGGGTCCCCTTTCACGGCTATTGAATTCAAGTCATGGGCCAACGACTACGGAATCAAGATAGACTATGCACCGGTAGCTCATCCACAGTCCAACGGCCAAGTTGAACGAGCAAACGCCCTGATTCTTTCTGGACTAAAACCAAGGCTATTTGACCTTCTAAAAGATCATGGTGGAAAGTGGGTTGAAGAATTACCTAAGGTAGTCTGGGGGCTACGGACACAACGAAGTCGGGCAACAGGCCAAACTCCTTTCTTCCTGGTATATGGCACTGAAGCAATCCTCTCGGCTGACCTAATCTGGAACTCCCCGTGAACAGAGCAGTACAACAAAGGCGAAGCTGATGAGACCAGGCGGCTAGAAGTCAACAACCTTGAAGAAGCCCGATTAACCGCACTCTTTCAATCAGCGAGATATCTTCAAGGGATGAGGCGCTACTATGATAAGAACGTCCATCACCGCACCTTCCAAGTAGGAGACATGGTGTTAAAGAAAATTCAGAACACCACTGGACGCCACAATCTTATGAGTCCATGGGAAGGTCCCTACATTGTATCCAAAGTAACAAGACCCGGGTCATTTGAGCTAGTCACTGAAGATGGATCTCCGTTGCCAAATTCATGGAATATTGAGCACTTGAAGAAATTCCATACCTAAGGACTACGCTATAATTCTGACTCAGGGCAGTTGTATTTATTAGTCGGATATTAATAAAGTTTGGGGTTCATCAGAAACAAGAACTTTATAAATTATCCAGGATTTTCTCTACATCATGACTACTCAGTGGCATAAAAGTCTCTGCAATAGCAGGGCTCACCACCGACTAACATTTAATATTACTCAGATGGATTGGTTCAGCGGTAACCACACTTGAGTTACGAGCTTCGAGCTCAATACAACTCATAAGGTAGTACGGCTTAACACCCGGCTATCAGCCTATAGTGAATACGGTATCTACCGTAGTAGATGCTAGTTCCTATGAGGCAAAACAAGGTGGGACAGTACTCACCCTGTTACATATTTACCGGACAGAGGTCCACCTACCTTCGCACCCAAGCTGCGATCATCGAGAGGATATGATCCACCCAGAAGGAACCACGGTTATGGTCCTTCAAGAGGTGCCTGATCAGAATTATCCCTTGAACAAGAGTACTAAGAGTAGTACTCGGGCACGACTAAGTTCTCTACACGAGCACTAGAGAAACAAAGTCGTACAACCCACAATAAAAGTGCTAGAGAGCACTCGGATAGACTCGTCTAATCAGACGCCTGGTCATACATCCACATAAAATAAAGTCAACCCATTGCCGAAGAAAATTCTCGCAATACGAAGTTGATCATATATGAAATCCATGAGATTCAAAAGTAACCAATATTTTTGATATTTCATAATAATTGTTTCCAGGTAATACAAGCGGCAGTTCGACAATCAAGGAGACTAAATTACTCTACAAGATCTAAAATCTGCGAGTAGTCCTCCGCCGCGGTCTTCACCTCCTCTTGCATCGCTGCCAGATCCTCGTCGCCTTTGCCTTCAGGGAGGGTCATCAAAGCAGACAAATCAAAAGATGGCAGATGCAACCGTAGCGTCGCCATTAGACCTTGCACGACAGAAGTCGACATATCCTTGATATATTGAGCCAGCCGCCCAGGTGCAGCCTTGGCCCGGTCAATCAAAGCTTCTTCGACTCCTTCTAGTGCCGAAATCATGTTCAGGATGGGCTCGATAGCATGCTCCAAGGCCTTCAGCGAAGCTTGCGAAGATTCCAGGGCCTCCCGCAACTCCTTCGTAGACTTCAGAGCCTGCATAAGGTCCTGGTCAGCACCCTCACGCATCAATTTGGCTTCCTGAAGAGTACTTTGCGCATTAGCAAATACCTCCTCAAGCTGTGCCTGCTTCCGGTTGAATGCGTTCTGCCACCCAGAAGCCAGCTTATTCGCATCTGCATACACATCAGTCGGTTATCATACAATCAGACTAACACTATGGAACAGAGTGGCACAGAAATTTCAAGCTTACCCTCAAGCTGCTTTTAGGAATTCTTCTTCAACTCCTTCATCTTCTGCTCCATGGAGGCGGCCTTAGCTATCAGCCCTACCTGACGGTCGTTAGCAGCGTCACGCTCTGCTACCACTTCCTTGAGGTTGCCTTGGAGTTCATTAATGCGGTTATGAAGAAGCTGGGTGGCTACCTTCTGACTGATCTGGTCCTGGTCAATGTAGTCCCGGAGCTCTTGGTTCTCACGGGACATCTCCTGGTGAATCCGGGTGACTTGATCCTGAACCGTGAAGTCAAAGGCCTACATAAAATCCATACTGTGAGTACTCGGATGCGACTACAGTACAACAAGAAGAAATTAAAAATTCTACCTCAACAAATTGGTGAAGAGCTTCAACAGGAGCCCTCACTTGATCGCTTAGCTCCTTCAACCGGGTAAGGTCCTGATTATACCCAGACACGTCGAGAGTCGCCCCCTGATGTGAGGACTCGGGCGCATCTGCGGACCTTCCCTGTTGACGAGTTGAAGCTTCAGTACAGATATCCACCAAAACCATCTCTAGGTTGGTTCATCCGGCTGTCGTGTGCGGAAAAACCAGTCAATGAATACTCGGTCAAACTCCAACTGAGCAGGAGAACCAAAGATGGAGAACAGCCAACCAACCTGAGGCAATGGGAGAACATCTGCATCAGGTGCCGCATCGGCCTGTGACTTGGACGGAGAGGAGCCGGGCAGCGTATCTACCTGACTAAAGGTCGGCAGAACACTAGAATCATCTTTATCTAGCGCCTCCGACTCCTCTGCCGCCTGGGGATTAGGGACAGTACTCGAGACCGCGACAGCTGGCTTCATTTTTCTACAACGGACAAATATTGGTGTTAGTTCCAGAAATATGCACGCACTCTGATAGTAAAATGCTGCAACTTACTTTGCAAGCCTCAACGGTCGTGGCAACCTCAAGAGATGTTTTGGGAGCAGTGGATCTGGAGTTGGATCTTCTTCAGGGGTCGCACTGCTCTCCCCCCTTTGTGTTGCCTTAGCATCTGGAACATAATCATATATAAGACAAGAGATCATCAACATCCAAAAATACTACAAAGTACTCGGGTTTTCCCTTACCAGGAGCACCTAGATTATAGTGCTTTTCAGACAACTCTTGCGATAAAAGAATTTTTCGACAAGCACGGCGATTACCAGTGCGAGCCTTTTTGAAGACAGGTCCTCCAGCATCTTGATGTGAAGTCGGCGACCTCTTCCGGCTACTCCCAGCCTCCGGGTCTATAAGCATGACATCAGAGTCAGTTGAATCACTGTCAAGCCAGCCAAGATCTTCAGGAGAACTCAGTTTGTTGGGAAGATCCTCACTTCGGATAGGACCCTCCAAAACTATGCCTCCGCCTTCTTCAGTCGCCGGAGGCAGGGGAGGACAATCATTGTTATCTCTCCCCAGGCCCTACAAGAGAAGAACATTCAGTCAGGTCAGAAGGATATCTATTCAGAACCCGAAGACATGGCAAATCAATTACTTACCTAAGGCGGTGGGTTAATGGCGGAGAATGTTGTCATTACTGGAGCAAGGTGTTCATGACTCTTGAGCAGTCGGTTCACCCTCCACAAGATTTCAAAACCAGACAACTGCTCGACGTCATGACATCCCGGGTCATCCTTACCCAGGTACTCGAAGCCAAAATTGGCTCGCTGTTGAAGAGGATGGATGCGTCGTGCAACAAAATCTTGGACGACAGAGTACCCAGTCAGACTGCTGAGCTTTAATCCCTCTATGGAATCAATAAGAGGTCGGATAGCCTCTAGCTCTTCAGCAGTAATCTTGTCTCTCCACTCACGGCACTTCTGCGGAGGCCACCCGTCGTGATGACGAAGCGCTGGTGGAGGGTTTGCCATATAAAACCAGCAGGCTGCCCAGTCTTTGATAGAATCTGACAACTCTACAACTATGTACTAACTAGCTACCTCTAGCCTCAGCTGGATGCTAGACCCTCCGACTACCTCTACACTAGCATCACTGGGTTGGCACTTCACCCAGAAGAAATATCAGAAGAGAGTAAAAGAAGGGCAGATGCCTAGAAAAGCTTCACACAGATGGGTAAAAGTTGCAATGTGGAAGCAGGCATTGGGGTGATATGGTTGAGCGTCAAACCATAATAGTGAAGCAACCCCCGCAGGAAATCAGACGCCGGAAGTCCCAATCCCCGCTCCACGAAAGACTTGAACATGACTATCTCCGTGGTGTTGGGGGCGGGAGCCCGATGGTCGGTGGGCACCCTCCATCCATCAAGTGGTTGCGCTCGAAGTAACCCTTGCTGCGCTAGGAACGCCAGCTCCGACCCGATGGTGTCCGGTCGTTTCCACGCCAAGACGTCAGTCGGTGGATTCGGATGCTTCGGTTTTCCGGTGGTGGTGATCTTAGCTTTCTTCTTCTCCGCAGCAGTCTGTCTCTTAGGACCCATGTTGGTGACGAGAGATTTTCTACGCATCAACTGAGAATTGGCTAAGGGATTTTTAGCACTGAAAGCAATGTCTTGATGAAAGCGTGAGGAAAACACAAGCCCGGCGGCGGCTTATTATAGATCTGTTTCGGTAGTCGTTCATCTTTCCTAAATGGCGTCATGGAACTGTCAAAAACCCTAACGGCTGGGAGAACGTTTCAGGCGGCGTCAGTGACAAAAAACAGGAACACAGTAAACAGACAAGCTTCCTTCTTTCACAAGATACATTTAGTACTTGGAGAACATAACAGAGGACTCGGAAAATATTCCAAGTACCCGGATCTTATTTATTATTACTCGGAATTAGAACAGAGATACATGGAAACATCTTGAGATACAACAATTACCAGCACAAGTACAATCAGGATGTGAAACGCTACTCTAGTGTAATCAAGGTACAGAGCTTTGATGCCTATCGCATCAAGGACTGGGTTTAGTGAGACGCAGTAAAGCAGACACAGAACCTTGGGTAGACACATGAGCCTTTTCAGTGCGTCCCAAGGTGGGTCTCAGGCACCACCCCAATGCTCAAGGAACTTCGGAGAAGACCATCACCCTCGCCGCCCTTTTGACAACCTGTGACTCTGAGGTTATCTACGAGTGGTAGTCACAAGAGTTCTTCTAGGCGCACCTCTGTATCCTTCTGCTAGTGACCACTTGGAAACCACCCTAGCAGATGGTCCCTTCACAAGAGTTCTTCTAGGCACCTCATCTATTTTACAGAAGGAAGACACCCGAGGGCTCGACCATCTCCACTACTGATGCTACAATACTCATGGGACTAAGAGAAGTTCTACACTCAAAGGGATATGAGTCCTTCGCTTCCAAGGCAGGGTATTTATAGGCGGTTTCTTCTTGGTCCATGGACATGGTTCATCAACAAGAGTGACCGCTGGAGCAATAATTCAACCAATGTACTGTGGTGCATGTGAAGCTCGACATTGGTAACAGAGCCGATTTCCACACGCATTTCAAGACGAAGACGACAAAGTTTGCAGTTGCAGAAAACGACAAATATCATTATTACATACAGCTGGAACAGGCAACGGTCAATTATTGCTGGCCTCATGGTAATTATTATTCAGTGGGGGGTGATACGGGATGTTTGTTGAAAACATTACCCACCTGAGGCTGAGTACTTATTACTCGTACGATTTAAGCAACGAATTGATGTCATGTTCCGACTCCTCAAGACCTTAATAGATTGTCTGATCACTTTTTTTTGACGATCCCGAGAACCGACTACTATAGTACTCGGAACTCAGGCTCGGGCGCTGCAGGGTATAATCTATAAAGGAAATGTTTTTTCTTATTCAAGAATTACTCGGAAAAGGCTCAAAAAGATCCTCAAAGTTATTATAAAGAACAAGAGGCTCGGGGGCTGCACCCTATGGGTGCGCTTTTTGAGAAAAAAGCGCACGCCATGGAAATTCTTTACCTACAAAGCACTTCAAGATTTCTCAAGACATTACTCGAAGATTCTCAAAGAGAAACCAGAAGATAATGATCTAAGGAAATGATGAAGAGCTCGGGGGCTTGACGGACCAGGATGTCAGAGATATCATCAGAAGATGATTACTCCGACTAATCCCGGACGACACGGGAGATCCGAAGACTTGACACGAAGTGTATTTGGATTAGGACTCTCATTGTAACTTAGTCGAGTTCTAAAGGAGGCCTTGTAATTAGAATAGAACTCCTGATGTAATCGACTAGGACTCAGTCTGCGCTAGGGCTTACCCGGATATATAAGGGGAAGCGGGCGCAGATTCCAGATCATTGAACATTGAATCACAATCATACACAAGGCACACGCCACACTGGACGTAAGGTATTATGCTATTTAGCGGCTTGAACTAGTATAAATCGTTGTCCCTGTGTACTCGCCGAGTCCTACGAACGTCGATCCCCACCGAACAAATCGTTCGAGATTACTCCAGATGAGTTGCTGGTTAACAAACACCGACACTTGTCAAAACAATCCTCAAATGTTCTGCATGATCGTCCGGGTTCTCAGAATATATCAGAATGTCATCAATGAACACTACTATAAACTTATCCAATTCCAGCATGAACACCGAATTCATAAAACTCATGAAATATGCTAGAGCATTTGTCAATCCAAAAGACATGACAAGATACTCGTATAATCCATATCTGGTTGAGAAAGCAGTCTTTGGGATATCTTGTGGTCGAATCCTAATCTGGTGGTAACCTGATCTCAAATCAATCTTGGAAAACACTTTGGCTCTGGATAACTAATCAAACAGAATATCTATTCGTGGCAACAGATACTTGTTTTTAACTATCACGGCATTGAGCGGCCGATAATCCACACACATTCGTAATGACTTATCCTTCTTCTTAACAAACAGCGCTGGACAACCCTATTCAGATATACTAGGTTGAATGAATCCTTTGTCCAAAAGTTCCTTGATCTGGGTCTTGAGTTCAGCTAGCTCATTGGGTGGCATACGGTAGGGCCTTCTAGAGATTGGTGCGGTTCCAGGTAGCAACTCAATTGCAAATTCCACTGCTCGCTTGGGCGGTAATCCTAGTAATTCATCAGGGAAGATATCTGGGAAATCTCGGACGACTGGGATCTTAGACAGGTCTTCTATAGACAAAGTGCAAGATAGATCAACAAAGTCAGCACCTCGGGGAAGAGAGATGCGTAGCTTGGTATTTGTCCTTCCATCAGATAAGGTAAGAGTCCTATTCGCAGTGTCTAACACTACATTCCACATACTCATCCAACTCATACCTAGGACTACATCCATACTTAGTCCTGGCAGAACTACTAAATTAGCTCCAAATTTGTACCCTCCAATATCGATGGTTGCATTACAAACCATCTGCCTAGATAACACGCTACTCTCCACGGAGCTTACGTGAAACCCATAATCCAATTCAGACATCTCTTGATTATGTTTTTGTGCAAATGCTTTGCTCATGAATGAGTGCGATGATCCAGTATCAAACAAAACAACTGCAGGATGATGGTTAACAAGACACATACCAGCGGTCACAGGCTCTCCGGCACGAGCTTCTCCAGCAGTCATGTTGTGCAGACGTGCGGGGTAGTTAGCCTGTTGCTTCTTTGGGTGTGGACAATACCTTGTGAAGTGTCCCTCTTGGTTGCAGTTAAAACAGGGTCCCCGAACCAGAGGTTTCCCTCCTGCCGAACTGCTCTGACCTCCTCGAGCTTGGGTAGCGGCTATCTTGTATGGCCTTTGATTGCATTGAGCTTGTGGTTGACCTTTCTTCTGCGGCGGCCTGAAACGTGCCCCCGGCGCTGGTGGTCGATACTGGAAACGTTGAGCTAGCGATCCCCTAGGTTGAGACGGTCCTGAATCAAAATTCCTCTTCCGGGCCTTACTTGCAGCATGCTTGTTGTTGTGGTTCTCTAGAATCAGACAGTCGCTGATAAAGTCATTGAATACTATGCGAGATGATGTACCCACAAATTTTTGCATTTTGGTGTTCAAGCCTCTTTTGAAACTAGCTATCTTTTTAGCATCAGTGTCCACAAACTCTGGAGCATATCAGGACAAGGAGTTGAACACGTGTTGATATTTAGTGAGTGAGCGAGTTCGCTATGTCAAGCTCATGAATTCGGCCACCTTCATCTGAGTCAAGCCTGGCGGAATATAATGCCCTCGTATAGCCGCCGAGAACATTCTCCAAGTGACAGGGGTGTTGGCAAGATAGGTGGTGCGGTGATGCCCCCACCAAATTCCGGCTGGTCCCTGCAACTGATGCGCGGCATACTCCGTCTTGAGCTCCTCTGTGAGCCTAAGCAATCGGAACTTTTATTCCATGGTATGCAGCCATTCTTCTTCTTCTAAAGGTTCAGTAGCTTCCTTGAAAATGGGTGGCCTGGTATCCAGGAAATCCTTGAATGTGCTGAACTGGTTCGGCTCAGGGCGCTGATTGCCATGTGCCAGGTTCTCTCGTAGCAAGGCTTCAATGTTGCGCTGGCTCCCCATAAATTGGGCGAAAAGCTGCTCGGGAGTGGCTGGAGGAGGAGGTGGTGGATTGCGGTTTTCCCTGTTGTCCTCATTTCCACCACTACCGCTAGCTCCACTACGAGTCATCGTCATCTGCATATATTATAGCAAGTGATCATTAGGCAAGGTTGCAACATTGCAGAGAACAATAAATCATACCACTGAATTTATTCGGAAAATGAATTCGCCAAACAATTACAGAGGCATAATAAATTTCAATCCACATCGCAACATCACATAATAAGATCGCACAGTACATAACATGCAAAAGCCAACACAAACATCCATAGTTGCCCATACATATGGGACTTTTCCAAGGTCTCGCACCGTGTGCACATAAGTTTACTACTCGTGCTTACATCCAGCCCATAACAAAACCAAAAGATCGGGCTTGTCAACATACACAAAAGATCACTAAGTCTTAAACATATGGACTCAATTACTCTCTAGCGACGTCGCCATCATCATCACTAGACCCATCCGAAGAACCACTAGAACAGCTACGCGGATCCGGGTCTTCCTGAGGAAAGATGGGATTCCTCTCATTCTCCCTGCTGTGGATCTCCTCATGCAAGCGGTCATTGTAATCCTGCAGGTAGTGAAGTTGTAGCTCTAGGTCTCCCACTCGCAACCTCAACAGCCTGTTCTCCTCTGAAGCACGTATGCCCTCAAGACAAACGCCTCGGGGCGACTCCTCGGTCTCCCTCATGATTAATGCCAAGAAGGTAGCAGACTCCTGCTGAATGCTGAGCTGATGGGCGGTCTCCTGCTCTCTCTGAAGTGCCTGGTCCCTCTCCACTGTCATACGTGCCAACTCTGCAGTGATGCAATCTATCTTAGCGGTATGCTCCTGCTGCCTCCGGTGCTGTGCAGCCATCTCCTCACTGAGGATGTGGTCCAACTGATCATAACTGCGGGATAGACAACCATAGGTAGCCATGAGTGCAGCCATAGCACTCCCGGCTGGTCCGGCACAATGCTCCCTCTCAAGAGAACTGGCCTTGAGTACGGCGGCTCCTGGCTGACGCCACACTGACTGATAGGGATCTGCTGTCAGGAAGATGCTGGCTGTAGCCTGGGCAACCACTTCCGGATGGTCCTCCATAATGTCCCGGAGAACGGTGTAAGCAACTCTATTAGCTCCATCCCATGGGGTCCTCCCCTGCAACGAGAACACTCGGCGGCACCAAACGTGATCCTGCTCATCATGGCTAGGCACATCCACCTCCACCGTGTACATATGGGGGTCCTCAGAAATCTGCACGCGATGCCAATCATACTGTGGCTCCTGACCCTCGTATCCCACCAAGTGCAACACCCTCCAAAGGATGGTAGGCATGCCAAAGTCATCTAAGAAGTCCTCCGACCCCTCGGCAGTCCATGGTCCCAACATGTAATTAGCCATCTTGCCTCCGGTTGACTTACGAGCTGTGCGCTTGGTACGGGCCATCTGTAAGAAGTTTATCCACACAGGTTTTCATTAGTTTGAGAACAACTTTTATTAAGGAAAACGGGATGGATAACATAAGGAAGGAAGTAAGATTAATGGAAAGTTATATGATCATGATGCATGCACGTACATACGTCCTCACTGACTAGCAATCTAACGGCTAGACGGTGGCATACACATTCACTTGTAGCGTTAACTAAACGTTCTATACATTCGCAAGTTAGCGTACCTGCAAAAGACCAATTCAGCCCTGCCCATAGTATGAATATCATGCATTGCTGAAAGTAAATCTAATACTAACTTAGGCGCACACCCAGTATACGCGTAAGTAGTATGTGACACCCTAGTGTCAAGCACTGCATTGGGAACTGCCTTTAGCTACTAAAATGCATAAGCAATGCATTGCATCATTTCATGTGCATAAAAGTGGTTTTTGTCCTTGTTTATTTATTTGGATCTTTGGTTTCTTTTGGACTTGGTTGTTTGAGTGACCTTCTGACTTGGCAAATAGTTTCTTAAAATAAAGGATATTGAATAAAGTGCTTTTCTTGTTGGCATCTTGACCTAGTTCAAAAGAGTTTATCAAATCAAAATGAGGAAAACAAAATGGTTTAAGTCTCAAGGATTGGCTTTATTTATGTGGAGGTTATGAAAATGGTTTTAAAAAAGTATCTTATATGAAAGTTGTAGAGAAAATTATTTTGAGCAACTTTTATTTTTGGGTCAAAACCTAGTTTGAAGTTTTTGAAACTATTTTGAATGGTCAAAGTTTGAAAAGTTTTTGGAAAAAGAAAAAGGAAAAACGATTTTTCCCGCGCCTCACTTTCGGCCCACGCGTCCTTTCGGCCCAAGCCCAGCCGCGCGGCGCTCCCGCCCGCGCTCGCCCGCGCGCGCGCCGCGCTGCGCCGGTCGCCGACCGCGCCGCGCCGTACGCCGGCGTCAGCGCCACGTGGCCGCCAGCGCCTGCACCGGATCCCGCTCGCCCTATCGCCGCGCGATCTTCTCCGCCCGATCACGCAAGCTATCTTGCTCGCCCTCTCGCGCGCCACCCTCGCCTGCCGAGCCGCCTGCCACCGCCTCGCCTGCCGCGCCGCCGTGGCCCCCGCCACGACCACCGGCCGGCCAAGGCCACGGCCAAGACCCCGAGTGCCTCACCGTTCTCTCTCTCAAACGCGCACACACTCCCTCACTCACTCTCACTCTCCCTCTCCACTCCCACGAACGCGCAAACGTCCGCCACTGCCCGCCACGGTTCGTCACCACCGCCCGCTGCCGTTCCGATCTCACCCGGCCGCCTCCATCCAATCCCTCTTGCCAGCCTCTTCGCCTTCACCGTGCACACGCCGTGCGCGCATCATCTTCCCCGGCCAAGCTCCACCGCCACCGGAGGACGAGGTGCCCCTTTCGGTCCCCGTTCGCCGCCGACTAGAGCTCGTGCCCGTTCCGCACCAACCCGAGCTTCGCCGCCCCTCTCCTTCACCGTCGAGCTTCATCGGGCCAAGGCTAGGTGAGAACATTAGTTCATGAACTCTCTACCGCCCCGTAGTTCTCCCTCCACGTCTGACCGAGCACCATGGCCGCCGCCATGGCCACGCACGAGGCCAGGCTCTTCTGGAGCTTTGCAGACCAAACCAAGCCCTCCGATAGCCTCCCTAGGTTTCCTTGTTCGTCCCCTTCCATCAATTTGGCCGGCGACCGCCGGAGACGGCGTAGCTGCGCGTCCCGTCACCGCCGTCTGCCACCACTCACCGCCGGCGAGCTCCGGCCATGCGCTTGCCAAACCAACCCCACTTCTCGGTCCGTCTCGTCGAGGGGAGCACGATGAGCCCGATCCCACCGCCGGCGACCTCGCCGTAGGCGAGCAAGCCGCGGTCAACCCTCTCCCCTACTCCACTCTCTCTGACGGGTGGGTCCCGTTGACCAGCGGACCCCGCGCGTCAGCCTCACCCGGTCTATGGGCCGCGTCCACGAAGCCAGGCCGGGAGATTTAAATGTTTTTCCTTTTGTTTTTATTTTCTAGAAACACTTGTTATTTTTATGTAGCAGGTTTTAAAAGTCCAAATGAAGTGCTTTCAGTTTTGGTAGTTTGTTTATAAGTAGATCTATCATGGAAAAATAGGAAAGTATTTTTGATGAAAGATTATATTGCTGTTTTTATTTATTTCAGTTTATATGCTTTTGATGAGATAAATGGTTATATATGTTTTCTGGTCAAGTTAATTCATGGAAAAAATTGTGTAAGTTTATCATCATGTTATGCATCTGCAAAAAATGTTTGAGGCACTGTTTATGTTGAAAACGTTTCTGTTATGGTTTAAAATCCTTTTTAGCTGATTTCTTGGAATAAGTGTTAAGGTGTTTTATATGTCAAAATAGAATGTGGGAAAATTTGTGCAGTCTCTGTATGTGATGTTTCAGCTAAGAAAAATATTAAGTACAGGATGTTGTATGGAAAAATGTAAAGTTACTTTACAAATGTACTTTTCTGTGTTTTTCTTTAAAAATTCATGTAAGGAATAATATAATGTTTCTATTCATGGAACTTTCTTGATAAATATGAAATGTGGAGTAGAATCTGGGAAAAATATGAAACTAATTTTAGCTCCCTTTTCCAGTAGGGTTGTAGTTCATTTAGGTTGTTTAGGAATAAATTTGTTAATTTTGTGTAGGGTGATATATTTATGTTTTGGCTGTGCACTTTCTGCAATAGAGTGTTTATGAGTAGATGAAGCTAGAAAAATTATGAAACCTGCTGTTTGGTACTTTTGTGTGAAAAGTTAGTTCAAAACACTTGTTGAGCAGTATTTTTTATCTTTTTGTAGCCGTTGTTCTGTATTTTATCTCTTCCTGGAATTTGGTCAGTGAAGTCCAGTTAATGTCAGCTTTCTTCTGGAATTTTTGTGGATTTTTTGGAGTTCAGAAAAATACACTTGCAGTTCAAACTTGAGTTTCTTATGAATTTCTAAATAGGAAATAGTGGAAATAATGATTTTTGTTTTATGAGGTAAATAAGTAATTACCTCAATGTCAAAAGTGGTTCAACAAGTTGGCTTTGTTGGTTTGCAAGAAGCATTGCTTTTCATACCACCACATATCGCACCCGCATTATTTAATTATTGTACCGCATGCAATAGGATCGACACCCCCGGAGCCCGACCAGGAGCAAGAGGCAAACGTCAAGCAGGAGATCCCAGAACTTCATCAAGCCAAGGAGGTCGACCCCGCAGCGGAAACTAACTTGCCCGAGTGCCCCTCCCATGAGGCCTCGGTCTTCGCTCAAGGCAAGCCCCGTAGCATTTTAAGCCTCCTATCTTTTGCAATTAAATTACTCGAGTCCTTTTATATTATGATGCATTAGGTGTAGGAGTTGATTGAATCCTACTTGCTGCATTACCATTCCTTGATTATTGATTATACCTGCCTTGCTATCCTGTTAGATATTATAATGTAGAATTGCTTAGTCTGTTTAATAAAATTAGTAGTAGTTAAGGATGTTCACGTAATACCCCTGGTGGGTATTTACCGGATCACGGTTGGCTATATTTGCTATCATGGAAAAGAACCTGAGTAGTAATGAAATATGGTCAACTGGAAGGCAAGGCACAAGTTTGCAAAACTTGGGGCAGTCCGTCCGTTGGATCGTGTAGGTTTGTATCGATGTTGGCCCTCGTTCATTTTTGAACGCGCCCTTTTACTTAGGGATATGTCGGTGCTGTAATCATCGACCCCAAAGCCGGTTAGAAGCTGTTCGGGCCGGTCTCAACCCGTGTCGTGCCCTCTAGTATGGAAATGCGATCTGCCACGTGAGGCCATCGCCAGGTTCCAATTGGGCGGTCCGTGCTGTGAGCCACGACGATTACCACCACGAACAAGCGTCGAGCGGTTGCCCAATGCATGGACCCGACGGGGAAAGTGTGGGTTGGTATTAAAGGTCTTTCACCAGCTGGTTTGGAATTCAATTCGAGTCGCCGTCTCCCCCGGTTAGTGGGAAACTATGGCGAGCTTCACCACGATACAACTCCATGTGATGTTTAAAGGTGCAACTAAAATGTGGATAAGTCAACTGGATATGGTTATATTATTATTTGTTAGACTCAAGTGTGTGAAATAGTTCTGGTGCAAACCTAGAATAAGAGATAGGTCTAAAAACTGACAGCTCATCAGTGTTACTAATACTCTTTCCCTTAAGTTTGAGCTTTTCGCAACTAAATATTCCAGCTCCACCGAAAAGGCCTTGCATATCCTTGGTGTCCTTATTTTCAGTTAGACGGGTAAGTCTAGCTGAGTACATTCCCGTACTCAGGGTTTATCCCGTTTGTTGCAGATGGCCAGGTTTACTATGGCTATTGTAAGCACTGCCTCTACCCAGTGGAAGGTGATGAGGAGTAGGCCCAGGGCAGGGTCATCCAGAAGCTTCCCCTTTTCTTTTGCCGGTTTGAGACTACTGGTGGCACATTATTTAAAAAGGAGGAGCGAGTTGTGTTGAGTGGAATTATCAAACAATGTTTTATTTGGACCACATGTGTGGTGGTCGTGTTTCAAAACTTATTTCAGCTTCCGCACTTTAAATTTGGTATTGTAATAACTCTATCTTAATTTCGCACTCTGATGTTTTAATTCCAGTTTCGTTATCTGCGATGTATCTTTGCGAATGTAATTCTTGAACGATGCGATCCTGTATGTGTATGATGATAGAAATCCTTCGAGATTTCCGGACTACCGGGGTTATATGGGTTCAAGTATAAGTCGACGTCAGACGGATTTGACTAAGACAGTACTTGAGCTCTTATAATCAGGACGGTTCCGCCACAGCTGGTATCAGAGCATGGTTCAAGTGATTGCGTCCATAAAGAGCTATTTTCGAACTAAAATGGGTATTTCAAAACTATTTTCAAAACAATTTTTGATTACTAAGTGTGCCCAGTCTCATCCTTAAGCCCTATACTAGGATTCAGGTGGCTTAACTGCTAACAGGGTTCAGGGTTTTGCTTCATGCTGGATTTTATTTGCTGGTCCATTCTCGGAAAAAAGAGAATGCGTCGATCGCGAAAAATATGCATAAAATGATTTTGTGAGGTATGAGAGCATGACCGTCCAACTGTCGGTCTAGGTGAGAGTTCTTATACCAACTATGTGCGAGCTCCACGCAGACACATACGAGGGTATCAATGTTTTAAGGGTGTTTTCCATATTGGTGCATGGTGTTTTAGTTTTGGCTTCTATGTATTTTGCGCATATTAGCCAATACTCGGTTGTTTTACCATTTGGATTGCTTTGGGCTGAAATGAATCTTCTGTAGGTACACTAACTATGCGATCGAGTAGAACGTGCAGATAACGCATGAGAGATCGTTCTTGCCACCGACTAGAACGTTAGGACTTGCAAGTCATGTTAGTGAGTGAGAACGTAAGTACGATCATGCATCATGTTTAAATTATTGCATTAACATTACCTCCCCTTGATTAAAGGTTGTCTCTTTTCTATAAAAATTTGCCAACTTAATATCCGTCTCACGAGAGTTCGAAACCCTTTTGTTTCTACAGATGGCCCGGACTAAGCTGACCGCTCGCAAGGCCACCGGAGGAAGAGGAGTTCCGCATCACCGCTTGGCTACCAAGCTGACCCGGAAGACGTTCTTGTCCTACTTTGGGTTGCCGACTATCCTTTGGAGGATTCTGCAAGTCGTGGGCTATGAGGAAGGACAGGAGCCCAAGTACTCCTGGCAGAAGGAGATCTATGGACAGGATTCGTTGGTCATGGTGGAAATCAAAGTCAAAGCTTTACCTGCCAAGCTCCACTGGACAGGATGGACAGAGATCACCAGAGGCACTTGTGCCAAGGATGGAGCTAACAGGGCAGGATACCTGGTGCTGAAGGACATCATCGCCCGCTTTCCCGCCGACCTAGCTAGTGCTATGGCAGGAGTGTTCCCTCGTGGATCACTTTTTCCATTGCGCTGGAAGCAGACTTTGGAGTCAGTCTTGACAGGGAGCCCAGAGGAAAGGTTCTACTGCGAGACGCCTGCGATGAGCGCCACCGGAGCTTTGTTAGGTGTATGTGAGAGTTTGGAGCGCACTCTCGAGAGCGTATCCTTCACCCTCACCGCCACCAACCAGAGCAAGAGGAAGCTACAAGAAGAGTTTGATGCGGAGGTAGCCCGTCTTCAGGAGAAGATTCACCAGGTCACTCTCGAGCGTGACGATGCACGTGCCACCGCAGGTGCAGAGACCACTGCTAGGAGCCTCGCCGAGCAGATGTACCTAACAGCATCCCTACAAAGGGATGAGGCCCGCACCGCGCTCGACTAGCTTAGAGAGGGAGCTCACCTCCTGATACAGCAGATCCATGGACAGCAGGCCTATATCGACCAGCTCCACGAGGCAGTCCATCCGATGCACCACGCCGCACAGGAGGCCGCCGCCCCGGCAGCCGCCGAGGTTCCCGCAGCCGAGGCCCAGGACCCCCAGGACGGAGAAGTCCTTGGTCCCGACGCCCCATCAGAGGAGGCTCATGTTGATGAGCCTATGTTCGACGCCGACGTAGAGGACGCCGCATCCGCCGCTAGAGACGCCTGAGCGTTAGCTTCGCTAGGAGCCGTTTTCTTTTGTATAGCTTGAGCACGCTCGCTGATGATGTAACACCCCAAACATGTGTTGGTTTTATGTTTAAGATGTATGATGGCATGTATGTCTTTTGGACAAAGTCCGGACTTCGATCCGGCACCTTTTTATGGAAATCCGTCGTTTGCATGTCTAATTTCGGGCGATTATTCTGTGATGTTGTATGGAAATGAGTAATTATACTTGGTCGTGTGCTAAATTTCCGAATTATGTACAGCGCAGTATTTATTCATGATCAATGTAACATCACCTAATGATTGCTTATTAATGGGATATGCAGATGCCGGCACACACCCGCAACCAGCGCGGACAGGGGTCTGGACAGGAGGAGGAACTGCCGCCACCCCCACAGGCACCGATGACACCGGAAGCATTTTTTGGCCAGTTCTTGGGAAGCCAAAGGAACATGGAGGAGATGCAGAGGCACATGGAGGCCACCCTCCGCAATATCGCTAACAACACTGCGCAGCAGCATCATCAACGCCAAGGCCCAGAGCCCAATTAGTACAGCTCCTACCGTGACTTCTTGGACACACGCCCCCTTGTGTTCAAGGAAGCCACCGAACCACTTGAGGCAGATGAGTGGCTCAATTCCATCATCCAGAAGTTTCATCTGCTTCGTCTGACAGAAGAGCTCAAGGCGGAGTACGCCGCCCACATGTTGGAAGGTTCCGCAGGTTTATGGTGGGCCCAGTACCGTGCATCCCTACCTGCAAATGCACGTGTCACATGGGATCAGTTTTTGACTGCTATGCGCAACCACTACATCCCTGGTGGTTTGATGGAGATGAAGACTATAGAATTCATGAGGCTGTCTCAAGGAACCAGGTCTATGTCAGAGTATCTACATAGCTTCAATAACCTAGCTCGCTACGCCCCAGACTTTGTCAAAACAGAGGCCAAGAAGATTGCAAGCTTCAAGCGTGGCATGAGTGCCAGCATGCTTTCCAAGATGGGCAACAGTCACCGCACCACTTTCAGTGACTTTGTCAGTGACTGTCTGAACCAAGAAGCAAATGACGGCAGGCTAGCGACAGAAAACCGCCGACGTGCGAACGAAGGAGGTTCGTCTCAACAGAGGACCCCTTTCGGAGCACGCACCACGTATCGCCCGCCAGTTGCAGGAGCAAGATTCCGTCCCCCGCAGAGGAAGATCACTACCAACCGTCCCCGTCCCGGTTTTCAGAAGCCCTACACCGCTCCCCTGATGCAGAACAAAGCTAAAGCAGGAAGTGCAGGAGGTCCCAAGACCCCGTACGTGATTGGACCGTGCTACAACTGTGGTCAGACTGGACATCTGTCACGTCAGTGCCCTCGTCCAAAGAAGCAGTACACCTAGCCTCCACCTCGCGCAGGTCATGTGCATTTCACCACCGTGGAGGAAGTGTCAGAAGGAGAACCTGTCACCGCTGGTACGTTTCTTGTGAATCAATACCCTGCAGTTGTGTTGTTCGATTCTAGAGCATCGCATTCTTTCATAAGTGAGAACTTTGTTATAAGAAGTAATCTTGAGTTGGTAGAGTTAGATCGGGGATATCAGATAAGTTCCGCCGGAACTGTTCTCTCCGCACGTAAAATGGCTAAAGGAGTGGAAATGACGTTTGGGAATAAGAAGGCCGTAGTGGATCCCATCGTAATCCCTGGTCTAGGTTTGGATGTGATCTTGGGTATGGGTTGGATGAAACTCTGGAAGGTCAATCTTGACATCGCAGAGCGAGTAGTTTCCATGGTTAGCCCTCGCAGTGGGTCTGCCTTTCGGTTTAAGTTACCCCGAAACCCCCACGAGATCGGAGTGTTGTTCAATATCACGACAAAGCAGATCGCCGAGATTCCGGTAGTGTGTGAGTATCCAGACGTCTTCCCTGATGAGTTGCCAGGATTACCACCAGATAGGGATGTGGAGTTTGCTATAGAGTTACTCCCCGGAACGGCACCTATATCTCGGAGGCCGTATAGGATGCCAGCTAACGAGCTAGCAGAGCTCAAAACAAAGTTGCAAGAGCTCTTGGATAAAGGCTTAATACGCCCTAGTTCGTCACCTTGGGGATGTCCCGCCATCTTCGTGAAGAAGAAGGATAAAACTTTAAGGATGTGCGTGGACTACAGGCCACTTAAAGCAGTAACTATAAAGAACAAATATCCCTTACCCCAAATCGATGTCTTGTTTGATCAGTTATCAAAAGCAAAAGTGTTCTCCAAGATCGACTTGAGGTTAGGATACCATCAGATTAAGATCAGAAGAGAGGATATACCAAAAACAGCCTTCTCCACCAGATATGGACTCTATGAGTATTTAGTTATGTCCTTCGGATTAACCAATGCACCGGCACATTTCATGTACCTGATGAATTCGGTCTTCATGCCCGAGTTAGACAAGTTTGTTGTGGTGTTCATCGATGATATTTTGGTATACTCCGAAAATAAAAATGAACATGCAAAGCACCTACGAGTCGTCTTAGCTCAACTTCGAGAGCACAAGTTGTATGCCAAGTTTAGCAAGTGCGAGTTCTGGTTAAAGAAGGTACCCTTTCTTGGACATGTCCTTTCAGAGGAAGGAATTCCTATGGATCGCACGAAGGTACAGGAAGTTATGGATTGGCAAGCACCCACTACCGTACATCAGGTACGTAGCTTTCTAGGATTGGCCGGATACTACCGTCGGTTCATTCCGGATTTCTCGAGGATTGCAAAGCCTATGACTCGTCTAACTCAGAAAAATAAGAAGTTTGAATGGACTCCAGAGTGTGAGGCAGCTTTTCGCACTCTGCAAACTTTGTTGACTTCGGCGCCAGTTTTGGCACAACCAAATTTGGAGGAACCTTTTGATATGTTTTGTGACGCATCCAAGATCGGACTTGGATGTGTACTCATGCAGAATGGAAGAGTTATCGTCTATGCTTCCCGCCAGTTGCGACCACATGAAGAGAATTACCCTACTCATGATTTGGAATTAGCAGCCGTCGTACATGCACTCAAGATATGGAGACATTATCTTATGGGTAACCTATGTCATATATACACAGATCATAAAAGTTTGAAATATATCTTCACCTAGCCAGAGTTGAATATGAGGCAGAGGAGATGGTTAGAGTTGATTAAGGATTACAACCTCGAAGTGCATTACCACCCTGGAAAAGCGAATGTTGTAGCAGATGCCTTGAGTTGCAAGGCTCATTGCAACTCTCTGCAACCACTATTGGAAGATGGATTCAACCTTATGCACCCCTTTATGCTAAACAGTATCACTCTTCAGTGCGCCTTAGAAAGTGACATCGTTGAAGGACAAAGGACTGATGAAGAGATCTGTCAGATCAAGAAGAGATTGGAAACCAATAGTTCTTTGAACTTCACAACCGATGAACAGGGAATTATGTGGTATAATCAAAGGTTGGTTGTTCCTAAGGATACGAAGCTGGAAGAAAGAATTCTGAACAAAGCTCACAATTCAAAGTTATCTATCCATCCAGGAAGCAGTAAGTTGTACCAAGATCTAAGAACCAGGTATTGGTGGTCTAGGATGAAGAAAGAAGTAGCAGCTCATGTTGCAAGGTGTGATACTTGCTGCAGGATAAAGGCCATACACCTAAGACCTGCCGGACTGTTACAATCGTTATCAATCCCAGAATGGAAATGGGAAGAGATTAGTATGGATTTCATCACAGGTCTTCCCACCACTCAAAAAGGAAATGATTCTATCTGGTTTATCGTGGACCGGTTATCTAAAGTGGCTCACTTCATCCCAGTTAAAACTACCCACCGACCTCATCAGTACGCAGACTTGTACATTCAGAATATCGTAAGGTTACATGGAGTTCCAAAAAGGATTGTCTCTGATAGAGGACCCCAGTTCATAGCGTGTTTTTGGGAACAGTTGCACAAGGAGCTAGGAACTAAGTTGGTAAGAAGTTCCGCTTATCACCCACAAACCGCAGGACAAACAGAAAGAGTGAATCAAATTTTGGAAGATATCCTCAGAGCTTGTGTTTTATCCTCGGGAGAATCATGGGAGAAGTGGTTACCCCTCGCCGAGTTTTCGTATAACAACAGGTACCAGGAAAGTATAAAGATGGCACCCTTCGAAATCTTATATGGACGAAGATGCAGAACCCCGGTAAATTGGGTTGAGTCCGGAGATCGAGGATTTTATGGGTCAGATTACATAAAAGATGCTGAAGAGATCGTGCAAACAGTACAACAACATATCAAGGCAGCACAATCCCGACAAAAGAGTTATGCAGACACACGAAGGAGACCCTTGGAATTCCAAGTAGGAGATTACGTCTACCTTAAGGTCTCACCCATGAGGAAGGTCCAACGTTTTGGAATTAAGAAAAAGTTAGCACCACGATACGTGGGACCATACCGAATCATAGCTAAAAAGGGAGAAGTAGCCTATGAAGTGCAGTTACCCCCAGAGATGAGAGCAATCTTCCTAGTGTTTCATGTATCCCAGTTGAAGAAGTGTCTTCGAGTTCCAGAACGAGAAGAGGTTCAGATCCCAGATGTCACTATTAGATCAGATCTGGAATACTACGAACAGCCCAAGGAGATATTGGATACCAAGACCCGAGAGACTCGCAATCGGATAGTGAAGACTTACAAGATTCTCTGGAGCAACCACGGACCCAACGATGCGACTTGGGAAACCGAGGAGTACTTACGCGTAAACTATCGCGCTTTCGTTAAGAAATGGAACGTAACTCAAAATCTTGGGACGAGATTTCTTTAAGGGGGGAAGGGCTGTGACACCCTAGTGTCAAGCACTGCATTAGGAACTGCCTTTAGCTACTAAAATGCATAAGCAATGCATTGCATCATTTCATGTGCATGAAAGTGGTTTTTGTCCTTGTTTATTTATTTGGATCTTTGGTTTCTTTTGGACTTGGTTGATTGAGTGACCTTCTGACTTGGCAAATAGTTTCTTAAAATAAAGGATATTGAATAAAGTGCTTTTCTTGTTGGCATCTTGACCTAATTCAAAAGAGTTTATCAAATCAAAATGAGGAAAACAAAATGGTTTAAGTCTCAAGGATTGGCTTTATTTATGTGGAGGTTATGAAAATGGTTTTCAGAAAAAGTATCTTATATGAAAGTTGTAGAGAAAATTATTTTGAGCAACTTTTATTTTTGGGTCAAAACCTAGTTTGAAGTTTTTGAAACTGTTTTGAATGGTCAAAGTTTGAAAAGTTTTCAGAAAAAGAAAAAGGAAAAACGATTTTTCCCGCGCCCTCACTTTCGGCCCATGCGGCCTTTCGGCCCAAGCCCAGCCGCGCGCCGCTCCTGCCCGCGCTCGCCCGCGCGCGCGCCGCGCTGTGCCGATCGCCGACCGCGCCGCGCCGTACGCCGGCGTCCGCACCACGTGGCCGCCAGCGCCTGCACCGGATCCCGCTCGCCCTATCGCCGTGCGATCTTCTCCGCCCGATCACGCAAGCTATCTTGCTCGCCCTCTCGTGCGCCACCCTTGCCTGCCGAGCCGCCTGCCACCGCCTCGCCTGCCGCGCCGTCGTGGCCCCCGCCACGACCACCGGCCGGCCAAGGCCACGGCCAAGACCCCGAGCGCCTCACCGTTCTCTCTCTCAAACGCGCACACACTCCCTCACTCACTCTCGCTCTCCCTCTCCGCTCCCACGAACGCGCAAGCGTCCGCCACTGCCCGCCACCGTTCATCACCAGCGCCCGCCGCCGTTCCGATCTCACCCGGCCACTTCCATCCAATCCCTCTCGCCAGCCTCTTCGCCTTCACCGTGCACACGTCGTGCGCGCATCATCTTCCTCGGCCAAGCTCCACCGCCGCCGGAGGACGAGGTGCCCCTTTCGGTCCCCGTTCACCGCCGACTAGAGCTCGTGCCCGTTCCGCACCAACCCGAGCTTCGCCGCCCCTCTCCTTCACCGTCGAGCTTCATCAGGTCAAGGCTAGGTGAGAACACTAGTTCGTGAACTCTCTACCGCCCCGTAGTTCTCCCTCCACCTCCGACCAAGCACCATGGCCGCCGCCATGGCCACGCACGAGGCCAGGCTCCTCTGGAGCTTTGCAGACCAAACCAAGTCCTCCGATAGCCTCCCTAGGGTTTCCTTGATCTTCCTCTTCCATCAATTTGGCCGGCGACCGCTGGAGACAGCGTAGCCGCGCGTCCCGCCGCCGCCGTCCGCCACCACTCGCCGCCGGTGAGCTCCGGCCATGCGCTAGCCAAACCAACCCCACCTCTCGGTCCGTCTCGTCGCGGGGAGCACGATGAGCCCGGTCCCACTGCCGGCGACCTCGCCGTCGGCGAGCAAGCCGCGGTCAACCCTCTCCCCTGCTCCACTCTCTCTGACGGATGGGTCCCGTTGACCAGCGGACCCTGCGCGTCACCCTCAATCGGTCTATGGGCCGCGTCCACGAAGCCAGGCCGCGAGATTTAAATGTTTTTCCTTTTGTTTTTATTTTCGAGAAACACTTGTTATTTTTGTGTAGCACGTTTTAAAAGTCCAAATGAAGTGCTTTTAGTTTTGGCAGTTTGTTTATAAGTAGATCTATCATGGAAAAATATGAAAGTATTTTTGATGAAAGATTATATTGCTGTTTTTATTTATTTCAGTTTATATGCTTTTGATGAGATAAATGGTTATATATGTTTTCTTGTCAAGTTAATTCATGGAAAAATTTGTGTAAGTTTATTATCATGTTGTGCATCTGTGAAAAATGTTTGAGGCACTGTTTATGTGGAAAAAGTTTCTGTTATGGTTTAAAATCCTTTTTAGCTGATTTCTTAGAATAAGTGTTAAGGTGTTTTATATGTCAAAATAAAATGTGGGAAAATTTGTGCAGTATCTGTGTTTGATGTTTCAGCTAAGAAAAATATTAAGTACAGGATGTTGTATGG
The DNA here is from genome assembly GCA_009763385.1 of Coix lacryma-jobi var. lacryma-jobi. Classification (NCBI taxonomy): domain Eukaryota; kingdom Viridiplantae; phylum Streptophyta; class Magnoliopsida; order Poales; family Poaceae; genus Coix; species Coix lacryma-jobi. The sequence continues at coordinate 75,322,475 of CM019822.1, forward strand.
AAAAATGTAAAGTTACTTTACAAATGTACTTTTCTGTGTTTTTCTTTAAAAATTATTGTAAGGAATAATATAATGTTTGTGTTCATGGAACTTTCTTGATAAATATGAAATGTGAAGTAGAATCTGAGAAAAATATAAAACTAAGTTTAGCACTCTTTTCCAGTAGGGTTGTAGTTCATTTAGGTTGTTTAGGAATAAATTTGTTAATTTTGTGTAGGGTGATATATTTATGTTTTGGCTGTGCACTTTCTGCAGTAGAGTGTTTATGAGTAGATGAAGCTAGGAAAATTATGAAACCTGCTGTTTGGTACTTTTGTGTGAAAAGTTAGTTCAAAACACTTGTTGAGTAGCAGTTTTCATCTTTTTGTAGCCGTTGTTCTGTATTTTATCTCTTGCTGGAATTTGGTCAGGGAAGTACAGTTAGTGTCAGCTTTCTTCTGGAATTTTTGTGGATTTTTCTGAGTTCAGAAAAATACACTTGCAGTTCACACTTGAGTTTCTTTTGAATTTCTAAATAGGAAATAGTGGAAATAATGATTTTTTTTATGAGGTAAATAAGTAATTACCTCAATGTCAAAAGTGGTTCAACAAGTTGGCTTTGTTGGTTTGCAAGAAGCATTGCTTTTCATACCACCACATCTCGCACCCGCATTATTTAATTATTGTACCGCATGCAATAGGATCGACACCCCCGGATCCTGACCAGGAGCAAGAGGCAAACGTTGAGCAGGAGATCCCGGAACTTCATCAAGCCGAGGAGGTCGACCCCGCAGCGGAAACTAACTTGTCCAAGTGCCCCTCCCACGTGGCCTCTGTCTTCATTCAAGGCAAGCCCCGGAGCATTTTAAGCCTCCTATCTTTTGCAATTAAATTACTTGAGTCCTTTTATATTGTGATGCATTAGGTGTAGGAGTTGATTGAATCGTACTTGCTGCATTACCATTCCTTGATTATTGATTATACCTGCCTTGCTATCTTGTTAGATATTATAATGTAGAATTGCTTAGTCTGCTTAATAAAAGTAGTAGTAGTTAAGGATGTTCCCGTAATACCCCTAGTGGGTATTTACCGGATCACGGTTGGCTATATTTGCTATCGTGGAAAAGAACCTGAGTAGTAATGAAATTTGGTCAACTGGAAGGCAAGGCACAAGTTTGGAAAACTTGGGGCAGTCCGTCCGTTGGATCGTGTAGGTTTGTATCGATGTTGGCCCTCGTTCATTTTTGAACGCGCCCTTTTACTTAGGGATATGTCGGTGCTGTAATCATCGACCCCAAAGCCAGTTAGAAGCTGTTCGGGCCGGTCTCAACCCGTGTCGTGCCCTCTAGTATGGAAATACGATCTACGGCGTGAGGCCATCGCCAGGTTCCAATTGGGCGGTCCGTGCTGTGAGCCGCGACGATTACCACCACGAACAAGCGTCGAGCGGTTGCCCAATGCATGGACCCGACGGGGAAAGTGTGGGCTGGTATTAAAGGTCTTTCACCAGCTGGTTTGGAATTCGATTCGAGTCGCCGTCTCCCCCGGTTAGTGGGAAACTATGGCGAGCTTCACCACGATACAACTCCATGTGATGTTTAAAGGTGCAACTAAAATGTGGATAAGTCAACTGGATATGGTTATATTATTGTTTGTTAGACTCAAGTGTGTGAAATAGTTTAGGTGCAAACCTAGAATAAGAGATAGGTCTAAAAACTGACAGCTCATCAGTGTTACTAATACTCTTTCCCTTAAGTTTGAGCTTTTCGCAACTAAATATTCCAGCTCCACCGAAAAGGCCTTGCATATCCTTGGTGTCCTTATTTTCAGTTAGACGGGTAAGTCTAGCTGAGTACATTCCCGTACTCAGGGTTTATCCCATTTGTTGCAGATGGCCAGGTTTACTATGGCTATTGTAAGCACTGCCTCTACCCAGTGGAAGGTGATGAGGAGTAGGCCCAGGGCAGGGTTGTCCAGAAGCTTCCCCTTTTCTTTTGCCAGTTTGAGACTACTGGTGGCACATTATTTAAAAAGGGAGGAGTGAGTTGTATTGAGTGGAATTATCAAACAATGTTTTATTTGGACCACATGTGTGGTGGTCGTGTTTCAAAACTTATTTCAGCTTCCGCACTTTAAATTTGGTATTGTAATAACTCTATCTTAATTTCGCACTCTGATGTTTTAATTCCAGTTTCGTTATTTGCGATGTATCTTTGCGAATGTAAGTCTTGAACGATGCGATCCTATATGTGTATGATGATAGAAATCCTTCGAGATTTCTGGACTACCGGGGTTATATGGGTTCAAGTATGAGTCGACGTCAGACGGATTTGACTAAGATGGTACTTGAGCTCTTATAATCAGGACGGTTCCGCCACATAGTATATGCACCCATAAGAACAATATTACTCCCACAATCAAATACTTTCACATATACTTGTGTGTAACAGATATACATTCCGGTACCATTCAAGCACACCCCTAGATTGGCAGTTGTCCAATCATGCTCTCACAACTCACTTATTACCTTGGCGTAGAGGCAATTGATCCATACATTACTATTCCGAAGAATAGCACCCATACAATTTCACTCTTGCCGTATGGACGACAGAAAACAACATGAATTAAACATGATGCACGAACCCCAAGTTAGTACTTAAATAGCCACCAAAAATCCTACTGGGCATAAGGACTTGATCACTGGCACACCTTAATCTTTATCAATAAGATTTTAAGATCCTAATATAGCTATAGGTTTTGGCAAATAAAATTCTGATTTGAAAATACAATTTTTCAAATACACTCATGAACAGTAACACTAACCATGCTCCGATGCAAGCTATAACAGAACCGACCAATTTATACCAGATTAAGTACCAAACCCCCGTTTTCACAGAGATTGACAGGTATCTAAGCTCGTACAAACCCGGTAGTCCGGAAATCTCGAAGGATTTCAAACATTCAACTTTAGCCAAGATCGTAATAGATTAGCGTACATGTCCACAAGGTACATTCAGTTCGCACATAGTTCAAATACATCGGAGTTCGACATTATTACAAACCATAGTTTGAAATTTGTAGCGGAAGCAACATAGTTTTAAACATAAGTTCACAGTTCACAATACGGTGCCATTGCCTGATCAGTCCACAAAAGCATCAGGTGAGGGTAAGAGATGACCATGCCCATGGTCTATTCATCACCTGTAACTAGGTACAGGCAATTCTCAGAGTAACCATAGAAGCACTGTCCATCCGCAACAACAAGGGATAAAACCCTGAGTACAAGAAGGTACTCAGATAGACTTACCCGTCATAAACCAAAAATAAGGTGACACCAAGGAGTATGCAAGGCTGTATCGGGGCTGGCCATACTTACCTTTTGCATAAAAGCATTTTTACTATTAAATAATCATCATTAGAGTACTAGCAGTCAATTTTATATATTCAACCTGATTAACTAGATTTGCACCTGATCTAGAGCAATCACTTGGCTAATTAATCAAGCAAGAGTGACTATTTCATCAATAGCCTTTCAGATTCAGTACCATGACCATCTTTAATTCCATAAGTTACTACGGTAACACATGCTCAATCAAGTTACTCACTGTCCAGGAGCGATGGCGATTATAATCGATTCCTACCAGCTGGGGATAAAATGTCGCACACTCGCCCGATCACACCCTGCCAGGTAGCCGTCGGCTCCCACTTCAGGAAATTCAAGAACACAACGCGCGGGACGGTCATGGGCCCTTCTACATTGGGGGTTATCTCAGTGCCAGGTCGGTCAAGCTATAGCTGCCCACGGTCATGCCAGGTCGATCAGGCCCTGTCTGCCCTCGGACCATGCCAGGTTGTTCAGAATAGTTGCCCACGGTACATCTGAGGCCCTAGGTGTTAGGCGTCAACATCTCCATCACCGGCTCGAATAGCCTTACTCGGCTTCACGGAAGGTACCCACACCTGCTCCGTTAAGTGGTTGACGCATTCAAAATGACTGAGGTGTGCCTTCGTCGGGTCCTAATCGACACAGACGGGAGACTACCAGCACATAGAACTCATACCCTGCTGTTCCTACATCCCAACCGGTCTCAAATTAATTATCACATGGTTATCTTCATGATAGCACGAGGCTAGTCATGATCAGTATCAACCTATATGCGGGAGACAGGAAATCACCCGACTTTTACCGGTCTAAGCAGACTAAGCATATAACGGCCTAGACTTAACAGGGATATCAAGATAATAATTGTAGGTGGACAAGGATAAGTAAGTAATGCATCAACGGTGTCATTCAACTCCTATAACTTAATGCAACAACACCTCAGGTTAATTTGGTAATTAATTTGCAAACCATAGGAGTGGGATGCTCCGGGGCTTGCCTCTTTCGAAGTCGGAGGGTGGGTGGTCGCGGCACTCAGGTAGGTCCTCGACGTCTCCTTCTTCGGTCCTCTCGTCCAGGGTCTCCTCCGGGCTCGGCTCCTCCGGCGGCTGCGGGTTCTAGACCTCCACTACCGATCCTGTATGATGCATATCATGTGTGAATAAAAATGAATGCACAAGGGATGCATTGGTGATGCAATATGGAACAAGTAATTCAGGAGATAAACACATGTCATCTACTTCATTTTCTTCAACAAGGTAGTCAACATCATCCTATTATCACTTAACCACTTGCTATCTCTTAAACATTTTATTTAGCCTAGAACAGCGACCTTTAGATATTAACTTCAGAAAAAATCTACAGAAATTACTGGAGGTTGACAGCATGCAATCTAGTCCCCTGTCCAAATTTCAAGCCATTTGGACTTAAACTCTATCATCTATGAGAAAGACAAACATTACCATGAAAAGGTGCTTTGAACTACACACCCTAGTAAAAAGTGTCAAACAACAGATTTCCCATTTTTTTACTGAACTTCTTTGTACAAGAGCAGTATACAAAAATTTCCAGGTTCATATTCCTCATATTTTAATTACTATAATTTATACAAGAAAGCAGCATTTAATCATTTTAATTGCTACTGCCAAAATATTTCACAAAACATCCTCATATTATATTTTTTCCAGAAACTACTCATCAACACAAAATTAACAAAACAAGAATCACATTTTTTGAGCAACGCACAGTTTATTATGCATTTAACAAGATTTCAGCCTAAACATAAATTAAATACAACTGCATAGAAAATTATCAAAAACTGGACATATCATATTTTTCATGCATAGAACTCATCAAAAAAACTTAACAAAACTTATTTCACCTTTTTAGCATCTACAGGACTCAAGATTTGAATTAAACAAACTATACAAGCATTTCTGAAAACTATTTAAACAAAAACCCTGAAAACCTCTCGGCCTAAGCTGCTACACGCACCCAACACTGTTGTACCCAAGCGACTGACCAGCGGGCCCCCGAGTCAACCCGACCCCACCTGTCACCTGCACAGAAACAGGGGAAGAGTTGACCGCGGCGAAGCTCGCCGTCGGCTCCTCTCCGGCGAAACCACCACCACCACTCGACTCCTCTCATCAAACCGCATCGATTGATGCCCCTCACTGGCCCAACATTGCGACGGATCGAGCTCGCCGCCGCAAATGGCGGGCACGGCAGCGCGGACTCGCCACGCCGGCCGGCTCCGACCACGACGAGCTAAACCAACTCCCGAATCCTACTCCCCAGACCTCCACGGACCTAGCGCAAGGCTTGGGAGCTAGGGTTTCCACGCCGAACAACCCCGACCACGACCATGCCAACTCCGGCGACTATGGCGAACGGCGGACGGTGGCGTACCGCCTCTACCAAACCCTAATCGACTAAACCATCACCCCCTACTTCTTCCACGAGCCTCTCTAACCCTCGAACGGGGGCTAGGATGGAAGGATTCGCACGGAGGGAGGGTCGACCACGGCGGACCGAGCTCGGCGGCCATGGCGGGAACTCACCCCGTGGCTTACCTAGGGCATCTCACGGAGCGCTAACGGTGGCAAAAGGTGCGAGGGCTTACGGCGAAGCGGGCTGGGTGGTTGGGTTAGCGGTGGTGCGGCAGGACGGCGGCGAAAGGCGACGAGCGCACTGCTTCCCCCCCCCCCCCCTTTCCCCCGGGCGACGGCGAGAGCAGAGGAGGCAGGCAAAGCGGAGGGAGTGGCTTCTGGCAGAGCGAGGGCGAGCGGGCGGGCCTTGTGCTCGCCACGCCGCGCACGGGCGCTGCACAGCGGGCCAACGTGAGCCACGCGGCGGGAGATGCCCGACACGGCCGGCCACTGAGCTCACCGATTCAAACTGAATCGGGAGATTCAGTTAAGCCCTGGCCGAGTGACGGCCGGATTTCAAACGCGATTATCTCCTAATCCACTCGATGAAACACTAAACCACTTGTTCCATTGAGTAGATCTACATACCAGCTCGAACTTTGATTAAAAGATCATACACTGGTTCAGCCTGGATCACCCATGAAAATGGCTCCAAAGATCGGCCAACGTCACTGGTTAGCAGATTAGGACTTAGAAGAATTTTTCTTAGTCAAAACCCTTCTTTTTCTGCCTTGTGGGTCCTAAAACACCTTGTTAAACCCATTTTCATGAGTTGGTCCTAAAACAACTTTTGTTCTACTCTAAATTCTACACACTTTTGGTTAAGGGCCCTCAGCCATGTAAAGCTTCTATCAAGGAGGTCTTAGTTAGTCAAACAAAAGGACTCTTAGGGCCCTATTAAGGCAACTAGGGTTAGAGACTTGGTTAGCCAAAAAGACCAACATAAATCTAGCTTCATTTTGACTCCTCAACAAGATTAAACTACTTAGGAAACTCAACTACACCACAAACAAGTCAATCAAGCATCCCACCAAAGCATGATCAGTAAAAGCTATCACATAAACTAACACTTTACATAAAGAAAAGAAACATATGATGATGCTTTATGCTCATGAGATGTCAAGTTATGCATTTAGGGTTGTTTAACACCAGGGGTGTTACAGCAGCTTCCAGTACAAGTACAATCAGGATGTAAAACGCTACTCTAGTGTAATCAAGGTACAAAGTCTTGATGCGCAGTACCATGACCTGGGTTCAGTGAGACGTAGTAAAGAAGACACAGAACCTTGGGAAGACACAATCTTCTTAGTGCATCCCAAGGTGGGTTAAAGGCTCTACCCCAGTGCACAAGGAACTTGATAGTCAGCCTTAACCCTAATGCCTTTTGACAACCTGTGACTACGAGGTTGCCCGCGATGCGAGTTACAAGAGTTCTTCTAGGCACACCTCTGTATCCCTCTTCTTGCGACCATATGGAAACCACCCTGACGGATGGTCTCTTCACAAGACTTCTTCTGGGCACATCAACTCTAACATCCCGGCCCAAGGCTTAATAGGAATAATAGGATACTAATACCAACAAGTTGCAACTTCTTTTTCGGAAGCCCATCTCCAAAGAACTCTAAAGTTAAGCGTGCTTGATCTAGTGAAATTTAGGGATGGGTGACCGACTGGGAAGTTCTTCCCAGGTGCACACGAGTGAGGACAAAGTGCGCAGAAAAGACTAGTGTTGGTCTGTGAGTGAAGTCTATGTCCTAGAAAAGCTACCAGATGTAAGTGGGCCCGGCCTCGTGGAGGCAGGACGTTATAGAATGGTATCAGAGCCGACTCTCGCGGTTTCACAGGCGCGTGTGTCGCAGTTGCTCAGGCATGGTGCGCATGGCTGGTGTGGACCCAGAGTGGTCACACAGCATGGCACATGTGCTGGCACTAGACACACGGACGTGGCCAAGAGAGGTCGTTCCTGGCTTGGGGTTGACCGACGAGGACATCGGTCTCTTAAGGGGGTGAGGATGTAACATCCCGGCCCAAGGCTTAATAGGAATAATAGGATACTCATACCAACAAGTTGCAACTTCTTTTTCGGAAGCCCATCTCCAAAGAACTCTAAAGTTAAGTGTGCTTGGCCTAGAGAAATTTAGGGATGGGTGACCGACCAGGAAGTTCTTCCCAGGTGCGCACAAGTGAGGACAAAGTACGCAGAAAAGACTAGTGTTGGTCTGTGAGGGAAGTCTATGTCCTAGAAAAGCTGCCATATGTAAGTGGGCCCGGCCTCGTGGAGGCGGGACATTACATCAACTATCCTACATAAGGAAGACACCCGGGGGCTCAGACATTTCCACTACAAATACTATAACACTCATAGGAGTAAGAGAAATCATATACTTAGGAAGATGTGGCTTCCTTGCTTTCCAAGCAGGGTATTTATAGGCGACTGCTCCTAGTCTATGGACACAGTTCATGAAAACAGGCAAGCAGAGATCAATAAAAACACCTTTGTGTGTACTATTACACATGTGAAGACTAGCACTAGTGATGGGTTCGCTTCACGTGTATACTTCAAGGGGAAACAGACAAAAGTGTTGCAGTTGCAGAAACCGATAAGAATCATCAATATGGACAGGTGATACAGTCATTGGTCAATTATTGTCGTCCTTGCGGTAATCTTTATTCAGTGGGGGGTGAAAAGGGGTGTTTGATGAAAACATTACCCACCTGAAGCCGAATAATTATTACTCGGATGGATTAAAGAATGGATCAGTGTCATGTTTTAATCTCTTGTAACCTTTGCGGATTACTCGGATGATATATTGAAGACCCCAAGTACCGACTACTTGGGTACTCGGAACTCAGGCTCGGGGGTTGTGGGGTATATATCATCAAATAAATATTTTTCTTAATCAAGGATTACTCGAAAAAAGGCTCAAAGATCCTTAAAGTTATTAAAAATAACAAGAGGCTCGGGGGCTACACCCTATGGGTGCACTTTTCAGAAAAAGTGCACGCCATGGAAGTTCTTTTCCTACGGAGCACTTCAAGATTTCTCAAGACATTAATCGGAGATTCTCGAGAGAAACCAAAAGATAACGTTTTAGAGAAATGATGAAGAGCTCAGGGGCTTGATGGACCAGAATGTCAGAGATATCATCAGAAGATGATTACTCGGACTAACCCTGGACGGCTTGGGGGATCCCAAGACATGATACGAAGTTTACATGCATTAGGGTTCTCACTATAACTTAGTCGAGTTTCTAAAGGAAGTCTTGTAATTAGAATAGGACTCCTCTATTGTAACCGACTAGGACTCGGTATGCGCAAGGCTTCACCCGATTATATAAGGGGAAGCGGGCGCCGACCACTATCATTGAATCTCAGATCATAACACAAGGCACACGCCGCCACTGGACGTAAGGTATTACGCTATTAAGCGGCCTAAACCAGTATAAATCGTTGTCCCTGTGTACTCGCCGAGTTCTACGAACGCTGATCCTCACCGAACAAATCGTCTAGGAACCCCCAAGATGAGATGTCGGTTAACAAACACCGACAGCTTTCTACATACGTGTTGACACTTACTAACGTCGCTACCAAGAGTAGAGATAAACTCTATCCCCGGCAACAACGCCAGAAATGCTTGTTGGTATAAATTAACGCACACTCTACTTTATCCGCAAGCGCACAGATAACATCTACCGATGTAGCACTTCACCAGAGTAACCCAGTTTTAATATCGAACCCAAAGAAACGGATAGTGTTAAGTCTCAAGTCTAACCCCTGCGTAGCTAACAAGGACGGAGAATCTAGAAGCATAGAGGGGATCACTAAGGTTGTCTAATTCCAATTTAAGAGTGATATGTTTATATTATTCTTAGTGGGGAAGTTGCCATAAAAGGTCACAAACAGAGTATGAGTCTTTTATGCAAATGTATAATCCTACCGAGCCTACACACGGGTAAGTGGACTATAGAAGAATCAACAAGGCTATAAGAGTCACCCTTGCGAACAACCACTACTACCGGGGTTATAGGAGGCATTTATGAGCTATCAAGTCTAAGCACCACGCTTACACTATCCAACAACTCTAACTCTAGAATGACTAGAATTAAAGTACTCAAAAGAGAGTCACAAACCTTAAGAATAATAAGAACAATAGCTCAAACATAAATATAGACGTTGATTACCGAAACAATCGCTGAAGTAGATGATGAACTTGAATCCGCAGGTACAAGATGAAGAAGTGGATCCAACAGGCCGGAGCTCCTTCTTGATCTCTTCCTCTCTCTCTCTCTCTCTCTCTCTCTCTCTCTCTCTCTTCTAGTTCTAATATAAGACTAGGTTCTAAACCTAAACTAGAGGGGTAACTAGTCTTCTACTTGATAGTTGGCTCTTGATTACAACTAGATGAACTAGATGTAATTCTAGATGAACTAGAAGAGATTCATCTAGAGGGACCTCTACTTCTAATTGAAACCCTAGTTTCTGATGTGGAGATGAATAATGAAGATGGAGATGCCTCGAGAGGGGGGTCTGGGGTTGCTTATATAGCCCTGAGGGATCAACCGCGGCCGTTAGATCAAACCGACTTCAGGGACGATGGAGATGAGTCCTAGGGTTCGGTGGAGGAAGCTTGCAGAAGACGGAAGCCAGCGGGCCCGGGGGGAGACCGAACGGTGGGTCCAGGGGACCGGTCGGTCCCACCTGGAGGTGGACCGCGGTGCCATTTCTCGTGGTGTGTCTATGTGTTCTCTGGAGTCTTCTAGAAGTATCCCGACATGGCGGTTGCGTTATCTCCCGTCGGTTTCCTTCTAGGGGAAGCAATTGGCGCTGGTTTCCTGGTTTAGTCCCTGCAGAATCACAATTCACCAAAACTCGTAGAATATTGTCAATTAAAACCCTAAACCTTTGTTGGTGATTGAATTCATGCCCTTTTCATATTTATTTATCCTTTAATTTTGATAGATAACCAGTGTCAAAAATTCCCCCAAGCTTACCTTTTGCTAGTCCCTTAGCAAAACCAAAACTTAACAATGGATCAGGAGTTGCTACTATATCTTCACTTCCAACAAGTATACCTGTTGTTTAAACAAAAATTCTCCGAAACATATCATGTTATTCTTCATGGGGCTTATTACTCTTACCTTAGATCCTAAATAATTGAGAGATTGAACAATCGAATCAAGCACTATGTCTCTAGTTCTTTCACTTCACCTTTATCTCGGAGTTTTAATTAATTTTCAAAAGCAATAATACATATGTTGTCAAATTAAACAATGGATACAAAGAGAAAGTCAACCAACCATTGAATCAAGAAGTGCATGTGTATGGAAAAATAGAGTCGAATGCTCTTTTGAATATATTCACTCTCTTCTGTGTATCAGAGACATATGGCTATCAGGCTAATTCTACTGTCGGGCACGTGCCCATTTTTTCTGACATTTTTTTTTGAGGTTCCGGACACTTGTCCCTTTTTATTTCCTCGAGATCTATCTTTTTGAGGTTTCGGACACTTGTCCCTTTTTATTTCCTCGGATCTTTCCCTTTTTTTCTCTTTTTTTTCTTTTTAATAGCCACATGCTTCCAACAAACTTATAAGAGGGTAGCAACAGATAATTATGAGCATTTATGCGGAAGATGGATGCAATGTGTAAGTGATCTCAATTCAATGGCAAGATAATATCTCACAGGGTCACAAAGCTTAATTTAACTCAATGCAATTATTAGTCATATTCATATTTAGAAATCTCCGGAAGTTTAGTGTTGTTTAGAACAAGATAATAGCAGCTCAGATCATCACATGTCATATCCCAATTACCTAGACCTTAGATTAAGTATTTGTCATCCATGTATTTAATTTTATTTTAAGGTGTCATTATTAATTAGGAGAACTCATGCTTTGAAGGCTAGGTACTTGAAAGAAATTAGATAGAGAAACTATTCATCATTTCCATGCAAAAGATTAGAGAGAGAGGGTTCTTCTTTTATTATTAACTTCTTAAAACAATCTAAGAAAACTTAACATAGTATTTATTTAACCTAACACACTTTATTATAAATAACTAAGATAATGAATAAGACATACCTGGATCACGAAGATAACGGGGGTGCGTCTCCCCCAAGCTGGTTCCTTTAATAGCGTTGAGCCTTCATGTGCCCATATATTTTTGTATCTCTTTAATTAATGGTGAGCCTTCATGTGCTCACATATTTTTTTGTGTTTTCATTTCTAAGAGTGAACCTTCATGTGCTCACATATTTTTGGTGTTTTCATTTTGTTTATAGAATGAAAAACTTAAGAGGATAAAGATACTTACGTGGACACATGGGGGTGCCATCCCCCAAGCTGAATGTTGACGTAGTCGTTCGATCTTGCAATGTAGCAGACTGGCGGTGGATATGTCCTTCCTCTATCAGAGCTTTGATCGATGTTGATGTTTGTTGAGATAGTGCTCCAACAGTAGATGGAGCATTCACTTGCTCGTCAGCTTTTCTTGGCCTTTCAAATCCTGTGAAACTCAAATAGACAACAAAACTTGTGGAACAAATTAAGCGTTAGTGGTTGGCCACTTAAGCCTTAGTTATCTAGAATTTTAGTAAGATCTCTTTCTTAATATTTTTGTATTTTATATTTTTATGATGCAAGAGAAAATGCACAGGATGAATGCATGCATATTTATTTTTATTATTTTTATGCCACCACGGTGAACATTCCTGTGGGTTTTTACACGCCATAGAATTATTCACATGGGGCTTTATGATGCAGTGAAATATTTTTATTTTGTTTTCTAATGTAATGCAGAAATTAAAATGTGTTGTGAATTAAATACGATGATGCAAGAAATGGTTATGGATTAAATATGAGAAATATGCAGCAATATAAAGATAACTACCGATTTTTACCTTTTGGCGAAGGTTCGGATATTTAGGTCCGACGAACTGGACCTTCCCTTGGTTTAGACCTCCCAAGGTATATCAGACGTTTGGAAAGTTGTTATTGATTGTACCTCTTAGGTGCAGACATTTTCTCCCATACTTTCTTGGTCTGAGTCTTCACTTCCTGTGGTTCACTGTCTTGAGGTTTCTCTCCTTTCTTTTCTGGGACAGTGTCGATAGCTTCTTCTTCATGATTGGCCTCTCTATTCTTGATAGTTTGTCTTCTTTGGCTTTGAGAGCGGTGTCTTTCTCTTCTATTCTTCTTGGGTGCTTCATTGGGCATGTAGCTGATGAAGTTGCATCGTGCCTTTTCTCCAGGAAAGTGAAAAATGGATTTCCTCTTGTAGATGATTGTACTTGTAGCGTAGAGGAATGGTCTTCCTAGGATGAGGTGGACATCATTATCTTCTTATGTCGAGGATCAAGAAGTCTGTGGGGATTTCATGACCTCTAATTCTGACTACGACGTCCTCCATCATTCCTTCTTGTTTATGTCTCATGATATGGTGTCACTCATGTCATTTGTTCGTCCAGCAATTTGAAGTGAAGCGTTAATTATGGACGTTGGCAGCATCTTGCTCAGTGTGCATGTTCTTGTAGATCTAGGACCTTCACTCTATAGAATTTGGGAGTGACAAACTTCTCCATGTTTTGCTCAAGAGTGTGTTCTGCTCATAAAGACAAGGTAGAGATCAAGTGCATAGGCTCTGTTGGTGGAAAAACACCAACAGAACCAAAAGTTTTGTTTATTCCTCTCTAACCTTAGGCACATTGCACAAGACAAACTTGGTGTTTATGTGTTCTATTCAATCTTAACATGAGTGATAGGATCAGAGGATGAGCATGAAAGTAGCATCTTAAAATATTTAACAGATCAGATTACTTAACCTAAGGAAGGATAATCTATGCATAATGTGTCGATCTTTTCATGATTGAGATATATCATCTTCCAAAGGTTAGATGCACAACATTTTAGCTCATTTAGTTAAGACAGTGAGATTCAAGAGAGTACAGCTATGAACAAGGATCAAAGGACTGAATATGTTGAGTTGATTATGTTGGATCAAGTGAGGTGCAACTTAAACATGTTTAGTTCTTTATTTATGTTCATACTAGAATCAAGAAGAAGCTTTTACAGTGATGGTTACTTACCTTGAAATGTTATTTTGTCATTGGAAAGTGATTATGCTGAACCACCATGTGGAAGCTCCTCTTGTCTAGCTGGTTGTTGTTTATGAATGACTTGTCTTCTCTTGTTTGTCTCACAGTGTGATTGAGAGGAGGAAGATCATAGTGGAATCATCATTAGAGGTATCAATCTTCCTTCTCTCGTGTTGACTTATTGTTCCTCGAGTATGCTGACTAGGATCCTCTCTCTTTCTTGTATTAATTCTATACTATGAGGATGTAGGGACAGTTCCGCATTCTTCTATTGTCAACCTTTCTTGTTTTCTTTAATCATTGGGATGGCAAAAGACTTGAATTTAGAACTGTTAGTCGAGTGCCTCCATAAGAGTCTTTTGTCTTGTAATGTCACAACTGAGACTTGTCCTTTCAACAGTGTCTAGATGATGGAGATCTTATCGACTGTTCTTCTTGATTTGTTGGCTCAGGTACTATCTCTCCATCTTCTAACTCTTGTGGTGCAGTGGCTTCATCCTTCATGATGCCCTCCTCAATTCTTGGTAGTTGGTTCTCCCTTCAAGGTCTTCTCTTGGTTCTCTTTGGCTGCTCATAAGTAATGTAGATGTTGAAGATGCAGTGAAAGATCCAAAAGTTGACTTCTCCAGTTTCAGCAAAGATGATATCATTGATGGTGTTGAAGAACGATCTTCCAAGAATGAGTGGTGGATCATATTCTTCTTCTCTACTAGGACAACATCTAGTGGTTTGTATATAATCAAAGTGGTGGGTAGGAGATTAATATGTTTGAAGTTGGGTTTCTCCTTCCTCCCTTTGATTGTGAAACACATCTAGACAACGGAATTGTCTCTCCCAGGCTGGCTTGTGATGTAGATGGACTCCCAACAACATGTTCATGTGTTTGACTTGTGGATCTTGCTACTGGTGTAGTGGTACCATCTTGTCTCCCAAGCTAGCTTTTGATTAGAAAAGAAGATAACTTCCCACTTATTGTCTTGATATCTTGGATAATGATGATTGCAGGCATCAGTTGTCTCACAAGTTGCATCATGTTTGTCATTAGTGCCCAAGCAAGACTCAAAGCTAGGCTAGCACCATTTGTGATCTGAGAGTATGTTTGTGTGTCTATGGTTTGGGTTTTGGATCTTCAATGTTTAGACCAAACCATAGATGAGCAAAATCTCTCTCCTGCGTAATGTTAGTGGACATGTACGTGAAGGATTGCAAGAATTTGAAGCATGGGTTGTTGTCCACAACTTTATGTATTTTGCATCTATGCTAATAAAAAAATGTTTTTAGGATTATTTTAGCGTAGAATAGTATTTTATGTGTTGGCTGCACTTTAACATGATTCAAGGCAAAAGATAACTTGTAGTAGAAGACAAAATAAATAAACTTTGATACTCATAGTTCTTTCATCCATGATGAATGAGCTGAGTCTTCATTGTGCAAGAGTTGTTGAAGTTCATTATACGCCTTGTTTCATCTCCAGTGTGAGTTCATCTCTGGACTTTCCCAAATGGATAATGAAAGTTTACCTGCAGGGGTTAGTCCAACAAAATATCCAATATCTACTATAGCATACTATCAATTCAGAAATCAACCTAGACACCACGTCCAATTTGACTTAGGAAGGTATTCTAACCTAAGCACCATGCTTAATTTAAAATCCTTCTGAAGCGAAATCAACAGACCTCGTGGTTTAAACTAAACACCATGCCTAATTTAAAGAGATGTATGACTGTACTTCAAACCTATACATATACTATAGCAGGTAAAGGTAACATGAAAACATTGTAGAGATTTATTCAGATGGTGATGAAAAAGTATGATTAATGTATGAGCATATCTTAAAGGTAGGGACAACCAACATAGCAACATGGCAAGAGATGTTCTTACGAAGTGTATCCCCCAAACTTGGATTTTGCAAAAATCAAGATTGGATGAATATAATTCAATGTTACATAATGATTGGTCGGTCATACCTTGCGTTTGTTGTTCCTTCGTTCTTTTCTGCTCCAGACCTGGGAAGGTTAGTGACAAAATACCCGAAGGAATATTTTCACAATTATATTTCTATGCTCAATACAAGGACAGTGCAGCAGAAAGGTAGGCATAGCTCATAACCAGGCATTATGATGGGGTATAAGGATTCTACTGGTTATAGCTTGTGCTCATGGGGTAGTGATAGATAAGAGTGGAATTTAAAAACAACATTCATAAGAATTAAAACAAAAATAATGAAAAGACTGGGACAAAAAAGGAAAAGGTAAAAGTATGATTACAAGGTTAAACTAAGACTTAAGATGATCTACTGTTCCCCGGCAACGGCGCCAGAAATGCTTGTTGACACTTACTAACGTCGCTACCAAGAATAGAGATAAACTCTATCCCCGGCAACGGCACCAGAAATGCTTGTTGGTATAAATTAACACACACTCTACTTTATCCGCAAGCGCACAGATAACATCTACCGATGTAGCACTTCACCAGAGTAACCCAGTTTTAATATCAAACCCAAAGAAACGGATAGTGTTAAGTCTCAAGTCTAACCCCTGAGTAGCTAACAAGGACGGAGAATCTAGAACCATAGAGGGGATCACTAAGGTTGTCTAATTCCAATTTAAGAGTGATATGTTTATATTATTCTTAGTGGGGAAGTTGCCATAATAGGTCACAAACAAAGTATGAGTCTTTTATGCAAATGTATAATCCTACCGAGCCTACACACGGGTAAGTGGACTATAGAAGAATCAACAAGGCTATAAGAGTCACCCTTGCGAACAACCACTACTACCGGCGTTATAGGAGGCATTTATGAGCTATCAAGTCTAAGCACCACGCTTACACTATCCAACAACTCTAACATTAGAATGACTAGAATTAAAGTACTCAAAAGAGAGTCACAAACCTTAAGAATAATAAGAACAATAGCTCAAACTTAAATATAGACGTTGATTACCAAAACAATCGCTGAAGTTGATGATGAACTTGAATCCGTAGGTACAAGATGAAGAAGTGGATCCGACAGGCCGGAGCTCCTTCTTGATCTCTTCCTCTCTCTCTCTCTTCTAGTTCTAATATAAGACTAGGTTCTAAACCTAAACTAGAGGGGTAACTAGTTTTCTACTTGATAGCTGGCTCTTGATTACAACTAGATGAACTAGATCTTATTCTAGATGAACTAGAAGAGATTCATCTAGAGGGACCTCTACTTCAAATTGAAACCCTAGTTTCTGATGTGGAGATGAATAATGAAGATGGAGATGCCTAGAGAGGGGGGTCTGGGGTTGCTTATATAGCCCTGAGGGATCAACCGCGGCCGTTAGATCAAACCGACTTCAGGGACGGTGGAGATGAGTCCTAGGGTTCGGTGGAGGAAGCTTGCAGAAGACGGAAGCAAGCGGGCCCGGGGGGAGACCGACCGGTGGGTCCAGGGGACCGGTCGGTCCCACCTGGAGGTGGACCACGGTGCCCTTTCTTGTGGTGTGTCTATGTGTTCTCTTGAGTCTTCTAGAAGTATCCCGACGTGGCGGTTGCGTTATCTCCCGTCGGTTTCCTTCTAGGGGAAGCAATCAGCGCTGGTTTCCTGGTTTAGTCTCTGCAGAATCACAATTCACCAAAACTCGTGGAATATTGTCAATTAAAACCCTAAACCTTTGTTGGTGATTGAATTCATACCCTTTTCATATTTATTTATCCTTTAATTTTGATAGATAACTAGTGTCAACAATACGTTGCTTTTTATTGTATTGAGTTTGGTCAAGTCCTGTTGACCCTTGTTGAGAGATTTATCATGCTCCCAAGATCAAGATCACATACACTCCACATATATTTGCCATTCTTACACTAGGAGTGCGCAAAAACATGCCTCCATTTAGTTCCACTAAAAAGCTCTGCTCCTACCATAGGGGTAGTCAAAAAAATAATAATATCCTTTTATACTCCATTATTTAGAATAGTGATGGACTATGCAAAAGTGTATAAAAAAAGAGGGACACATGAAGGTCCCCAAAAAAAGAAGAAAAAAATGGGCAAGTGCCCATAGTAGAATTAGGGTTATATTCAATACCCACAAAAAATGATGAGCACATGATGGCTCATGGTTAGAAAAAAAAGAGAGAGAAAGATAGCCATGTCTCAAGGTAGTAAGTTATAAGAGAGAGATGATATCCACAAAAGAAGTATTTTTCATATCTTAGTCCACACACATGCACATCTTGATCTAAGAGTATGACACTGAAAGGATCAAGATGCCCAAGAGGGGTGAATTGTGCTTTTCTAAAACTTTTACAAGAATTAAAACCTAACAAGCCCAATTAACCCCTTTTGCCTAGAAGTGTGTTTCTCTAAACTCTACCACACAAAAGACTATCACTATGTCACTTCTACTCTAGCATGGCAATTCAAGTATGGATGAACATCAAGTAAATTACAGAATTGAATTGCTCAAAAGTAAATGCGTAAGTAAAGAGAGTAGAGATGACACGATGATCTTTTTGCCGAGGTATTGAGGTGTCAGCACACCCCCTAGTCCTCGTTGGAGCACCCGCGCAAGGGTATCGCTCCCCCTTGATCCGCACAAGGATCAAGTGCTCACTATGAGCTGATTCTTCGCCACTCTGGCCCGGTGAATCGCTCACTACCAGTCACAAGCCAACTTGGGTCATCCACAAAGCCTCCGGATGATCACCAAGCTTCACGATCACCACCAAGTCGTCTAGGTGATGCCGATCACCGAGAGTAACAAACTAGAACTCTCACTTGACCAAGCCAAGGCCAAAGAGATGGATGGATGCACACTTGCTACTCTCTCTTGCTAATGAGGTCACTAATTCTCACAATTAGGAAAACTCTCAACCTTGCTAGGGCTCTTGCACTTTCTCACACTCACAATGTGTCTCTCAGCAGATGGAAGTGGCAAGAACACTCTAATGGAGGAGGGGGAGGAGTATAAATACTCCCCCAATCGGCCATCCAAAAGAGCACTAGACAACACAGTTTTCGGGGGCATCAGACGCGCTGATGCCCTCGACCCAACGGTCCACTGTACTTCTTGTCAGACATGTTAAAGGAGCATCGGACGCTGGACAGCGTCCGATGCCATCACATAGGACACGTCTGATGTGATTTTACCCTCTGTGGAACCTCTCTGCATGGACATCGGAAGCTGGCCCTCAGCGTCCAATGCCAGCGTCCGATGTGCCCCTCAGGGCACTCTCTCAGGAACAGTGGCACAGGCGCGTCCGATGTGACAACATCAGAGCCTCTGATGCCACATCGTCGGCACACTCAAGTCTGGTTGACATCGGACACGCGTCCGATGCCCATTTCAGGGCCAAAACGTCATCGGATCATGACGCTGCCTTAACGACTTTTCATCCTCACGACATAATTAAGGGCTCTCTCTGAGCTACCTAGGGCTATGAAATAACAAGTGTGCACCACACCTACCTCAATAGACTCATCTAGGTCAAGCTACTGATTCACGCTCCCCTTTATAGTATGGCCAAAGGAAAAACAAAGACCTAACACTACCTAAGTGTCCTCCAACACCATGTGACACTTAGCCAAGTCTACCATCGTCTTCGTGGTCCGTCCTTTGAAAACTGAAACGATTTCCATCGCTAGGGGACATGAACTCCATATGCCTGTATTGTCGCCATTACTGTGACCTAACTCATCCCTGTTTCTGCAAAACACACATTAGTCACAGTAATCTTGTGTTTCATCCAATCATCGAAACCCACTAGGGGCCAAGATGCGTTCAATCTCCCCCTTTTTGGTGGTTGATGACAACACGACCTCGAGTATAGAGAGAAGAGGTTTTCAATATCATGACATGTATGAACTTGCGTTAAATAAGAGAAAATGATTAGGGGCAAGCTCATACATATCATGTCACCATCCTGCACTCAACGAGTTAGAGTGAAGAGCAAGTACAAGAGTAATAAAGCTCGAATACATAATAAGTGAGAATTAAGCGCAAGTAATCGTGAAACAAAATGACATGTCATATAGAATAACATAGTGAGCACAAACATGTCATGAGGTCCATATCACACACATATATATAAGATAAGCAAAAGATATGCGATAAGAAGAGCGTATGTGAAACATAACAATCATAGGAGTCAAATCCCTCTCACATCACTCCCCCTAAGACTATACTCGACCACTCTCCCCCTTTGGCGTTAAACACCAAACTAAGCGTCGGAGGGCGGAGGTGGCGCAGATGAGTCAGGAGCTGTCTCCGGAGTGCGCTGAGTAAACTCAAACTGTTGTAGTAGTGCCTCGTAGTCTGACGAAGAAGACCCTGCAGTCTGACCCTCTGTAGCTGTACGCTGTGGAGAAGCGGTCTAGGTCGGGTCTGCCTGTGCTGACTACTCAAGCTGCTCTGTCGGCTCTGTGTGGCCGGCAGTGTCTGTCTCAGTCCCCGTAGTTGTGCCCGCCTGAGCCTCGGAGTGCAGAAGCTCTGGTATAGTAGATAGCTCAGGCTGCACTGTCATCGTGGTCTCGGACTGGACAAGCTCAGTCTGCTCTGAGGACGCGATGGAGCTCGGTAAGGTCTCTGTGGTAGAAGTCACTGGAGCCATCGTCGTCTGAGCTGAACCAGGGAAATCTGGAGTGGGCATCATGGTGAGCTCGCTGAAACTCGCAGACAGATCCCGCATCACTGTAGTGGTCATCGCGAACAGGTAGTCTGTCGGATGTGGAGTGAAGCTAGTGTGAAGCGGGCTGAACAGTTGGGCCCCTCTAGGTGGAGTAGTGTAGCACGAAAACTGAGAGGGGCTAGGGCCAGAGAGCTGCGGCTGCTGACTGAACGGCGGCTGCTGCTTTGGTGGGACAAGTGGCGGCCGCTTGAGCTGCTGCTGAGGTGGAGGCTGCTGCCACTGCCACTAAGGAGGTCCACTCATGATCCTCTCCATGAAGCTCAGAGTCTGTTGTTGTAGCTCCATCATCTGCCACTGAAGGGCGTCAGACCGCTCCTGTGCCTACTGCTAGGCAAGGGCCTGAGCCTGCGCTAATCGCTGCTGCTTCTGGGCCAACCGCTCGACATCCTATGTCACAGTCCTTTGCTGCTCCTCCATTTGAGATAAGATAGCGAGTAAAGCTGGATCGGAGGAGACTGTACCAGATGTCCCAACCTGTGAGTTGTGCGGGCGAGGCTGAACATGGGGCAGGAGCTGGTAATCCTCGTCAGAGCTGTCGGTAGGGTCCTCGGCGACATACGTGTCATCACCCTCTAGCTCTGCAAGCTCCTGCTCGGCGAGAACTCTGACGGCCTCGTCCTGCTCCTGAGCAGACTCGGGCACCTCGGGGCTCTGATGAGAGCTGGACGGTCACTGCTGCTACTGCTGCCTGCGGTCCCGACCGTGTCCAAGAAGCTGACTCATGTTATACTCGGGGAACACAGTCGCGAATCCGGTGAGTGTCTACCCGCGGTCTGTCCCTGTCGTGACAGCTAACTTCCATAGGATGTAAGAGATCCAGTGCGCATAGGGTAGCTACCTGCGGGCCTTGATGCCCTCTGCCATAATATCCTCCATCTCACAAAGTATGGTGTCCCAGACGTCGAACTCCTGCTGCTTGACCTTGTATGCTAGTAACCAAAGCTGCAGGTGTGACAATCCCTCTCTGAAGCCCACCATGGGTAACAAGGTACGCCGCAAGACCTCGTTGAGGATCCGAGTTGTAGGGGTGAGATCCCTATGCGCTCGACTTGAACCCTCACCGAAGGGCTCAATGAAGCACAGCCGTACCAGGTCTGTCGTCGGCTGCTCTCCGCTGTCAGGGCATCTGGGTGGCTTTGTCCGGCCGTAGTAGAGGTCGTGGATCCGGGTCTCAGAGTTTCAAAGGCCGAACCAATCCCGGATCTCAGAAGAAATTAGCCTTTAGTTGAGAACCGATATGATGAATGATTGACATTGATGAGGAAGGTTTGAGGCTTTTACCGGCTGAGTCATTATCTCGCTATGTGCTTAATGATTATGACTAACCGGTGGCATTGAGTTGTGGTGTTTCTATGTTGGTGTGCATGTGCAACATGTGTCCCTTGGCTGTGTTGATGTGCAGGTGTTGAGCTCGGATACAGTGGTCGATGGCGAGGTGAAGGTCAAGTAGAGACGTGTCGTGCCGACGGACCGGGAGCGGTGAAGGATGGGCGTGCCGTGTGGCAGACGTGCCATGCCGATGTACCCAGAGCGGTGAAGGGCGGACGTGAGGCTTGGACTGACGGACAAGAGGGCCAGAGGACCTGTTGTGGTAGCTGGCACGTGGCATCGGCGAGCGAGAGCACATGGGGATGTGCGATGCATCGGCCGAGTCGGGAGGAAGACGATGGCGTCGTGGCACTTGGCGGGAGGTCGGACACGGGCTTGCGTGCGGTGCAAGTGCCGTCGGCCGAGTCAAGAAGGATGGCGAAGGCGTTGTGCCCGGCATGGAGGCTGGACATGCATCGGCATCGGTGCCAGTGGTCAGGGTGTGCGAACCACATCCCGTCTACAGTGCGGGTTCGGTAGCTGAGCCTCAAAAAGCTACCCACGACGGTTTCCGAGTTTGGGCCTCAAAACTCGGGATGGACGGTTTCTAGGTTTGGGCCTCAAAACCTGGGGTCACGGGTTTCCGAGTTTGGGCCTCAAAACTCGGGGTGGACGGTTTCCAGGTTTGGGCCTCAAAACCTGGGCTGGCAGGTTTCCCGGTTTGGGCCTCGAAACTGGGGGAAGGTCCAAAAGGACGGTCAACGTGTGGCGGCACCGAGAGGCTTGCGTTGCGGCGAAGCTATCGGTGAGAAGGCACGGCGGTCGACGGTGACGGCACGTGGCGGCATCCTGGAGCTTCCGTCGAGGCGAAGCAAAGGAGGAGAAGCCGTGTGGCCGTCGGATGAAAACTGCTAGGGTTGGACAGTATTACCCCTGGGGGGTATTTGGGTTGAGTACTTCATGAGAGGGCGTTTTGGTCTTCGGACGTGCGCCTACATATATGAAGGGGGCTGGTTAGGGCAGCCAATCCTTGGATGGTGTCTCTCTCATTTTGTGCTTGTGAGAGAAGGCTAGGGTTAGAGGAGAGTTGGCTCTTGTTCTTGAGCTTTTTGCCATCCAAGCTTTGAGTTGCTAGGAGTGGCTTGTAGCCTGACACCGAGTGCTTAATCAATCATCCATTCCTCTGAATCCAAGGATCAAATTCGTGGTTGAATTCGCGTTTTGAATTTGTTCTTCGCGTTCTTCTTTTCTCCATGATTTTCCCTTCACTTGATCTCCCTCTATGGTGCGTCTTTTGCAATTCCATTTGAATCATCTTGTTCTTTGAAGTGAGGAGAACATTTCCACCGAAGGAATTCATCTCTACCCTCACGAACAAGTAGATCGGGTCGAAATCGTTTTTGCTCTTTGTTCTTCCCTTTTCTAGTGTTCTTCGGATTTCTCATGGATTAGTTGGGTTGAAGCGCTGATATCCTAGGATTAGCTTCCGAACACGTAGAAGAACACTTGGGAGAAGTTTGGTTGCAGCCCCATTCGATTTGGTGAGGATCCAATCGATTTTGGTTTTGTCCCGTGGCATTTTTGGGCGTTCTGGGAGGTGGCGGACTGTCCGCCCCTCCAGCCGCGGACAGTCCGCGAGTCAGGGGTTCAGCCGGAGCAGTGGCTGCTTACCTCGGCGTTTTTCCCCTCGGGTGACCGGCGGACAGTCCGCCGTTGATAGGCGCGGACAGTCCGGGTCCGAGCAGGGACATTTCAGCAGCGTTGTTGTTTTTGCGACTTGGCCGGTGGACAGTCCGCCAGGGCTTCGCAGACAGTCCGCCCCTGGCGCGGACAGTCCGGCACCTGCAGCCCGGACAGTCCGGGAATCAGCTGTAGGTTGTGTTTTAGTGCGTTTGCTCTCCTGGCTTTTCCGCTTCGTTTCCAGACTTCTCGTTTGCTCCTAATGTTCACCTAGGAACCTCTCTACATATCTTTGCTACGCGTTAGCATCGGTGTTTGGGGGAATCCCGACGTAGCCCTCTATCTACGTTCGGGAGTGGGTCTTTTAGGTAGGAACTTGACTTGGAGTTTTGGGAGTTTTGGTTTGCTCTCTTGTGTGGTGCCTCGCTGTGATCCTAGGGATCATCCACCCTCTTTCCGAGGGTCATGGGCATCACGTTTGAGTCCGAAGCTTTTGGGGTTGATTTTGTTGGGACAGAGGCCAGAATTTCGAAAGAAATTTTTAGGCTCCCATTCACCCCCCCCCCCTCCGGTCGCCTTGCTTTAGCATGTTCGGTCCATCAATTGGTATTGGAGCCAATTGAGGATCTCTCTACCTTAACCGGTTTCGGATCCGCGAAGGCGACCTTTTGAGAGCGGTTTTGTTTCCGACTTTGCTTGTCGAGGTGTTGAGCTTGTGTTTTGGCCAACACTAATGGTGCTTTTAGAAGTGGCACCAAGTTCTTCTTCTAGTATGTCTTTGTCTTTTGGTTTGAATGTTTCCAAGGACGACATCTTGGGAAGAAGAAGGAGCACAGTTGATGAAAGGGATCGCGAGGTGAACGATCTATTGAACCTTCTACGACATGATGAGCTTTCACCAGAGGATCTCCTACGTCATCTTGGCAAGGCTAAGAGAGGTACACTTGCTTGTGGTCTTGTGGCTTTGCACAACTTATATGAGGCTTGCTCTAGGGATGATGAGCTTTGCGATACCTTGCGTAGAAAGGTAGAAAAATTAAATGCTCCATTGCTAAGTTGAAGTCTAGTGCCTCTTTGCCTTGCACCTCTTGTAATGACATGGTGAGGAAGAATGATGAGCTAGGCTTTTCTCTTGCTAGCTTAAAATCTGAGAATGAATTGTTGAAATCAAATGCTTCCAAACCATGTTTAGTTTGCATTGACTTGCGCAAGGACCTTGATTGTGCTAAAACTGAAATAGCCTTGCTAAAGTTAAATGCTTTGTCATCATGTGATTCTTGTGAATCTTTTGTTGCTAGACTTAGAGAATTAAGTTTGATTCACAGGACATGTGTAGATGAACTCGAGCATGCTAGGGCTAAAATTGATGAGATAAATTCTAGGCCTTGTAGCTTGTGCTCTTTAAATAAAAATGTTTGCCATGCTTCTAGTGCTATTCATGATTCTTTGCTTGATGTGAATGGTGATGTTTCTTCCACCGATTTCATTTGCACATCTTGCACTGATTTAGAAAAAGAAGTTTTGGCTTTGAAACAAGCGCGCGATGATATGAGCGCCAAGTTGGTTGAGCACAATGATATGAGTGCCAACCTTGAGAAGGAGATTGAGCTCTTGCGTACCACATATGCCGAGTGCATTGAAAAGGAGATGGAAAACTTAAGAAACACTCCTTGTGGTACTTGTGACCGCCTCATGTTTGAAAATGAGGTTTTGGCCAAAAGATGCAAGAGCCTTTGTGCTAAGTCATTCGAGTCACGCATTTCTTCCAACTCCGATGTTGATATTTCTGAGTTTGCATCTTTGCAACCGGAGTTGAGTTCTTATGTTGCGCGTGAGTCTTTTGACGATAGCATTAGTGTCAAGGTTTCGGATAGCTCTATCATAGCTACTCCTAACCTTGTTGGTTCTTCGAATGATGTCCAAGGGACTTCTCTTGACAGGGGTGCTTCTCATATTTTTGGGACTCGTGCTCCCAATCTGGTTTTCCATTGCACCTTTTGCAAGAAGGATGGACACTCATTCGATTTTTGTTTCCGTCGTGTCAAACACGAGCGACGAATTCGAGCTAAGGCTTTTAGGAAGCCGCGTAGCCTTTCCCATGGCACGTGTGCTCCTAGTGTTGGCACCAAGTTAAATGTTGACGCTTCTTGTTCTAAGTCCCAAGGCACTTCTCACTTCTCGGAGGTGGTGTGCCTTCCAATAGGCCTGTGTACCATTGCTCTTTTTGTGAGAAAGATGGGCATCAAGAAAGCTTTTGCTATTGGCGTGCCAAACATTTGCGCCAAGCTCGCTCTTCTAGGAAGATGGTGGTTCATAGCCCTTCTCATGGCATGAACGCTTGTGCTCCTAGTAAGAAGCCCCTCTTTGATGATGGGTTTTATGACTCCTTTTCTAGTGGGATAGGTCATGTTCGTGGACATGCTTCTAGTGCTTCCTCTCTTGATCCACGTCATGCTTTTCATGATGCTTCTATTGGTTCTTCTACAAAAACCTTGGAAGATGTTTGCCTCTTTTCCTGTGGTACGACTCGTTCTTCTCCTCGAGTTGTCATTTTGAGGAATGCTTCCAAGGGTGTTTCACAATTTCACTTGAACCAACTTTTGCATCATGCTAACCCACAAGATAAGTTGAGTTTTGTGACCAAGTCTTGGGTTCCCAAGTACATACTTGCTAACCCTTCAGGATCCAAGACTCGGGCTGCCTTGTCCTCTTGTGTGTAGATATGAGGACACGGTGTGGAG
Organism: Coix lacryma-jobi var. lacryma-jobi; assembly: GCA_009763385.1. Lineage (NCBI taxonomy): Eukaryota > Viridiplantae > Streptophyta > Magnoliopsida > Poales > Poaceae > Coix > Coix lacryma-jobi. The sequence goes on from CM019822.1 coordinate 75,348,741, forward strand.
AACATGCGCCTGATGGAGCTTGATCTTTTAGATGTGATCAAGAGTTGATGGTTCTCTACACCCCGCTTAGATTTGCCTCCAAAGAGGCTTTTGTTATCTGGTGAGCTTTCATATACACTCATACATTATACATCCATGATCTATGTCTTGTGGTATGAGATGGTCTTTCATGTCCTCACTTTTATAGTTCTTGCATGTACATTTTCCTGTGTATCATGTTTTGTTTAGTCTAGCATGTGCTATCTTGTATATTATGTCATGCTAGCCTTGTGTATAGTTTTTGTGGAGTAGCCATTTATGCTATTTTGTGATCCTCATGAACATTATGCCATGCTTTACCATACTTCACCATGAGCTTTACTTGTAGAGGTATGATGTTCATTAGGTATCACTTTTCAGGTGCTAGTTTTGGTTAGCTACATGTATCCTGTTGATATGATTAGTTTGAGCACTAGCCTTTCCACAATTTTATCATGTTACATGCTTTTGGATCTATTGCTATCATTATCTTGCATTGTAGCATGTGTTGAGGTTTAGGTTGTGTTTGGGTTGATCATGTTTTTAGGTTGCATTTTGCTATACAATGCTTTATCTTGTTGCATGGTAGTCTTGACTAGTTTGAGTTCAGTTCTCCTTGCGGTATCATTCATAGGTAGGCCTCTTTTGTTGAGTGTTCACCTCATGCTTATTATGTGACTAACCGCTTTGTGGAGACCTTGAGGTCACACTGGACGAGACAATGCCTTGTGTTTTCTTCTACTTTTGAGTGTGTTGGAGAATAGGAGCCTGGAGAGAGCATTTCGGCTCACGGACCTGATCCCACTTCTTCCACGACTTGGGGTTCCATTCGAGCAGCTCTCCAGCGAGCACTAGCTTCACCTATGGGAGCGACAGCATCAGGCGAGGGGGAGACGACTTCGGCGAGGCAGGCACCCCGGAGTTCAGCAGATTCAGGCGTCCCCTCGAGTATCACACCAGCAGGCGGTCATGCGCTTCATGAGGTACCTCCGACCCACTTCTGAGTTCGGGTTTTGGTACTCTTCTTCCTTGACCTCTTGTTGCTGTGTGGTCTTTTCGATGTGGATTTTACTGACTGTCGCTTGAGCGTTTCTTGGCTCTTTATTTGTGAGTTTGGTGTGTGTTTCCCTTTTAGATGGGGAAGCATTTTGCTTGTTGTATCTTAGTTGGACTTCTCCGATACCCTTTTGTTTTGGGTTTTCCTTTTTAGGCTAGTTTTGCTTTGTCTTTGATAGACTAGCTTTTGCATGCATTTCATCATGTATTCTAGTGCATTTTAGAGCTTCATGTTTAGAGCAATGAGAATGAGATTATGCTCTTTATGGTATGCCCTGTTTATTCATGATGATGCTTGTAGCTTAGGCTCTTTTTGATGACTTTATACATGTTATGAGCTAAGCTATTTTTGCAAATGGTGAACTTGACTAATTGATTATGAAACTTTGCTAGGGGTAGTTCACCTTTTATACTTGAGTTAGCACTTGGTTGATTTCATGTCTATCCATGCTATGTGCTATTTTAGTGGTGAACTCCTTTTCAAATGGCTTAAAACTGCCCATATGCTTAATTGTTCATATTTCGTGTTCATTTGATCAGTTTGAGCCTTTGTTAGCATTTGTAATTGGTTGCTACACTTTCAGGGCAGCACCCTTTTGAGCATCTTTTCATTATGATTGCTATACACTTGAAGCTGTTGCATTGTGCATATCATGCATTTTTAGCTTAGTGTACATACCCCCAGCTCTGATACACTTTGTGGTCACTTTCAATGCTTTTCATAGCCCCCATATGCTATTGTTTGATGACTTGTCTTGTGTTTGTGTCAACTTTGTGAAAAATGTCAAAACCCCTCAGCATGTTCCCTTTTGTCAAGGGGGAGAAGTTCTTTGCAAGGGGGAGCTTGAGTGTTGGCACAAAGGGGAGAGTCATGCATTTTGGGGAGAGACTTGAGCTAGGGGGAGTTTAGCTCTTTTATGTTCTTCTTCAATTGGTATAGCTTTTTTTATGTGTTTCAATTGGTATCTTTCATAGTGAGCTTTGGTGCATAGCCTTTGTGTGTAGGCTTACCTTCAGGAGGAGTCGCTTTTGTCTTGCTACTTCTTTGCGTGCTCCGAGTGTTTGTGCTCCATTTAGTGTTGAGCTTCTCTTTGTGTTTTTCTCAATCGGTATCGAGCCTGCTAGTCGTGTTGGGCCGTTGTTGCCTCTCTCTTGAGAGACTAGCAGTTTTTGCTTGGTATTTTCGATTGGTATGGAACCTTCAGCTAGTTGCGTCGAGCCTATGTGCCTCTGTCTTGAGGAACTAGCTATTTTCACCAATTTTTGGCTGCTTGTGATTGGTATCGAGTCTTCTGCTAGTCGTGTTGAGCATTTGTGCCTCTATCTTGAGGGACTAGCAGTTTTGCATTCTTATTCGTTGATTCAGCCTCAATTGGTATCGAGCCTTGAGCTAGTGGTGTTGAGCCCTTTTTTGCCTTTTCTTGAGGGCTAGCTCATTTTTGACTTGGTTGCGTCGTGCCGTTGCCCATGTCTTTGGGAACCAAGTCTTTTGCTCTGTGTGATCGAGTTTTGCTCTTTGATGAGTTGTTGCTCTGATCCTTTGCTTGGTTGCGTTGAGCCGTTGCCCATGTCTTTGGGGACCAAGTTTTCGGTTTTGGTATCTCAAACCATCTCTTGTGCCTAGTTTTTGTCAATTCAATCATCAAGGGGGAGAAATTTTGAAACCTAAGTGAACCCAAGTGGGTAAGTACCTTGGTTTCTTTTGTGATGTTTGTTTGACAATTTATTTGAGAATGGTTTTCGAGTGCCTTTTGGGATTTCATGAAACTCTTGTCTTCTCTTGACTCTTCGGTTGTGTAGAGGCTTTGCCCGCTTTTCCCATTTCTTTCGGGACCGAGAGTTTTTATTTAGAGTTTTCATGGCCCTTCCTCATCTCAAGTAGCCTTGTGTTTGCTTTTGCTTGGCTTTTGGGCACTTGGATGAGGCTTGCCTTCAAACCCTTCCTTTGTGGTTTTATTGTTAGTCAATGCATTCATCAAGGGGAGATTGAGAACCGATATGATGAATGATTGACATTGATGAGGATGGTTTGAGGCTTTTACCGGCTGAGTCATTATCTCGTTATGTGCTTAATGCTTATGACTAACCGGTGGCGTTGAGTTGTGGTGTTTCTATGTTGGTGTGCGTGTGCAACATGTGTCTCTTGGCTGTGTTGATGTGCAGGTGTTGAGCTCGGATACAGTGGTCGATGGCGAGGTGAAGGTCAAGTAGAGACGTGCCATGCCGACGGACCGGGAGCGGTGAAGGATGGGCGTGCCATGCGGCGGACGTGCCATGTCGATGTACCCAGAGCGGTGAAGGGCGGACGTGAGGCTTGGACTGACGGACCAGAGGGTTAGAGGACCAGCCGTGGTAGGTGGCACGTGGCATCGGCGAGCGAGAGCACATGGGGATGTGCGATGCATCGGCCGAGTCGGGAGGAAGACGATGGCGTCGTGGCAATTGGCGGGAGGTCGGACACGGGCTTGCGTGCGGTGCAAGTGCCGTCGGCCGAGTCAAGAAGCATGGCGAAGGCGTTGTGCCCGGCGTGGAGGCTGGACATGCATCGGCATCGGTGCCGGTGGTCAGGGTGTGCGAACCACATCCCATCTACGGTGCGGGTTCGGTAGCTGAGCCTCAAAAAGCTACCCTCGATGGTTTCCGAGTTTGGGCCTCAAAACTCGGGATGGACGGTTTCCAGGTTTGGGCCTCAAAACTTGGGCTCGCGGGTTTCCAAGTTTGGGCCTCAAAACTCGGGGTGGACGGTTTCCAGGTTTGGGCCTCAAAACCTGGGCTGGCAGGTTTCCCGGTTTGGGCCTCAAAACCGGGGGAAGGTCCAAAAGGACGGTCGACGCGTGGCGGCACCGAGAGGCTTGCGTTGCGGCGAAGCTATCGGTGAGAAGGCACGGCGGTCGACGGTGACGGCACGTGGCGGCATCCTGGAGCTTGCGTCGAGGCGAAGCGAAGGATGAGAAGGCGCGAGGCCGTCGGATGAAAACTGCTAGGGTTGGATAGTTTTACCCCTGGGGGGTATTTGGGTTGTGTACTTCATGAGAGGGCGTTTTGGTCTTCGGACGTGCGCCTATATATATGAAGGGGGCTGGTTAGGGCAGCCTATCCTTGGACGGTGTCTCTCTCATTTTGTGCTTGTGAGAGAAGGCTAGGGTTAGAGGAGAGTTGGCTCTTGTTCTTGAGCTTTTTGCCATCCAAGCTTTGATTTGCTAGGAGTGGCTTGTAGCCCGACACCGAGTGCTTAATCAATCATCCATTCCTCTGAATCCAAGGATCAAATTCGTGGTTGACTTCGCGTTTTGAATTTGTTCTTCGCGTTCTTCTTTTCTCCATGATTTTCCCTTCACTCGATCTCCCTCTACGCTGCGTCTTTTGCAATTCCGTTTGAATCAACTTGTTCTTTGAAGTGAGGAGAACATTTCCACCGAAGGAATTCATGTCTACCCTCACGAACAAGTAGATCGGGTTGAAATCGTTTTTGTTCTTTGTTCTTCCCCTTTTCTAGTGTTCTTCGGATTTGTCATGGATTAGTTGGGTTGAAGCGGTGATATCGTAGGATTAGCTTCCCAACACGTAGAAGAACACTTGGGAGAAGTTTGGTTGCAGCCCCATTCGATTTGGTGAGGATCCAATCGATTTTGGTTTTGTCCCGTGGCGTTTTTGGGCGTTCTGGGCGGTGGTGGACTGTCCGCCCCTCCAGCTGCGGACAGTCCGCGAATCGGGGGTTTAGCCGGAGTAGTGGCTGCTTACCTCGGCGCTTTTTCCCTCGGGTGATGTTGACGTTTGTTAACGCAAATAGAATATGAAAGATTCCGCAAGCGCACAGAACACCATTGTAGCATTTTACCAGGAGTATTCCAGGATCGTTATTTATATTTTACCACAGGGAAGCTAGGGTCAAGAATCTGATAACTCACTATCATGCATCTAATGACTCAGAGTACTAGTTAGACTAAAGCAGGAGTAAATGATATATGATATAATAATGAAAGCACATAGAAGATAATTCAATGATAACTAGATAACTATAGTGGGAGGACAACGGGAGAGATCAAGGTTCCTATATACTTCTCTATTACTTGGGTTCTAATGTAACAAAGATGAAAAGATATATCAGTTATAAACATTGGCACTTTGGAGCAACAGTACCTTTCTGACTCTCGAAGAAGACTGGGAGGAAAGTAGTCAGGGGAAGGCTGCCAAAAAGCTCTACGAAAACACCAATCCTAACATGGTGGATTATAACAATCTACAAAGCTGTCACCCCTGTAGCTACCACAACTATCCGGAGGATTGGGCGCAACCTCAGGTAACCTATAGACTAAACACCATGTCTAATCTATCGATTACTACTCTAATTACCTAGGATAACTAGAGCACTCAATACGAACAAAGATCTCATGCCAAGATATAACAACTATACTAATCATATAATAAAGCATAAAGTAAATAGAGAAGATAAATATATGAAAGCATAAGTCTTACAAAGAAAAGATACAAAGACATACCAAAACTCTGAAGACTCCTCCGGAACCGGAGCGCAGCTCCGCTCTCCCTAACTCCCAACTGAAGCTAAGCTATTACATTGGAAAATCTAAACCTAATTACATAGAGGAGAGAGGTTATCCATTCGAGGGACGCCTCTACAACTCCATGATGATGTGTTGCCTCAGGGGGGGTCCTGGGTTTATTATATAGGGGCTCCTGGCTTCCCCTCCACCTTGGGCAAGCGATGTGGTACTAAATCCTTCGTCATATGCACTTGGGCCTAAATGGGCCAAAACGTGTTGGAGAGGTCGGTTGGAGTGCGTCACGCGAAGGGGGACGAAATTGGGCCCAACACCCGACCGGTCGGTCCATAGAGGAGACCGGTCGGTCTGCCCCTATGACAGGTGGGCCCCGCCTTCCGTGGGTCGCCTTCTCTTGTCTTCCGGAATGTTCTGGAATCTTCCAAGTCGTATCTATCGAGGACTCTGTCGTCGGGACTCCAAATGTAGCAAACCATATGTCCGTTTCGATCGTCTCGACGAGCTCTTCGCAATGGTGTGCTCCGTTTCATCACTTGAGATACTTTTATATAGTGAAATATTGATAATCCTGCAAAACAAGTGAGAGCACCAAAACTCGTGAAACTTGTTAGTTTCAAACCCTACAACTATACTCTGTGATTCATTTAGTGTCATTTCATGCAATAGTTGATGGTTAATTATGAGCATTAGTGAGCGTCAACAAGTTCCCCAAGCTTAACCTTTGCTAGTCCCTTAGCAAAGTCAAACTCAACAATGGATCTGGAGTTGCTACAATATCTGCACTTCTAACAAGTACACATGCATTGAAACAAAAGTTCTCATTTAGATTAGAAAAGATATCATATTATTTATCACGGGCTTAGTACTTTACCTTGAATCTTGAGTAATTGAAAGATAGAACGATCAAATCAAGCACTATGTCTCATGCTCTTTCACTTCACCATAATCCCGGAGTTTTTATCAATTTTCAAAAAGCTTAAGAACATATGTTGCCAAATTAAACAATGGATCCAAAGAGAAAGTCAACCATACCATTGAATCAAGAAGTGCATGTGCATGGAAAATGGAGGCGGATGCTCTTTTGAATATATCACTCTCTTTTGTCTATTAGAAACACATGGCTATCAGGCTAATTCTACTAGCGGGCACATGCCCATTTTTTCTGATTATCATTTTTTTCTCTTCTTTTTTTTCGAGGTTCTGGACACTTGTCCCTTTTTATTTCCTCGGGATCTATCTTTTTGAGTTTTCGGACACTTGTCCCTTTTTATTTCCTCGGATTTTTTTTTCTTTTCTCTTTTTTTTTAATAGCCACATGCTTCCAACAAACTTTTGAGAGGATAACAATAGATAATCATGAGCATTTATGCAGAAGATGGATGAAATGTGTAAGTGATCTCAATTCAATAGCATGATAACTTCTCATAGGGTCAACAAAGCTTAATTTAACTCAATGCAATTATTGGTCATTTTAATATTGGAAACTCTCCGGAACTCTAGTGTTTTTTAGAACAAGATAATAGCAGCTCAGATCATCACATGTCATATCTATCAATTATCTAGACTCTAGATCAAGCAATTGCTACCCATATATTTAATTTCATTTCAAGGCATCATTAATTTTTAAACTTAAGAGAACTCATGCTTAAAGGCTAGGTACTAGAAAGAAATACAATAGAGCAACTATTCATCATTTCCATTTTAAGAAATTAGAGAGAGTGTTCTTCAGATTTGACATGCTTTATTTATTTAATCTAACACACACTATAACCTATTATTTAAAAATATTAAGATAATAGTAAGACATACCTGAATAACGAAGATAACGGGGTGCGTCTCCCGCAAGCTAATCCCTTCGATCACATCGAGCCTTCATGTGCCCAAATATTTTTGTTCTTTTTCTTTTTAAGGATGATCCTTCATGTGCCAATATTTTTTTTGTATTTTGAATTTATTCATAAAAAGAAAATCTTAAGAGAATAAAGATACTTACCTGGATACACGGGGATGCTTTCCCCCAAGCTGAATGTTGACGTAGTCGTTCGATCTTGCAATGTAGCGGACTGGTGGTGAAAATGTTCTTCCTCTATTGGAGCATTGATTGATGTCGATGGTTGTTGAAATAGTGCTCCAACAGTAGATGGAACATCCACTTGCTTGTCAGCTTTTCCTGGTCTTCAATCCTGTGAAACTCAAATAGACAACAAAACTTGTGGAATAGATTAAGCGTTAGTGGTTGCCACTCCAGCCTTAATTGTCTAGAGTTTCAGTAAGATCTCTTTCTCAATATATATATATTTTTTATGATGCAAGAGAAAATGCAACAGGATGAATGTATGCATATTTATTTTTGTTTTTATGCCACCACGGTGAATTTTTCATGTGGGTTTTTACACACCCCAGAATTATTTACATGGGGCTTTAAGTTTTATGATGCAGTGCAAAAAGTAAAATATTTTCCTCTCTCTTTTTTTTATGCAATGCTAATGCAGAAAAGTAAATATGCTATGGAGGAATAATGATGAGAAGTAAACATGCAAAAGAGAAACTAATGCAGAAAAGATAAATATGGATAACTACCGATTTTACCTTTCGGCGAGGATTCAATGTTTTAACTCCTTGAACAGGACTTCTCACCATGTTCATTCCTGAGGTGCGTCATTTGATCCTGATATGTAGACCTTGATAACTACACCTCTCGATATGGTGTCACTCATGTTCTTCGTCCGTCCAGCAATTTGAAGTGAAGCATTAGTTGTTGAAGCTGGCAGCATTTTGCTCAATGTGCATGTTCTTGTAGATCCAGGACCTTCACTCTGTAGAATGTGGGAGTTGACAAACCCCTCCATGTTTTGCTCAAGAGTGTGTCCTGCTCATAAAGACAAGGTAGAGATCAAGTGCATGGGCTCTGTTGGTGGAAAAACACCAACAGAACCAAAAGTTTTGTTCATTCCTCTCTAACCTTAGGCACATTGCACAAGATAAACTTTTTGTTTATGTGTTCTATTCAAACTTAACATGAGTGATAGGATCAGAAGATGAGCATGAAAGTAGCATCTTAAAATATTTAATAGATCAGATTGCTTAACCCAAGGAAAGATAATCTATACATAATGTATCGATCTTTTCATGATTGTGATATATCATCTAACAAAGGTTAGATGCATAACATTTTAGCTCATTTGGTTAAGATAGTGAGATTCAAGAGAGTAAAGCTAAGAACAAAGAGTAAAGAACTGAACATGTTGAGTTTATTAGGTTGGATCATGTGAGGTGCAACTTTAAACATGTTTGGTTCTTTATGTATGCGCATACCAGAAACAAGGAGAAGCTTTTAAAGTGATGGTCACTTACCTTGAGATGTTACCTTTATCATTGAAGAGTGATGTGTCGAACCACCTTGTGAATGCTTCTCTTGTCTTGCTGGTTGTTGTTCATGAATGGCTTGTCTTCTCTTGCTTATCTCACAGTGGGCCAGATGAGTCTTGCTCTCAACAGGTTCGGATGATGGAGACTTTGTCAGCTATTCTCTTGATTTGTAGGTTCAGGTACTATCTCTCCATGTCTAAATTCTTTGCACTGCAGTGGCTTCATCCTTCATGATGTCCCCCTCAATTCCTGGCAGTTGGTTCTTCCTTTGTCGGATGAGTCAACGTCTTCTCTTGGTTTTCTTCGGCTGCTCATAAGTGGTGTAGTCAATTCTTTTGATCGAAGATCCAAAAGTGGACGTCTCCAGGTCTGACATAGATGACAACATTAGTGGTGTTCAAGAATGTTCTTCCAAGAATGAGTGATGGATCATGTTCTTCTCCTTCATTGGGATAGCGTCCAATGGCTTGTACTGATCAAAGTGTTGAAGCTGGATTTCTCCTTCCTCTCCTTGATCGTGAAGCAAATCCAGACAACGGAATTGTGTCTCCCCCAAGCTGGCTTGTGAAGTAGGTGGATGTCCAAATTCTTCAACAACATGTTCATGAGTTGAAATTGTAGACCTTGTTGTTGTTGAAGTCGTACCACCTCGTCCACCAAACTAGCTCTTGTGTTGCAATGATTAGAAGTGAGAAGAACTTCCACTGTTTGTCTTTATAGTGAACCACCAACAAACTTCCTTCGGACGACACATAGATGTTATGATGTAGTGGCATATCGTCTTCCTGATATTTGTTGTTGGTATCGGTGTTGATGTCTTCGACAATGATGAGCGTAGGCATAGATTGACCCATACGGGGTGAGTTGCATCCTACTCGTCATAAGTGTCCTGGCTTAGGCCTTGGGATGGCTCAAAGCTTGGCTGCCTTCGACATCGCTTGTGACTTGTATGATGATGAGTTTTGTCTATCCACGGGTTGGGTTTTGGATCTTTAAGTTCACACCATGAATAAGCAAATCTCATCTCCTACAAAATGTTAGTGGACATATACCCGAAGGATTGCACTGAATTTGAAACATGGGTTGTTATCCACAACTTATGTGTTTATTCATCCATGCTAACGAAAAGATGATTTTAGGATTACTTTAGCATAGACTAGCATTTTATGTGTTAGCTGCATTTTAACATGGTTCAAGGCAAAGATACTTGTAGTAGAAGATAAATTGAAATAAACTTTAATACTCACAATTCTTTCATCCATGATGAATGAGCTGAGTCTTCATTATGCAGTTCACAGTATGTCTTGCTTCATCTCTGATGTGAATTCATCTCAGTACCTTTCTGACTCTCGAAGAAGACTGAGAAGAAAGTAGTCAGGGGAAGGCTGCCAAAAAGCTCTACGAAAACACCAATCCTAACGTGGTGGATTATAACAATCTACAAAGCTGTCACCCCTGTAGCTACCACAACTATCCGGAGGATTGGGCGCAACCTCAGGTATCCTATAGACTAAACACCATGTCTAATCTATTGATTACTACTCTAATTACCTAGGATAACTAGAGCACTCAATACGAACAAAGATCCCATGCCAAGATATAACAACTATACTAATCATATAATAAAGCATAAAGTAAATAGAGAAGATAAATATATTAAAGCATAAGTCTTACAAAGAAAAGATACAAAGACATACCAAAACTCTGAAGACTCCTCCGGAACCGGAGCGCAGCTCCGCTCTCCCTAACTCCCAACTCAAGCTAAGCTATTACATTAGAAAATCTAAACCTAATTACATAGAGGAGAGAGGTTATCCATTCGAGGGACGCCTCTACAACTCCATGATGATGTGTTGCCTCAGGGGGGTCCTGGGTTTATTATATAGGGGCTCCTGGCCTCCCCTCCACCTTGGGCAAGCGATGTGGTACTAAATCCTTCGTCATATGCACTTGGGCCTAAATGGGCCAAAACATGTTGGAGAGGTCGGATGGAGTGCGTCACACGAAGGGGGACGAAATTGGGCCCAACACCCGACCGGTCGGTCTGCCCCTATGACAGGTGGGCCCCGCCTTCCGTGGGTCGCCTTCTCTTGTCTTCTGGAATCTTTCAAGTCGTATCTATCAAGGACTCTCTTGTTGGGACTCCAAATGTAGCAAACCATATGTCCATTTCGATCGTCTCGACGAGCTCTTCGCAATGGTGTGCTCTGTTTCATCACTTGAGATACTTTTATATAGTGAAATATTGATAATCCTGCAAAACAAGTGAGAGCACCAAAACTCGTGGAACTTGTTAGTTTCAAACCCTACAACTATACTCTGTGATTCATTTAGTGTCATTTCATGCAATAGTTGATGGTTAATTATGAGCATTAGTGAGCGTCAACAGGTGACCGGCGGACAGTCCGCCGTTGATAGGCGCGGATAGTCCGGGTCCGAGCAGGGACATTTCAGCAGCGTTGTCGTTTTTGCGACTTGGCCGGCGGACAGTCCGCCAGGGCCTCGCGAACAGTCCGCCCCTGGCGCGGATTGTCCGGCACCTGCAGCCCGGCCAGTCCGGGAATCAGCTGTAGGTTGCATTTTAGTGCGCTTGCTCTCCTGGCTTTTCCGCTTCGTTTCCAGACTTCTCGTTTGCTCCTAGAGTTCACCTAGGAACCTCTCTACATATCTTTGCTACACGTTAGCATCGGTATTTGGGGGAATCCCTACGTAGCCCTCTATCTACGTTTGGGAGTGGGTCTTTTGGGTAGGAACTTGACTTGGAGTTTTGGGAGTTTTGGTTTGCTCTCTTCTGTGGTGCCTCGCTGTGATCCTAGGGATCATCCACCCTCTTTCCGAGGGTCATGGGCATCACGTTTGAGTCTGAAGCTTTTGGGGTTGATTTTGTTGGGACAGAGGCCAGAATTTCGAAAGAAATTTTTCGGCTCCCATTCACCCCCCCCCCTCTGGTCGCCTTGCTTTAGCATTTCCAGTCCTTCAGTAGTGCTCCCCTCGAAATGCGAACTCAATCGTCTCTCTGTCCGGGTGCACCCACAGCGAAGCATAAAACTGAAACACCCAATCCTCAATGTACGTGCGAGACCGCCCCAGTAGGTCTGCAAGACCGGGTAAGAAGGTCAGTATGAGGCAAATCTGCTCTCCTGCTCCAGCAACCCCGGCCTCCAACGGACAAACAAGCTGAGAACGCAGACTGATCCCAGCGTTCCTATACCCCTGATAAAAATCCGCCTGCATCACTATATAGAAGTCTGGGCTAGCCTACTGCTGACGCTCTCTCGCGAACCACTGGTCAAATGGGACAAGGCGCAGCATCATTATCTGTGAGCAGGTGGCCAACCAAAGGTCCAGTCGCAGAATCGGTGAGGGTGGACACCTCGACGGAGCACTTGTCACGACCGGACGACTGGCGCCGGGGCTCCTCCTATGGCACCTCCTCCTCTGCCTCTGCCACTGGCTCTACTGTCTCAGCTGTCTTGGCTTCTGCCTGGCCCTGTCCGGAGCCCTGTGGCTCGTCTACTAGAGCGGTGAACGTCGTCCGGCTACCGGCAGCCACAAGAGTGCCTGCCGGTGAGCCGTGCTGACACTCAACGACCTCAACTGCTCGCCTCTGCTCGGGGGTGAGATAATCCTCAATACATAAGCTGCCACTGCGACCACCCCTCTCTACTCTCTCGGCAGCCTCTGCCACTGCTCTGGCCTGATCAGCCTCTCTCTCGACCCTGGAGCGCTTCCTGCGCGTGATCAGCTTCGCCTTCCCCTTCCGCTGCCCGGAAGGAGGAGGACATGGAGGAGAGTCTCCTAGAGCACCACCAACATTCTTGCAGCGCATAGCTGACAAGAACTAAGAACCACTGTCACTAAAGAAGACTGGACTGCCACTGAAAGACAAACGGCCAACTGAAAAACCCCTGACAAGTCCACTAGCAAGTAAACACTGACAGAAACTCCCCCTGTCTCACTGACCAGCTACCACTGTCACTCGCAAGGCTTGGCCTCGATCCGTACCTGCGAGCTTGGCCCCGGGTTCACTAACACTGACCAACTGCCAACTGACATTGTGCCACTGACTCGCTACAAGAAGAGATGGGAGTATATATAAGCACATACATATTCTAGAGACGAGAGACCTAACAGAAGCAAAGCAAGTTAGATAAGAAGAGAATTGGCTTTGCTACCTGACGAACCGACGAACCAACTCAAGCACAACATGAGAATCGACGTTTGGGCACCCACGTATCACGCCGAGGGGTCTGCAAAAAGGTTGGAGCGAAACAGGGTTCAAACAGTGAGGGAACGGCCATTGGGGCAATGCATTGAACACCTTGCATGCATAGGTTATGGAAGGGGTGGATGCTCACTGTTAAGGGAACTGCAGGCCGTGGGAGGGGTTGTGGAAGACAAAGGAGTCGACGAAGAGGTCAAGAGAGGCGATGGATGAACTCCGACGAAGCTCTAGCGAGGGGCGCACTGCCGCCGGTGAATAGAGGGACTCGACGCGGTGAGCAACTGGCGGGCGCGCGCGAAAGCTTGGGCTATGGTGGAGCAGGACACGCGCGCGGCGGAGCTGGGTGAGTCAAAGCGGGTGCGGCGGTCGTCAGCGAGGACAAGCGCGAACACGATGGCGGCGCGCTAGGGTTTGCACAGGGGCGGCTGTGAAGACACGGGCGGGGGCACGATGCAGACGAAGGACCAAGGAAATGACACGTGGGACCCAGTCGTCGGTGAAAAGAATGACTCGCGCCGCTTAAAGGGCATCGGACGCGCCGATGTGATCACATCGGACGCATCGATGTCCATCCAGAGAGTTCCTGAAGGACCGAGAAAACACTAGCAAGGCGACCAGAGGGGCGGTGAATGGGAGCTCAAAAATTTCTCTCGAAACTTTGGTCAATTGTCCCAAGATCAACCCCAAGAAGCTACGACCGAAACCGTGATGCCCACGACCCTTGGAAGAGGGTGGATGATCCCTAAGATCATAGCGAGGCACCACAAAGCGATAGCAAACCAAATGGCAAAAGCACCGGAGCAAGTTCGTCCCTCAAAAACCAAGTCCCGAACGTAGATAGACGGCTACATCAAGAAATTCCTAAATACCTATGCTAACAAGTAGCAAAGCTACCTAGAGAGGTTCCTTGGTCAACTCTAGGACCAAACGAGAAGTCCGGAAACCAGGCGAAGAAGCCGGGAGAGCAAACGCACTAAAACGCAACCTTTAGGCAAATCCCGGACTGTCTGGCCCTGAGGTCCCGGACTGTCCGCCCCTACTGCGTACTGTCCGCGACTTGGTGGCGGACTGTCCGCTGGCCGAATGGACCAAACAACAATGTTGCTGGAAGTCCCCTGGTCGGCTCCCGGACTGTCCGTGAGTTAGACCGGCGGACTGTCTGCAGGTCACTCCGGACCAAAGTGCCCGAGCCGCGCAGCCACTGAACAGGCTGGAGCCCGACGTGCGGACTGTCCGCGCCTCCAACGGCATACTGTCCGCGAGTGTCCAGAAAGGGCGATTTTGGTCGCCCTCAACTCAAATCTTCTCCAAATTGATCGAAACCAAAATCCCTTGATCCCAAACTTGGAGAGGATGATCACGAGGTAGTTAGGAGACTATCCCCAAGAAATCATCCACTCAAATCAATTCAATCACCGAGAAATCGAAAGGGGAAGATCAAGAATGAAAAAGCGCCATGAAAACGAAATCAACCCGATCTACTTGTTCATGAGGAGTTAGATGAATTTCTTCGGTGGAAATGATCTCCTTTCAAAAACGAACAAGTTGATTCAAACAAATTTCACAAAGACACAGTATGGAGAGAGATTGAGTGACGGGAAAATCACAGAGAAATGAAGAACGCGAAGAACACGAACAAAACGCGAATCAACACATCGATCTGCAACCGTGTGGCTACCACACGCTACAACAGTGAGGTTACGGCCTCACTTCCTCAAAATCTCCAGTACACAGAGGTATGGTTCTCTGCGGATCTCAGCTAGCTACAGCAGGGGATTGGGAAGGCAGGAAACCCTAGAAGCAAAGAGCAAATGACTGAGATGACTTGGGGAGGTGGGTGTCTCCCCCTACTTATCCTAATTCTAACTATTCCTAATTCCCACTCTACCCCTAACTACTTACAGAGCAAACCAGCTAAACCCTAAGGTTATTCTGGACCAACTCGATGGTAGGTGGATCCGACGCCCATGCCCGCACAACTCGTAGTGTTGCCTCGACGCAACCTCCCAATTGCCGCCACGTGCCGCCACCGCTCTGCGTCCTTTTCCTGGACGTCGCACCCCCGGTTTTGAGGCCCAAACCGGGAAACCAGCCTTCACGACCAACCCCCAGTTTTGAGGCCCAAACCGGGAAACCAGCCCATCCTCGCCTGAGTTTTGTGGCCCAAACTCAGAAACCCGCAGCACCCAGGTTTTGAGGCCCAAACCTCGAAACCGTCCTCAGCCCGAGTTTTGTGGCCAAACTCGGAAACCATCAGCGCCTAGGTTTTGAGGCCCAAACCTGGAAACCGTCCACCCGATGGTTTTTCTCTGGCTCTACCACCAAACCGAAGCTGTAGAGGGGATGCACCGCACGTGCACCCCGTCCACCGACACGTGTCCCCAGGTCCTCGACCCGAGCAACACCATGTCCCGCAAGTCTTCGCTCGTCGCTGTCCCAGGCTGCCAGCCACCACAGCTGATCCTTAGGCCACCGGTCCCTCAGTCCAAGCCTCACGTCCGCCCTTCACCGCTCCCGGTCCATCGGCACGGCACGTCTCTACTTGACCTTCACCTTGCCCTCGATCACTGTCTCTGTGCTCGACACCTGCACAACACAAGACAAAGATCATGCGCATTATCCCAGTTGACAATCACTCATCACTTAGAGACTCGGCAAACACCCATGTATCCGCAATCTCCCCCTTGATGAGTGCATTGTCAACTACCAACACAAATCATAATGGAAGTAGAAGGAGGAAGAAGGAGAAGAGAGAACTCGACCAAATGACCCAAAAGCATAACAAAGCCAAGGAAGGTCAAGTGGAAAGAACAAGACAACTTGGTCCCCAAAGACATGGGCAACGGCTCGACGCAACCAAGCAAAGCAAAGCTAACCCTCAAGAAGAGGTAGAATAGGCTCAACACAACTAGCAAGAAAGCTCGACATCGACTGAAAAGCTCGATACCAACTGAACCCAACTGAAGCAAAGATGCGGCTGCTAGTCCCTCAAGATAGAGGCAAAGGCTCAACACAACTAGCAAAAGCGCTCCGAACCAATTGGAAATTTCAAAAATTCAGCACGAGTAAATTCCCCCTTGCATGGTGCACACAACCGAATCCTCTCCCCTTTGAACATGGGAGGCATGATTTGTCCAAATTTCTCCCCCTTAGTTGAAAATGCACCATCAAACAAAAGGAACCGAAAGAAATTTTCTCCCCCTCAGAAAATGCACCATCAAAAAGTGCCAACAAGAGAGGTTCTCCCCCTTCCAAAATACATATGAGTCATAATGCAAGTTAGCAGCTTCAGGAATATAGTGAAGAAAATGCAAAGATGCTCTAAACAGTATAGCTCCAACGACTCAATGGAAAGCATACAAGCTAGCAAAGGCTCAAACTGATCACCAAATATGAAATATGAACATATGAGCAAAATGAGTAGTTTTTAGCCAAAAAGCTATTCACCATCAAAATAGCACAAGACATGTATAGACAGGAAATCAGACAAGTGCTAAACATGTATGCAAGGTGAACTACCCCTAGCAAAGTTCAACCATCAAGCTATCGAATGAAGCATAAACTTGTGAATACAATTTTAATCGGAGTTGCAGCGGTTAAGATTACACAAGTTCAAATTTTCAGCATGTGATTGCGAGAGGTTGAAAGCTTGTCATTGCCTAACTTTTCAACTGTGCGAAGCCTATGCAGAAGCAATCAAAAGCTTAAAGCAACAGTTTCGGTCATAGACTACACAGCTCAAGTTTAACTCAAAGTGCAATGAGAAACAGTCTCGAAACTGTGATGTGTTGACAAGCAATCCCATCTTGATCTTTTCAGTTCACTTATCTTGGTTCAAATTTTATCTCAGAATATGAACATACTGTTAACACCAGATTTTCGCACGCACAAAGGTATGGCGGATGGATCCATCAGCAAAGAAGTGGAGGACCGGCAGGCATTCGGACGGCTGTTTGATCCTTAAAGCTTTCGGTGTGTACTTGCGGGGTCGGCTATTTCGTGAAGCGGTGGCCCCATTCGGGAGATGGATGATGCAGATGAAGCCGGCTTGCACGAGAAGATACGTGAAAATGGAAGACGCCGAAAGGATTAGGAATATGATATATATTTTTCCTTATTTTGAGTCATAATCGTCTAGGATTCCTGTTCCGTCCAGGGTATAAATATAAGCCCTCGACCATTGTAAAACTGTTCACAACCATATCAATACAACCGGCCCCGTGCCATCTTTCGAGTCCTTAAGTCGTGTCGTCGAGTTCTTCGAGAGGAATCATCGATCTGTCGACCTCCGTAAGTACCGGCAACCTTGCTATCATGTCTAGTATCATGCGGTGGATTTAGATATGATGCAAGTAGTCTCGTATGTTAAGCTTAGTATCGTGCGGCGGATTTAAGCTTATGACGGGAAGTTTTTGCTTATGCCTTGTATCGTGCGGCGGATTAAGTCATGAGTAAGAATAGTTATCGGCTCTGTTAGATTTGGCAGATCTAATAGATTCATTAAGTTATCATATGTTATATGCTTTATTTATTTAATTATTATAACAATTTTTGCCCAATCTAGATTGATCTTTGTTCGGCCTTGTTGGATGAATTTGTTTATGCTTTGCTAATCATAAGATCATGATGGCCGGATTATCTTTCAATCTAGATTGTTACATGTTGTGGGTTCATACATGTCGATCATGGTTAGGCTTTGATAGAACTGGTTACCGTGCGGCAGATGCAGGTTTTAGATTAGTTTAATCATGATTGTTTGTATGTTTCTTCTTCATGGACCCCAGTTCGGCTGGTTTGCCGATTCTGGTTAAGCTTACACAAGTAATGAGTTTTTATAAATCTTTTCATATATATGTATGCTTTTAGCTTCTTATAATTAGATCGTATCATGCGGTGGATTAATCTAATTATAAGGAGTGGTGTGGACTTATAGCAAGTGGTATCATGCGGTGGATTAGCTTTGCTTAAGTTTACAGTTGACGGGCTTATGAAGGCTAAACGTGCGGCAGATTAGTTGGATTAGCCTATACATGTGTTGTTTGGATAGATTTATATTTATGACTTACTTCTTTATCCTTTTGATTATTTATGTGTTCGGCATTCGGCATGCTTATGACTTTTCATCTCTACATTTGCCGAATGACATCTTAAACCTGTTTCGACAAACAGCTCTCATAGCTGTGTGCCATCATGATTGGCTTCCAAAGCCGTATATATGGAACTGTCTAGTCTCACCCGGCACGTTCCAAGGTATTCTCATACTTTTGTCCCTTGTTGGCTTTCAGGTCAAACCGACTAGCACGTTTCCGGACTCAATGCACTCCGGGCACCCGATTGAAGCCAGCCTCGTTCGGCTTGCTGTGTGCCTGGCGCGAGACGTCACTTTTTGCGTCAACACACTTTTTGGCACGCCCAGTGGGACCACTTTGTTTCAAGATGCCTGAGATCAGCGAAGACCAATCCTTCGATGTGACCATGGACGATCTGCCGCCAGAATCAAAGGATTCACTGCAACAGGCTTGTAACGAATTCCAGCGCAGATGCTTGGAGACTTTCTCCAAGAATAAAAGCGGCAAGGTCTATCAGAAGCAGACGTTCCCGAAGGTTGTTCCTCATCACCAACCTGAGATGCCTGATGGTAGTGAAGAAGCCGCTCTCCAGAAGATGGCGGAGATGATGCATAGGATTGTATCAGGAGCCGTGACCAATCATCAATCGGCTTTCTTGAATACCTTTCGTGCTATCATGGTCGATACTTTCGGTCCTACCGCAGATAAATACTTTGAAGAGGCTGCTGGTCCGTTGCAGGGACCATTATTGTTCCAAGTACCTCAACGACGGAAGATTGCCGAAAGCAGTGGAGCTGGCCCAAGCACAGGAGGGGTGGTTTCTCAGGAAATGCAACGACCTCCCTAGACCTATGGCCAGCTCACATTCGGCACAACAGGGAATGTCCCGCAATCTGCTTCTAGAGTGTCTCCTGTGGCAAACAGGATACAGAAGGATATGTTCGGAGATGGATATCGGGAGTTTATGGACTATAACTCGATTAATGCTCTTCCGAATCCGGGCTACAGGAGTTCAGCAGGACCATATGCTGGGGGGCAAGCACAAGCGGCTCCTGATTCAAGTGTTGACCTCATTATGCACAAGATGGCTGATATGATGCAGAATCAGTTCGGCCTAAAGCCAAAGAACCAGACATATGCTTACAAGTCTCCCTACCCTGAATGGTATAATCGGGTGGCTCTTCCTCCAAGGGTAAAACCTCCTACTGATTTCACCAAGTTTTCGGGGCAAGATGATACCAGCACTAGAGAGCACATCAGCCGATACTTAATGCAACTCAGGGAAGCGTCTACAGACGAAGCTTGGAGGATTCGGTATTTCCCACTATCGCTGACAGGACCAGCTTTCTCCTGGTTTGCCTCTCTGCCGGCGAATTCCATCAATACATGGGCAGATTTAGAGCAAAAGTTCCACTCACACTTCTTTACTGGAACCAGTGAAAAGAAGTTGGTTGATCTTATGAGCCCAAGGATGAAACCCGGCAAAACGGCGCAAGAGTATCTGCGCCGGTTCAGGGAAACCAAAAACCTCTGCTATTCCTTGAATTTGCTGGATGACCAATTGTCGGGGATAGCCATAGCTGGCATGTTGCCGACTATAAAAGGAAAACTATTCGGCATGGAGTTTGATGACCTCGGGCAGTTAGCCCAAAGGCTGGCGACGATGAGCAATCAAGCTCAGGGGTTCAGAAGGAATAATCAATACCAGAGGGGTGATGTGGCTGCCGAGATGTATCAGGCTTTTCTAGACGAAGCAGATGAATATGATAATGAAGATGAAGTGGCTGCAGCCGAGATAACCTGGTCCAAAGAGCCGACTCAAGTCAACCAACGGTGGCTGAGGCAACATAAAGGTACTTATGACTTTGATGTGTCCAAGTCAGATAAACTATTTGAGTACTTGCTGAAGGAGGGACGCATCAAGTTGCCGGAAGGTCATCCTATGCTGCTTCCTGACGGCGTCAAAGACAAGAAGTATTGTGGTTTTCACAATACTAAATCCCACTCCATAAATGATTGCCGAGTGTTCAGAGTGCGGATTCAGAAGGCCATCCAAGACGGACACCTGAGGTTTGATGGGAAGATGAAAGTGGACGGTAGTCCGTTTGGGCAGAATACCGTATCCTTCTCTGTTAATATGATCAACGCAGCCGATTTTGGGGGTAAGGGTAAAACAAAAGTCTTAACTTCTGATGGAGCAAAGGAAGCTGGTACCGTTGACCCTAATCGGCAGATCACAAAAGGAGAGCTTCAGCAGAGAGTTCGGTTCCAAAATAGCTGAATTGAGACGAGTAACATCCCCAGGCCCAGGGTCACGACGCGCATTTTGTTGAATAAGTGGCGTCGGGAACAGGAACAGTACCAGAAGTAGAAGCTTTATGAAGAGCGGAAGTTCCTAAAATAGCAACAAGGGTACAAAGAAGAGATGTACCAGGAAGAACGAGAAGAGACGAGGGAGCAGGAATGGTTTCATTAGGAATGCTCGTTTTTCCAGTATTGTTGGAACGAAGGCTTGAAGCTGCCTGTGAAAGACAACTGCCCTGAGTGCAATAATCAATACTCCGAGTTTAGGCAGTCTTGAGTCAACCGCCAATCTGTCCATGAGAGGCTTGGGCCCCGGATCCCTGAGGACGATCGGTGCATAAAAATAAATAGTTCCGGAGATCGGCAGGAAAGAAGGTTTGCCAATCCAATTTGGGCTCGCACTGGAGAGGAAGAGTACCACAAGTACGTCTGGCAGAGGGGATAGTGGTGTCCACCAGGTTTGAGGAAAAGCCAGAAGAGGAGAGTACAACGCTTAAGAAACAAAGAGTTGGCACAGGCGGATACCAGAGCAAGGCAAGTCTGGCGTCCTAAGGAAAGGTCAAATGAAGGTAATCATTCGGCTGATACGTGCATGGCATTCTTTCTACCGTCAGAGTTCATAGCCCCTGAGAATCAAGATGTGCAAGACGAGGCATATTTAGATTTCGATGAAAGTGAATTTTAGGACCTGTTGGCTCATCTCGTCTTGGCTCAAAGGGCAGTATTTGATAAACCAATCAGGCATCGACATTTGAGGCCACTTTACATGAGAGGGTATGTCAATGGCAAGCCACTGACTAAAATGTTCATTGATGGAGGGGCTGCTATAAACATCATGTCGTATACCACCTTTAGAAAGCTTGGCATGACAAGTGAAGAT
Source organism: Coix lacryma-jobi var. lacryma-jobi (assembly GCA_009763385.1). Taxonomy (NCBI): domain Eukaryota; kingdom Viridiplantae; phylum Streptophyta; class Magnoliopsida; order Poales; family Poaceae; genus Coix; species Coix lacryma-jobi. Next base: position 75,370,182 of record CM019822.1, read on the forward strand.
CTATTGAAGACCGACATGGTATTGAGAGACTTTGCAGGCAATTCTTCTGATACTCGAGGGGCAGTCCATGTCGAGTTGATGATTGGGTCTAAGACCTTGATCACCACCTTCTTCGTCATTGATGGCAAGGGGGCATACAGTTTGCTGTTGGGAAGAGACTGGATACATGCAAATTGTTGTGTGCCGTCGACTATGCATCAGTTCCTCTTCCAGTGGGTTGGAGATGATATCGAGATCGTCCATGCTGATGATTCGGTAAGTATTGCTAGTACAGATCCGACCTACTGGGAGTACGAGGGTGTCGAGTGTTTCTCTGGAAGAGCTTGGGAAGCAGGTCCTATAAACGTTTTCGACAAGGACCAATAGCCGATTCAGACAGTCGGCTCTCAGAGTAACTTTTGAATTCAGTCAGTGGTGGTGGAGAAGAATTGAGGCCAAAAGTTGTGTGTCGGCTGACAAGGAATAAAGTATTGATGATGAAGCCGAATTAGGATCAGTGTGTGCAAGTTTGGGTCTCGGATGTGTTCAAGGTCGATGGACGTATGAAAAATTCTGTTTGCTTCTCCATTACTAGAAAGGGATCAGAAGGGATTTGTACAAGGTGGCGTACGACGAGAGCCTTTAGTGAGATTGAAGATTCTATGAAAGGCACTTCTACAACTTGGTGATTATTTCGGGTTCTACGTGACGGCCAATGACCTTGTAGTAGGATCGGCCCTTATTTTTGAGGATTCAAAAGATGAGATAAGCAGCAATTTACCATAGCCGAAAATGTCAGAACCCAAGAAAGGGAATTTGGCTATGACAAATTTTTGATTTATTTGTACTGCTTGTCAGTTGAAGCTTCGGCACTTCTTGTTAAAAGCCGAACGCTTGAGAGTTATGTAAGTGGAGAGATGTTTTTATACAGCCGATGTAAGAGCATCGCCTTTAGCGTAAAAATGTTTGCATATGACAAGTTATAGCTGATATCTTATTTATATCGCCTTCAGCATAGGTATTTATAACCTTGGTGACCCTACCGTTTTTCGGGTTAGTAGATTTATCGGGGAAAGAGAAAGATGGAGTGCAGTAAGTGCAATGTCGAATGACATGACATGTTAAGAGTGGGATTTAGTCGGCTAAGATGACGTCATGCATTCGGCAAGCGTTCTTCTGAAGAAGCGTTGCGAACAAGGAAAGTCATTGACAAACAATATTCGGAGAAGAGCAAGTTCGTCTACTGCAAACTTCATTTATAGATCTATCCTGGTACAAGCTACTTTTGGAACAATTTATTTACAATGGATTGCGGGTCAGTAATCTCGGTAATGGCAGCAGCATGGTTATCGTAGGTCTCAAGATCTTCGGGTTTGTTCGGATCCCCGTTAGCGAAGCCGACTGATAGGAAGGAGTAATCTTCTTTGGTCCAAGAACTCATTGCTGATAGCCCGAGGGAGACCCCGGCATGCACACCTTGGATGACGGCCTGGTCAATGCGGCCATCTAAAGCATCAAGACGAGCTTCGGCTGAATCTCCACGGGCATTCACCTTGAGAGCGATTCTGTTTGCTGCTGTTTTCAGACAGTCAAGGAACACTATTGCAGGAAGGGGGAAGTGATTAGTTTTACCCATGACGCCAGCGAGTTGGTGCTTGGCTTCCTCCTGCTTCATCTCCGGTAGGTTGTCTACTGTGATGGTTGCTGCCTGCCATTAATGAGAATACAGGCGGAAGACTTTCTTTGGCTTGCACACTGGGAGGCTAGGTAGGGGTTTTCACGGCTTATGGGCCGAAACAGGGCTGGATCGGATCCTTGCCTAACCAAAGAAGTTTGAAGAGCCGATGGGATTCGGTTAAAGGTGTTTGCTATAAAAAAATGCTCAAATACAACTGCAAAACGATTGTGACTGTAAAATATTTTCGGACAGGGGGTTTTAAGTCACCAATTGGCATTGAAGACAGGAGAACTGGAGGGGCACTATCCTGGTGCCACCATGAATCAAAGACTGAGAGGATGGTTCAAAAGACCCCAAGTCTGAGGTAGTCAATTACTACGGTTGCTGGCGAAGCAGAGATGATTGAGCATAATTGTTAGTAATAACCGATGAGATGTGCATTGCTGCTAAAACAGGCCAAAAAGGGAAATCGGTGGCCGATGCATGGAACAGAATGCATATTGATCTCGAAGGATCAATCACAAGTTGTTGGACGGGTAAAGAAAGGCCTCTTATTTACGGAGAGGGGAACAAGTTACAATAGGAAGTCAGTTCGTCCATTCTATTCTATTCCTAATCGGGAGGTCAAAGTCAAAGGAATCAGCTAGGTCTGTTCCAGCTTCTTTCATGTCATCGACAGAGTGTGCCACCCTGAATTCTAATCCTCGCTCGCAAACGTCGAAGTGACGGTAGTCAGCACCGGAGTGGATCCGAACAGCGTTGAAGGCGAGTGCAGCGCCGTAGCCCATGCCAGCCCTGGAAATGTCGGGGAGAACCCAGTTGACCTCGTTCACCCGCCTCAGAGCTGACGTGCCTGGCACATTGGCTGTAACAGCAAGATCGGCGATGGCGGCTTCGAGGGAATGGAGTTTGGCCTCTAGAGCTGAGAAGAGGAGGCATCAATAAAACAAGGGAGAAGTATAAGGAAAGTAAAGCGGAAGGATACTTACCGATAGCCTGTTCTTGAGCGGCATCACGATCTCGAGAGATTCGGGTAATCTCCCATTTCCTCCTTTCTAGATCAAATTGAAGATCCATGATCTTCTGAGTCAGGATCTCGGGAAGATCGTCATCGGTCCTCTTAAAACAAGAACAACAATGTTAAGGCGACTGGTTCATCTTCGAGCAAAAATGATTAGGGGATAACCTTCTCCTAGAAGTACTGAAGCCCCGAGCTCGAGGCTATTGCGGCTTGCCTCAGAAGACATTTTGTGTCCGATTGATGGTGAGGAAGAAGAAGATTTTCTGGCTCTGAGATAAAAGTAGGAGAGTTCGGAGTGCATAAGCCGAAGTAAGGAGAAGGGGGAGTTTAAAGGATCCCAGGTGCACCGGGAGATGAATCGTAGGTGCGGTAATTATGGCGAGTGAAGACAATGCTTCTGAAGGTTCCACGTCAATGCGAAAAATGAAAAGAAATTTTGGAATAAACATTTATCCCAAAATTAGGGGGCATGTGTTAACACCAGATTTTCACACGCACAAAGGTATGGCGGATGGATCCATCAGCAGAGAAGAGGAGGATTCGGCAGGCATTCGGACGACTGTTTGATCCTTAAAGCTTTCGGTGTGTACTTGCGCGGTCGGCTATTTCATGAAGCGGTGGCCCCATTCGGGAGATGGATGATGCAGATGAAGCCGGCTTGCACGAGAACATACGTGAAAATGGAAGACGCCGAAAGGATTATGAATATGATATATATTTTTCCTTATTTTGAGTCGTAATCGTCTAGGATTCATGTTCCGTCCAGGGTATAAATATAAGCCCTCGACCATTGTAAAACTGTTCACAACCATATCAATACAACCGGCCCCGTGCCATCTTTCGAGTCCTTAAGTCGTGTCATCGAGTTCTTCGAGAGGAATCATCGATCCGTCGACCTCCGTAAGTACCAGCAACCTTGCTATCATGTCTAGTATCATGCGGTGGATTTAGATATGATGCAAGTAGTCTCGTATGTTAAGCTTAGTATCGTGCGGCGGATTTAAGCTTATGTCGGGAAGTTTTTGCTTATGCCTTGTATCGTGCGGCGGATTAAGTCATGAGTAAGAATAGTTATCGGCTCTGTTAGATTTGGCAGATCTAATAGATTCATTAAGTTATCATGTGTTATATGCTTTATTTATTTAATTCTTATAACACTTTTTGCCCAATCTAGATTGATCTTTGTTCGGCCTTGTTGCATGAATTTGTTTATGCTTTGCTAATCATAAGATCATGATGGCTGGATTATCTTTCAATCTAGATTGTTACATGTTGTGGGTTCATACATGTCGATCATGGTTAGGCTTTGATAGAACTGGGTACCGTGCGGCAGATGCAGGTTTTAGATTAGTTTAATCATGATTGTTTGGATGTTTCTTCTTCATGGACCCCAGTTCGGCTAGTTTGCCGATTCTGGTTAAGCTTACACAAGTAATGAGTTTTTATAAATCTTTTTAGATATATGTATGCTTTTAGCATCTTATAATTAGATCATATCATGCGGTGGATTAATCTAATTATAAGGAGTGGTGTGGACTTATAGCAAGTGGTATCATGCGGTGGATTAGCTTTGCTTAAGTTTACACTTGACGGGCTTATGAAGGCTAAACGTGCGGCAGATTAGTTGGATTAGCCTATGCATATGTTGTTTAGATAGATTTATATTTACGACTTACTTCTTTATCCTTTTGATTATTTATGTGTTCGGCATTCGGCATGCTTATGACTTTTCATCTCTACATTTGCCGAATGACATCTTAAACCTGTTTTGACAAACAGCTCTCATAGCTGTGTGCCATCATGATTGGCTTCCAAAGCCATATATATGGAACTGTCTGGTCTCACTCGACACGTTCCAAGGTATTCTCATACTTTTGTCCCTTGTTGGCTTTCAGGTCAAACCGACTGGCACGTTTCCGGACTCAACGCACTCCGGGCACCCGATTGAAGCCAGCCTCGTTCGGCTTGCTGTGTGCCTGACGCGAGACATCACTTTTTGCGTCAACACATACCAAGCAAGTGAATGAGTCAGAACTAGAGACATAGCAACCTAGCATATATGAAAAGCACGAGTGAATTCTACACATCCTACACATGCTAGTTGCATATCTCAATGGTGAACATTTTCAAGTTTTATGTTTGTTAAGCAGGTTCAACATTCAAAAATAGCTCAGCTCACAACATGTATTAGTGATCAGAAAGAGCATGAGCTACTAGCGTCAACATATAGCATCGGAGCATACTAAACAGAGCATAATTACATTCTAAAGTTTATATACATGAAGCTCAGAGTGTAAAAGCGTATGCTGAATTGCAAAAGAAAAAAACAAAGTAAACGAGAAAATAGTCAGTCTATGATACAAGATCCAAAATGTTTCCCCCATCTAAAAGGGGAAACACACACCAAGCTCACCCCTCAACCGATTAAAGGTTGATTCGTCCAAAGGCTTGGTGAAAATATCAGCCAACTGATGATGAGTATCGACATGGCGAAGGTCGATATCACCCTTCTCATAGTGGTCTCACAGAAAATGAAAGCGCACATCAATGTGTTTGGTCTTCGAGTGAAGCACGGGGTTCTTAGCAATGCTAATCGCACTCGTGCTGTCACAAAGCAAAGGAACAAGAGAAAAGCTCAGACCAAAATCACGCAAGTGGCCATCATCCAAAGCAACTGGGAACATCAGCTAGCCGCAGCAACATACTCAGCCTCCGTGGTAGACTGGGCGACACTAGACTGCTTGCGAGAAGACCACGATACAAGAGAAGAACCAATAAATTGGCAAGTCCCAGAAGTGGACTTGCGCTCAATGCGACAACCAGCAAAATCGGCATCGGAATAACCGCAAAGGAAAAGGGTGGAGGAAGTTGAATACCAAATCCCAAACTCAGGAGTGAAACGAAGGTACCTGAAAATGCGCTTCACGGCCTGACGGTGAGAAGTGCGCGGTGACGCCTGAAAGCGCGCGCACAGGCACACCGCGAATTGGATGTCCAGGCATGTCGCCGTCTGGTAGAGCAGCGACCCGATCATGCTTCGGTACTGCTTCTGGTCCACAGGTTCTCCATCCTTGTCCGCATCCAGGGCCGTCGTGGTCGACATGGGTGTTGGAAGAGGCTTGGCCTCACCCATATCGAACCTCTTCAGCAAGTCCTTGGTATATTTGCCCTGGTGCACAAATGTCCCTTCTCGGGATTGCTTAATTTGCAATCCGAGAAAGAAAGTCAGCTCGCCCATCATACTCATCTCGAACTCCCTGCTCATAGTATCTGCAAACTTGGCAACCAAAGCTTGAGAAGAACCACCGAAAATGATATCATCCACGTAAATCTGAACCAAGAGAGTGTTTTGCCGTGTTTGAGGAGAAAGAGCGTTTTATCCACATATCCCATTTTAAAACCCTTAGCAAGCAAAAAGGTTTTCAACCTATCATACCATGCTCTAGGGGCTTGTTTCAAACCATATAAAGCTTTGTGGAGTTTGAAAACATGGTTTGGAAACTTTGGATTTTCAAAACCGGGTGGTTGTTCAACATAAACCTCTTCTTCTATGTAGCCGTTTAAGAAGGCACTCTTGACATCCATTTGAAAAAGTTTGAAACCTTTGGATGTTGCAAAAGCCAAGAGTATCCTAATAGCCTCCAAACGAGCTACAGGAGCAAAAGTCTCCTCATAGTCTATCCCCTCCTTCTGATTATAGCCCTTCGCTACAAGCCTGGCCTTGTTTCTAACAACGTGGCAATCCTCTCCTTGCTTGTTTTTGAAAACCCATTTTGTCCCAATAGGCTTACAGTCTGGGGGAGGTGGAACTAAAACCAAAACCCAATTTCGCTCAAAGTTCTCCAACTCCTCATGCATGGCATTGACCCAATCCGGATCTGTCAAAGTGTGTCCAACATCTCGGGGCTCAAAATCACCAACAAAAGCAGAATGAGCAAAGTGAGAGATTTGAGACCTGGACCGAGTGACACGTTCATCGATGCTGCCGATCATCTACTGAGGGGGGTGTTGGCGCTGGATATGTCATGGAGCCTCCCGTGCAGAAGTGATCTCCCCCTCATCAGCAGCTGGTGCCTCCCCAGGTACAAAAGGTTCCGCTCGAGGTGGCGGATCCCACGGCCCCTGTTGGTAGTTCTTAGCTACACCTAGGATAGGGTAGCTAAAGCAGCTATCTACTAATGCCAAGCGGGGTTGTCAATCCCGACACTAGTAGGAGCTAGCTAGAGAGAATGCAATCTACTAGGAGGAGATTCTGCAAGCGCACAGAACTATCGTAGTAGCACTTCGCCTGGGAGTACCAGGTGTCGATTTATTTGATCCCAAGGGAAGGCTAGGGTGGTGTATGAGTTGAGTCAAGGAGGGGATGGGAGTCGAAGAAATAAGAAAAGAGAAAAAGGGAAAAGGGAAGAGAAGGGATGGAAGGCTAGAAAGAATATATGGATGGCAAGGTAAGGATGAAATGGATGGCTAAGGTAAGGTGGATGGATAGGTAGATAGAGGGTAACTATGGGTAACTCACTAATTACTAACTACTAACTACTCCTAGATAACCACAGAGCAAGATAACTACAAAGCGAGATAGTTACAAAGAAAGGCAGGCAAAAGACAATAAAGCAACTAAGTTGAGTATAGTTTTATTCCTATCTTGTCAAGTGTCGAGGCGTACTAGCCTTTACCACTTACTTAGGTTGAACGCTAGCACAACGAGCCTTACTGTTAAACTGGGCCAACTACGTGGTGGAATTCAAGGCGCACAGGGCTGTCACCACCTGTTTGCTACCACAGCTATCCGGGGGTCCAGCCGTATCTGAAGGTAAGTCTATAACTAAGCACCATGCTTAACTATATTCTAACTATCTCTACCCTAGCTTTGAATAGAGACACCCTTGCGGATGTTAGAGCAAACACTTGACTTAATAAGATAAACACTATGCGGATACATGGGTGTATGCCGAGTCTCTGAGTGATGAGTGATTGTGAACTGGGATGATGCGCATGTTCTTTGGCTTGTGTTGTGCAGGTGTCGAGCACGGATACAGTGATCAGAGGCGAGGTGAAGGTCAAGTAGAGACGTGCCGTGCCGATGGACCGAGAGTGGCGAAGGGCGGACGTGAGGCTTGGACTGAGGGACCAGAGGCCCGAAGATCAGCTGTGGTGGCTGACAGCCTGGGACAGCGACGAGCAAAGACTTGCGGTCATGTGTTGCCTGAGTCGTGGACTTGGGGACACGTGTCGGTGGATGGGGTGCACGGGAGGTGCATCCCCTCTTCGACGTCGGTTTGGTGGTTGAGCCAGAGAAAAACCATCGGGTGGACGGTTTCCAGGTTTGGGCCTCAAAACCTGGGTGCGGATGGTTTCCGAGTTTGGCCACAAAACTCAGGCTGAGGACAGTTTCCAGGTTTGGGCCTCAAAACCTGGGTGCTGCGGGTTTGCTGAGTTTGGGCCTAAAAACTCAGATGCTGGTGGGCTAGTGTGGCGGAACGGTCCTAATCTCATGGCCCACAGGTCCCCGTCAGCCTCTGACAGCCGAACCTATGTTCCATGCGATTAAGACTGTTCGTCACTGGGCTGCATCAGTGCCCATTGTCCGCAGGATCATCTCACAATTCGGTCACAGCACTGGATGCGGATACATGGGTGTATGCCGAGTCTCTGAGTGATGAGTGATTGTCAACGGGTTTGATGCGCATGTTCTTTGGCTTGTGTTGTGCAGGTGTCGAGCACGGAGACAGTGATCGAGGGCAAGGTGAAGGTCAAGTTGAGACGTGCCGTGCCGACGGACTGGGTGCGATGAAGGATGGGCGTGCCGTGCGGCGGACGTGCCATGCCGATGTATCGAGCAGTGAAGGGCGGACGTGAGGCTTGGACTGAGGGACCGGAGTGCCTGAGGATCAGCTGTGGTGGCTGGCAGCCTGGGACAGCGACGAGCGGAGACTTGCGGGGCACGGTGTTGCTCGGGTCGAGGACCTGGGGACACGTGTCGGTGGACGGGGTGCACGAGCGGTGCATCCCCTCTACAGCTCCGGTTTGGTGGTTGTGCCAGGGAAAAACCAACGGGTGGACGGTTTCCGAGTTTGGGCCTCAAAACTCGGGTGCTCGGTTTCCAGGTTGAGCCACAAAACCTGGGCGCGGATGGTTTCCGAGTTTGGCCACAAAACTCGGGTGATGGGCCGGTTTCCGAGTTTGGGCCTCAAAACTCGGGCGCTGCGGGTTTCTGAGTTTGGGCCACAAAACTCAGGCTGGAGGCTGGTTTCCCGGTTTGGGCCTCAAAACCGGGGGTTGCTGGAAAAGGCTGGTTTCCCGGTTTGGGCCACAAAACCGGGGGTGCAGAGCGAGGATGGCACGTGGCGGCGATCCAGAGGTTGCGTCGAGGCAACGCTTCGGTTCGAGCGGGCGTGGCCGTCGGATCTACCTACCACCGCGGGTTGGACCAGAATAGCCTTAGGGTTTAGCTGGTTCGCTCTGTAATTAGCTTAGAGAGGGGTAGAGTAGGAAATAGGCTTAGTCTAGGTTAGTATAAGTAGTCCAGGGGAGACACCCTCCTCCCTATCTCAGTTTTAGCTATCTCAGTTAGTGCTTTCATTTGCTAGGGTTTCCTGCTCTCCCATCCCCTGCTCTAGCTAGTTGAGATCCGCAGAGAGACTCCACTCTGTGTAACTTTGATTCTGAGGAAAGGTGGCCGTATCCACCTTGTCGTAGCGTGTGTTTGCGCTCCGGCTTGCAATTCGTGGCTGTGATTTCCGTTTTGCTTGTGTTCTTCGCGAAATCCTTTTGCTCCACGATTTTCCCGTCGCTTGATCTCTTGGCTCGGTTCATCTTTTGCAATTCCGTTTGAACCAAGTTGTTCTAGATCGTGAGGCACTTCTTTTCACCGAAGGAATCATCCTCTAACCTCACGGTCTAGGAGATCGATCGATTTTTCGTTTCGGGTCACTTTTTCTCACTTCCCCCGAAATTCTTCGATTCACCGATTTGGAGTTAGGTTCGAGCCATGATCTCTTAGTGATAGCTCACTAACCTCCTTGTGACTTCACTCACCAAGTTTGATCCCTAGAGGATGCGTTTTGGGTGAGTTTGAGTCGGATCGGTGGAAGAACAGAGGGGCTGCGGGGTGACCGGACGCTGGTCGCGAAGTGATCGGACGCTGACCAGTGCGTCCGGTTGTTGAGCGTTGCGTACAGAGTTTCTGTTTTGACTGGACACTCATAACCGGACCCTGTGTTTATCGATTGACCGGACGCGCCTAGGTTCCTGTTCATCGTGTTTGTTTGATCTGACCGGACGCTCTGTTCACAACCGGACGCTCCGTACTAGTGAGTCCGGTCGCGAACAGAGAGCTCCCAGAGCGGATTTCTGACGACCGGACGCGTCCGGTCCCAGCTGACCGGACGCAGGCAGAGTCCGGTCGTTGCTGTTTCGTGCCGTTTCGTTCGCGGTTCGTTCGTTCTTGATCGAATTCGAGTTCCGTCTTTTGCGTTGGCTTTCTAGGGTTGTCTAGTGTCCCGCTGTGCTTCTAGGAAGCATCCACCCTACATCTATGGTCGTGGACATTAGCAAGCTCTAGGATTCGCTCTTGGGGTTGATTTTGGGACAGTGGCATCTAGTTTCCGAAAGGAAATTTTGAAGCTCCCATTCACCCCCCCTCTGGTCGCTTTCGGTTAGCTCCTCGGTCCTTCAATTGGTATCGGAGCAGGTTAAGGATCTTCCACCTTAGCCAGTTCCAGATCCACCGAAGGCGACATGGATCGCGGCGTGGGCAAACCGCCGTTTTTCGATGGGACGAACTATGCGTATTGGAAGAAACGTATGTCGGCCTATCTGCAGAGCTTGGGCGCTTCGATCTGGGATATTTGCAACTCCCCTATAACTGAAATTAACGAGTTTGTGGTCTTGGACTCAACAGCAGATCGATGAGCACGATGCCAATAGCCGAGCCCGTAATGCTCTTTTCTCTTGTTTGAGCATGGGTGAGTTTGATCGCGTTTCTCACCTCGCTACGGCTCGGGAGATCTGGGACACTCTCATGCGTTTTCATGAGGGCACCTCTCAAGTCAAAAACCCGACTCTACGAGTCGTTCAAGCGAGAGTATGAGAACTTTAGACATCAACCTGGCGAGAGCATAGAAAGTTTATTCGCTCGCTTTCAGGTGATTGTCAACAGGATGAGGGCTAACAGAGAGCAGTTGCCATTTGACGATCATGAGCGTGCTTTGAAGCTTTTGCACACTTGACCGTTCGGTGGGGACTCCAAGGTTCAGGCAATCATCGAATCGCCGAACTATGAGACCCTCACCTGCGCCGAGCTCTTCAGTAAGCTCAAGTCTGAAGGACCGAGAAGCTACCCGAAAGCGACCAGAGGGGGGGTGAATGGAGCTTCAATAATTTCCTTTCGGAAACTAGATGCCACTGTCCCAAGATCAACCCCAAAAGCGAAACCTAGAGCTTGCTATGTCCACGACCCTAGATGTAGGGTGGATGCTTCCTAGAAGCACAGCGGGACATAGACAACCCTAGAAAGCCAACCCAAAAGACGGAACTCAAATCCGATCAAGAACGAACGAACCGCGAACGAAAAACGCGCGAAAACTGCAGCGACCGGACTCTGGCCTGCGTCCGGTCAGCAGGGACCGGACGCGTCCGGTCGTCAGAAAACAGCTCTGGGGCTCTCTGTTCGCGACCGGACGCACGGAGCTCAAGCGTCCGGTCGTTCACTGAGCGTTCCGGTCAGATGAGACAATGACACGGGAACAGTGCAAGCGTAGCGTCCGGTCGAAATGCAAACAGAGCGTCCGGTCGAGAGCGTCCGGTCAGTACGCAGAAAAGCTTGGCGTGCTCAACGACCGGACTCTGAAAGCGTGCGTCCGGTCAGCCCGACAGAGCGTCCGGTCACCCGCGACTGCACTGAAACTCCGGCGATTAACCCGATCTCCTCCGAATCAAGTGCTCTAGGCTTGGGATTCGATCTGAGGAGTCACAAGGAGGTTAGTGAGCTATCTCTAAGAGATCATGGCTCGAACCTAACTCCAAATCGGTGAATCGAAGGAATTCGGGGGGAAAGAAGAGAAAGAGACCCGAAACTAAAACTTGATCGATCTCCTAGACCGTGAGGTTAGAGATTGATTTCTTTCGGTGGAAAGAAGTGCCTCACGATCTAGAGCAACTCAGTTCAAACGGAATCGTGAAAGATGGGACCGAGCACAAAGATCAAGCGACGGGAAAAACTCAAGGCACAAGCAATCCGCGAAGACATGATGAACATGAAATCAAAACGCGAATTGACACCAAGAGATGGGATCCAAGGTGAGGATACGGCCTCACTTCCTCGAATCAACAGTACACAGAGTGGAGTCTCTCTGCGGATCTCAACTAGCTAAAGCAGGGGTGTGGGAGAGTGGAAACCCTAGGAAATGAAAGCTCTAACTGAGATTGAGATAGGGAGGAGGGTGTCTCCCCTAGACTACTTATACTAACCTAGCCTAAGTCTATTCCTACTCTACCCCTCCTACTCTAATTTACAAGCGGACCAGCCTAACCCTAAGGCTATTCTAGTCCACCCGCTGGTGGTAGGTAGATCCGACGGCCACGCCCGCACGCGTCTTCCGCGTCGCCTCCACGCAACCTTCAGATCGCCGCCACGTGCCGCCACCTCTGCACCCCCGTTTTTGCGGCCCAAACCGGGAAACCAGCCTTTTCCATCAGCCCCCGGTTTTGAGGCCCAAACCGGGAAAACCAGCCTCCAGCCCGAGTTTTGTGGCCAAACTCGGAAAACCGTCCGCGGTACCGAGTTTTGAGGCCCAAACTCGGAAACCGGCCACGCCCAGGTTTTGAGGCTCTTCAACCTGGAAACCGTCGCGCCCAGTTTTGTGGCTCAACCTGGAAACCCAGCACCCAGGTTTTGAGGCCCAAACCTGGAAACCGTCCACCGTTGGTTTTTCCGGGCTCTACCAACAAACCGGCGTCGTAGAGGGGATGCACCGCCTGTGCACCCCTTCCACCGACATGATCGCACTTCTCCGCCTGTCGCTGTCGCAGGCTGCCAGCCACCACAGCTGATCCTCCGGCCTCCAGTCCATCAGTCCAAGTCCACGTCCGCCCTTCACCGTCCGATACATCGGCATGGCACGTCCGCCGCACGGCACGCCCATCCTTCATCGCGCCCGGTCCGTCGGCACGGCACGTCGCAACTTGACCTTCACCGCCATCGATCACTGTCTCCGTGCTCGACACCTGCACAACACAAGCCAAAGAACATGCGCATCATCTCCATTGACAATCACTCATCACACAGAGACTCGGCATACACCCATGTATCCGCAATCTCCCCCTTGATGAGTGCATTGTCAACTCCACAACAAATCATGAATAAGAAGACGGAGGTAGGAAGGAGTGGGAAGAGAAAACCCAACCAAATGACCCAGAAGCTTTAACAAAAGCCGAAGAAGGTCAAGTGGATGAAGCAAAAACTTGGTCCCCAAAGACATGGGCAACGGCTTGACGCAACCAAGCAAAGCAAAGCTAGCCCTCAAGAAGAGGTGGAACGGCTCAACACCGCTAGCAGATAGCAATTGAAGATCGGAGGACAACAGAAGCAAAATGCTAGTCCCTCAAGATAGAGGCACAGAGGCTCAACACAACTAGCAAGAAAATCACTCCGAACCAATTGAAAATCAACCCAAACCAAATGGGAAAGCACACCAGACGATACCAATTGAAAGCCAAATGAAAAAAGCTTATGAAAGCTCATGAGAAGAGTAGGAACGTTTGCTAGTCCCTCAAGACAGAGGCAACGGCTCAACACAACTAGCAAACTCCCCCTCGACAAATGCAAGCAACTAGGACAAAAGATTTTCAGGGCATATGATTTGCGTAAATTTCTCCCCCTAGTTGAAAATGCACTTATCAAGGCCAAAAGGTATCGGAGAAGCAACTCTCTTCACATAAACTCCCTCTGAACACAAGATCTCCTTCCACAATGCATATGAAGTCAAAATGCAAGTTAGGAGCTTCAAGTATATAGTCAAAGAGTGCAAAGATGCTCTAATCAGTATAGCTCCAACATCTCAATTAAGCACTCAAATAGCAAAGGCTCAAACTGATCACTTATACGAAATATGAAGCATATGAGCATGTGAGCAGTTTTAAGCCAAAAGGATAGTCACCATCAACATAGCACTAGACATGTATAGAAGGAATCCAAACAAGTGCTAAGCATATATACAAGGGTGAACTACCCCTAGCAAAGTTCAATCATCATGCATAGGAATGAAGCATATACTTGTGATTTCAAATTCATATCGGAGTTGCAGCGGTAAAAGAATTCACAAGTTCATTTTTAGCATGTGATTGCGAGAGGTTGAAAGCTTGTCATCGCCTAACTTTTCAACCGTGCGAAGCCTATGCCGAAGCAATCAGAAGCTTAAAGCAACGGTTTCGGTCATACACTACATGGCTCAAGTTTAACTCAAAGTGCAATGAGAAACAGTCTCAATACCATGAGGTGTTGACAAGCAATCCCATCTCGATCTTTTCAATTCAACAATACTTGGTTCAGATTTTAAGCAAGTTATGAACAACCAAGCAAGTGAATGACTCAGAACTAGAGACATAGCAACCTAGCATATATGAAAAGCAGGAATGGACTCAACACACCCTACACATGCTAGTTGCATATCTCAATGGTGAACATTTTCAGATTTATATACATTAGGCATAATTCACCATTCCAAAAAAAATAGCTCGCTCATAACATGTAACAGTGATCAGAAAGAGCATAAGCTACAAGCATCATCATAATATCGGAGCAATACTAACAAGAGCATAATTACATTCTAGTGAATATAGACATGAAGCTCAGAATGTAAATGCGTATGCCCGACACAAAACTGAAGAAAGAAGATACCAAAAGGAGAGACTCAAGAAACTCAAAGAAAAGAGCCTCACAATAAAAGAGTCAGTCTATACATCTCAAAATGCTTCCCCATCTAAAAGGGGAAACACACACCAAGCTCACCCTCAACCTATTAAAGGTTGATTCGTCTAAAGGCTTGGTGAAAATATCAGCCAATTGGTGATGAGTATCGACATGGCGAAGGTCGATATCACCCTTCTCCTGGTGGTCTCGCAAGAAATGAAAGCGCACATCAATGTGTTTGGTTTTCGAGTGAAGCACAGGGTTCTTAGCAACGCTAATGGCACTCGTGCTGTCACAAAGCAAAGGAACTCGAGTAAAGCTCAAACCAAAATCACGCAAAGTGGCCATCATCCAGAGTAACTGGGAACAGCAGCTAGCCGCAGCAACATATTCAGCCTCCGTGGTAGACTGAGCGACACTAGACTGCTTGCGAGAAGACCACGACACCAGAGAAGATCCAATAAACTGGCAAGTCCCAGAAGTGGACTTGCGCTCAATGCGACAACCAGCAAAATCAGCATCAGAAAAAACCACAAAGCGAGAGGGTGGAGAAGCAGAATACCAAATCCCGAGCTCGGGCGTGAAACGAAGGTACCTGAAGATGCGCTTCACCGGACGGTGAGAAATGCGTGGCGAAGCCTGAAAGCGCGCGCACAAGCACACGGCGAACTGAATGTCCGGCCGTGTCGCCGTCAGGTGTAGAGCAGCGATCCAATCATGCTGCGGTACTCCTTCTGGTCCACTGCTTCTCCATCCGTGTCGGCATCCAGGGCAGTCGTCGTCGACATGGGCGTCGGAAGAGGCTTAGCCTCACCCATGTCGAACCGCTTCAGCAAGTCCCTTGTGTACTTGCCCTGGTGCACAAACGTCCCCTCTCGGATTGCTTAATTTGCAACCCGAGAAAGAAAGTCAGCTCGCCCATCATGCTCATCTCGAACTCCCTGCTCATAGCATCTGCAAACTTGGCAACCAAAACGTGAGAAGAACCACCGAAAATGATATCATCCACGTAAATTTGGACCAAGAGAGTATCTTTGCCTTGCTTGAGGAGAAAAAGCGTTTTATCTACACATCCCATTTTAAAACCCTTAGCTAGCAAAAAGGTTTTAATCTCTCATACCAGGCTCTAGGGGCTTGTTTCAAACCATACAAAGCTTTGTGGAGTTTAAAGACATGGTTTGGAAACTTGGGATTTTCAAAAACGGGGGGTTGCTGGACATAGACCTCCTCCTCAATATAGCCGTTTAAGAAGGCACTCTTGACATCCATTTGAAAAAGTTTGAAACCCATGGATGCAGCATAAGTCAAGAGTATCCTAATAGCCTCCAAACGAGCTACAGGAGCGAAGGTCTCCTCATAATCTATCCCCTCCTTCTGACTATAACCCTTCGCTACAAGCCGGGCCTTGTTTCTCACAATGTGGCCCTCCTCTCCTTGCTTGTTTTTAAATACCCATTTTGTCCCAATAGGTTTACAGTCAGGAGTGGTGGTGGAACTAGAACCCAAACCCGATTTCGCTCAAAGTTCTCTAGCTCCTCATGCATGGCATTGACCCAATCCGGATCCGTCAATGCGTGTCCAACATCTCGGGGCTCAAAAGACGCAACAAAAGCAGAATGAGCAAAGTGCGAGATGTGCTGTGACCTGGAGCGAGTAACTCGCTCGTCGATGTCTCCGATCATCTGTTCAGGGGGGTGCTGGCGCTGGATGTGTCGTGGCGCTCCCGGGAAGAAGTAACTCCCCCTCAACAGTAGCTGGTTCCACCCCGGGTACAAAAGGTACCGCGCGAGGTGGATTCCACGGCCCCCAGGAAGAAGACGTCTCGGGGCCACGGGTCGTCGTCGAAGCCGCTCCCGGCGGCGCGGCAGGGGAGGGGGTGCTGGATCATCTATACCTTCAGCACCCTCTTCTCGTCATCGAAAAGAGGCTCTCCAACCTCGTGATCACTGCACGCTCAAAACGAGAAGAAGGAGAAACAAGAGTCTCGTCGAAGGTGACATCTGATGTCTCCATGACTCGGTTAGTGTCAAGGTTAAGTACACGATAAGCTCGAGTGTGAGTGCCATAACCCAAAAACACACCGTCAGAAGAACGAGACTCAAACTTGTCTAGGTTGCCTTTTTTCAATATAAAACAGTGGCAACCAAAGACTCTAAAATAACTCACCTTGGGCTGGCGACCAAAACGCAACTCATAAGAGGTCTTCTTCAAAAACACTCTCAGAAAAATGCGATTCGAAATATAGCATGCAGTGTTCATAGCTTCGGCCCAATAGCGCCTAGGAGTCCTATGCTCATCAAGCATCGTCCTGGCCATCTCAACAAGGGTCCGATTCTTCCTCTCTACAACACCATTTTGGGGTGGTGTATAGGGAGAAGAAGAAAACTGATGCTCCAAACCAAGGCATTTACAAAACTTCTCAAAATCCGAATTTTTAAACTCGGAACCATTATCACTTCTAATCGCTCGCATCGAGTTCAAAGGGAACTCGTTCTGAAGACGCAAAATCAGATCGCGAGCGAAGGAGAATGTCTCGGACTTCTCAACTAAAAAGAAGACCCACGAATACCTCGAAAAGTCGTCAACAATAACAAGCACATACCACTTCCCACCAACCGAGCTCACCCGAGCCGGACCAACAAGGTCCATATGCAAAAGCTCTCCGGGGTGCGAGGTCATAACCTTGGTCAAAGGATGGTGGGGAGCAGCAACCATCTTTCCATGCCGACAAGCATGGCAAACTAGATCCTTCTCCAACGAAAGCTTGGGCAATCCTCGGATAAGCCAAGTGAGCTAAGTCTTGCAAGCAAGTCAAAACTCAGGTGACCGAGCCTCCTATGCCACTTCCAAAGATCAGAAGAAGAAGGACTAGCCAAAAGACAGCGAGAAGATCCAAACGACTTTGAGAAATTCGCGCGAAAGACATTCCCAAGGGTGAAATCAGACATACAAGATCACCCTGAGGATCTAAGATCCGGCTAAGGTTCGGTTTGAAACGAATCTCATAGCCTTCACGAAAGAGTTGCGAAACAGAAAGCAAGTTAAAATGCAGGTTAGAAACAAGAGCAACCTCGCGCAACACAAAGTGCTCATTAACCCGCACTGCACCAACGGACAATACCTTGCCCTTACCTTTGTCGCCGAAGGTTATGTACTCTTTTCCGGCGACCGGACTATGGCTGGAGAACCATTTGGCATTTCCGGTCATGTGCCTCGAGCAAACCGGAATCCACAAGCCAAATGTCCTCCAACCGCTCCTCCTACATCAATAAAAAGACATAGGGTGAACATACGGTCCAACACTGGGGTTAGTAAGATAAGAAGGAAACCAGTGTTGGGCCGGCTGCTCAAAAGAACGGTCAGTGTAAAAACCATCCTGTCTAGGGGGATAGCGATCACCACGCACAGGGAAACGTGGTCCGCTGGGGAAGAAGCGCTCACCGCGAAACTCTACCTGCGGTGGGACAAGGCGCTCAACAAAGCCTCCGCCACGGGGTCCGTTACCTGCAAAAGCAGGACCCCGTCGGGCACGCTCTCTACGAGATCTACGCCTAGGAGCCTGCTGCTCAACTCTAGCGTCTCTCCTCGGAGCTCTCTCCTGCCTAGGCCTCACAAACTGAGGTGCTCTACCTCTAGGCCTAGTCTCCCTCCTAGGGGCTCTCTCCTGCTGCCTAGGCTGGGTATGCTTCCCTCCAGACCTAGCAGCTCTCCCCTGAGGCTTCGGAGCATGTCCACCACGAGCTGGTGTGAAACATGTCCAGGTTCTGCATCTCCCTAGCACGGCGCGCCTCTCTCCTGCGCCTAAAGCAGAACTCACTCAGGTGACCATCCCGCCCACAAAAGTCACACTGAAATCACCGCGCGCGCAAAGGGGGTTGTTGGTTTGCAGGGATGTGGGTATGGTTCACCTTGCCCTTGCCCTTCTGTGGCAACTCCTCTCGGATGGGGTGGCATTGTGTCAAGCTTGTTCTTTAGGTGATTGGGCTTGGGTTGCCATTGTGGATTCTTGGGTGGAGCCTTGGGGGGTTCAACTACAACTCCATCCTTGGTGACAGGCTTGGCAGGCTCTTTGGGTGGAAGCTTGGTTAGTTTGGGAGTAGTGGTGGAGTTGGGCTTCTCACAGGGGTTCAGACCACTAGACTCTCCAATCTTACCAAAAGCTGAAAGATCAACACTCTGGCCAAGACCTACACCAGGAGCCCCAGCAGCTCGCTTGAATTGGGAGATCATCATCCCGAGCTGAGGCTCACCACAAGACACCCATGACAAGACGGTCCGAAGGTGTGTGTTTTCCTCCTCGGTACGCACCTTGTCATGCCTCACATTGGCCATCTCCTGCTCCAGGCCCTCACACAAAGCACACCTCTTGACACAAGTGCTATCCGAGCCGGCCTTCTCAAAAGACTCAAGCTTGGCATTCTTCTCTGCCAACTCGGATTGCAAGACAGGACAAGTCTTGCACGCACCCAACAGCTGCGGTCTAGCTCGGAGCTCATCCACCTCATCTACCAGCGCAGCATGCTTACTCCTCGAGTGAGAAGATCCGTCATGTGCGCGGCGCAACTCTCGCACTCCAACTCCTCCGACACAACCACGGTGGACCGAGCGAACTCAAGCTCCTTCACCGTGTCCTCCCACTTCTGCCTAAACTCCTTGCGCTCTCTAGCGGCACGCCTAAGCAACTGTCTGGCTAAGGAGGCAGCAGCAGTCAACTTCTCAACCTCGGAGGAAAGCTCGTCGTAGGTGAGAGATACTGGGAGGTGTCGTCGTCGTCGTCGTTCCGAGGGTGTGTGCTCCGGCTCGCCGTCGACCTCATCTCCGAGCGCCATGGTACACAGGCCTTCGTCGCCGGCGAAGAAGCACAAGCCGTTGAACGTGTCCTCCAGCTTTTCTTCTCGGACTCGTCATCACTCGATCGAGCGGAGTCGTCATCCGAGCCGTCGACGTCGCTGAGCGTGGCGAAGAACGCTCGCTGCTCAGCCTGCTGCTTCTCCAAGTACTTTTCTTGATGTACTTTTGTGAACCGCCCCGCTTCTGTGCCTTGGGGGAACGTGCTTCTCCTTGTACTTGGAGTCGCGCCTGTGGCCGTGATCGCCCTTCCCAAGATGCTTGTTCTTCTTCTTGGGGCAGTCGGCGATGAAGTGGTCGGGGTCGCCGCACTCGTAGCATCCGGGCGTCCTCCTCCGCGACGACGGTTCATGCGGTTGTTGTGGAACCGCGAGAACCGGTTGGCAAGCAAAGCCAACTCGTCGTCTCCCAAAGACTCCAGCTGGTCCTCTGTCACAGAAAGAGAGAAGAGAGCGCAAAGCCAGCTGAGGGGTTAGAGGAAGAGCCGGAAACCAAAGCCATGGACGGGCGAGAAGGATTTTCAAAAGAAGCCCTCGCCATAGCATCAATCTCACTGGACTTGAGCTTACTGAAGAGCTCGTCGAGCAGGTGAGGGTCTCATAGTTCGGCGATTCGATGATTGCCTGAACCTTGGAGTCCCACACCGAACGGTCAAGAGTGTGCAAAAGCTTCAAAGCACGCTCATGATCGTCAAATGGCAAAATGCTCTCTGTTAGCCCTCATCCTGTTGACAATCACCTGAAAGCGAGCGAATAAACTTTCTATGCTCTCGCCAGGTTGATGTCTAAAGTTCTCATACTCTCGCTTGAACGACTCGTAGAGTCGGGTTTTGACTTGAGAGGTGCCCTCATGAAAACGCATGAGAGTATCCCAGATCTCCCGAGCCGTAGCGAGGTGAGAAAACGCGATCAACTCACCCATACTCAAACAAGAGAAAAGAGCATTACGGGCTCGGCTATTGGCATCGTGCTCATCGATCTGCTGTTGATTCACACGAGCAGCCAAGACCACGTAATCAGGGGAGTGCAAATATCCCAGATCGAAGCGCCCAAGCTCTGCAAATAGGCCGACATACGTATCTTCCAATACGCATAGTTCGTCCCATCGAAAAACGGCGGTTTGCCCACGCCGCGATCCATGTCGCCTTCGGTGGATCTGGAACCGGCTAAGGTGGAAGATCCTTAACCCGCTCCGATACCAATTGAAGGACCGAGAAGCTACCCGAAAGCGACCAGAGGGGGGGTGAATGGGAGCTTCAAAATTTCCTTTCGGAAACTAGATGCCACTGTCCCAAGATCAACCCCAAAAGCGAAACCTAGAGCTTGCTAATGTCCACGACCCTAGATGTAGGGTGGATGCTTCCTAGAAGCACAGCGGGACACTAGACAACCCTAGAAAGCAACCCAAAGACGGAACTCAAATCCGATCAAGAACGAACGAACCGCGAACGAAAACGCGCGAAACTGCAGCGACCGGACTCTGGCCTGCGTCGGTCAGCAGGGACCGGACGCGTCCGGTCGTCAGAAAACAGCTCTGGGAGCTCTCTGTCGCGACCGGACGCACAGCCGCGCCGGTCATCACTGAGCGGCAATGCAAGACAACAGTGACGGTCGAAAACAGGACGTCGTCGAGCGCGAGCTGTAGCGAAAGCAAAACGGCGGTGCGTGTCGAATGCCCGTCCGGTCAGAGCGTCCGGTCAGTACGCAGAAAAGCTTGGCGCCGTGCTCAACGACCGGCTCTGAAAGCGTGCGTCCGGTCAGCCCGACAGAGCGTCCGGTCACCCGCGACGCACTGAAACTCCGGCGATTCAACGATCTCCTCCGAATCAAGTGCTCTAGGCTTGGGATTCGATCTGAGGAGTCACAGGAGGTTAGTGAGCTATCTCTAAGAGATCATGGCTCGAACCTAACTCCAAATCGGGTGAATCGAAGGAATTCGGGGGAAAGAAGAGAAAGAGACCCGAAACTAAAACTTGATCGATCTCCTAGACCGTGAGGTTAGAGATGATTTCTTTCGGTGGAAAGAAGTGCCTCACGATCTAGAGCAACTCAGTTCAAACGGAATCGTGAAAGATGGACCGAGCACAAAGATCAAGCGACGGGAAAACTCAAGGCACAAAGCAATCCGCGAAGAGAACTTGATGAACATGAAATCAAACGCGAATTGACACCAAGAGATGGGATCCAAGGTGAGGATACGGCCTCCTCACTCCTCGAATCAACAGTACACAGAGTGGAGTCTCTCTGCGGATCTCAACTAGCTAAAGCAGGGGTGTGGGAGAGTGGAAACCCTAGGAAATGAAAGCTCTAACTGAGATTGAGATAGGGAGGAGGGTGTCTCCCCTAGACTACTTATACTAACCTAGCCTAAGTCTATTTCCTACTCTACCCCTCTCTACTCTAATTTACAGAGGACCAGCCTAACCCTAAGGCTATTCTAGTCCACCCGCTGGTGGTAGGTAGATCCGACGGCCACGCCCGCACGGTCTTCCGCGTCGCCTCCACGCAACCTTCAGATCGCCCGCCACGTGCCGCCACCACTCTGCACCCCGGTTTTGCGGCCCAAACCGGGAAACCAGCCTTTTCATCAGCCCCCGGTTTTGAGGCCCAAAACGGGAAACCAGCCTCCAGCCCGAGTTTTGGGCCAAACTCGGAAACCGTCCGCGCCCGAGTTTTGAGGCCCAAACTCGGAAACCGGCCCACGCCCAGGTTTGAGGCTCAACCTGGAAACCGTCGCGCCCAGGTTTTGTGGCTCAACCTGGAAACCCAGCACCAGGTTTTGAGGCCCAAACCTGGAAACCGTCCACCGTTGGTTTTCCCGGGCTCTACCAACAAACCGGGTCGTAGAGGGGATGCACCGCCTGTGACACCCTTCCACCGACATGATCGCACTTCTCCGCTGTCGCTGTCGCAGGCTGCCAGCCACCACAGCTGATCCTCGGCCTCCAGTCCATCAGTCCAAGTCCACGTCCGCCCTTCAACGTCCGATACATCGGCATGGCACGTCCGCCGCACGGCACGCCCATCCTTCATCGCGCCCGGTCCGTCGGCACGGCACGTCGCAACTTGACCTTCACCCGCCATCGATCACTGTCTCCGTGCTCGACACTGCACAACACAAGCCAAAGAACATGCGCATCATCTCCATTGACAATCACTCATCACACAGAGACTCGGCATACACCCATGTATCCGCAAAGTCCTGTGAGATTGATGCTATGGCGAGGGCTTCTTTTGAAAATCCTTCTCGCCCGTCCATGGCTTTGGTTTCCGGCGTTCCTAAACCCTTCAGATGGCTTTGCGCTTCTTCTCTTTTTCTGTGACAGAGGACCAGCGGAGTCTTTGGGAGACGACGAGTTGGCTTTGCTTGCCAACCGGTTCTCGCGGTTTCACAAAAACCGCATGAACCATCATCGAGAAGGAGGACGCACGGGATGCTACGAGTGCGGCGACCCGACCACTTCATCGCCGATGCCCCAAGAAGAAGAACAAGCATTCGGGAAGGCGATAAAGGGCGCAAGCGCGACTCCAAGTACAAGGAGAAGACATCCCGCGAAGGCACAAGCGGAGGGGGGCATCAACAAGGAGTACATCAAGAAGAAGTACTTGGAGAAGGCCCAGGTGAGCAGCGTGCGTTCTTCGCCACGCTCAGCGACGTTGACGGCTCAGATGACGACTCCGCTTCATCAAGCGACGACGAGTCCGAGAAGAAGAAGCTAGAGGACAAGTTCAACGGCTTGTTGCTTCTTCGCGGCGACGAGGAGGCTTGTGCACCATGGCGCTCGGAGATGAGGTCGACGGCGAGCCGGAGGACGTACCCCTCGGAACGACGACGACGACGACACCTCCCAGGTATCTCCACCTACGACGAGCTTTTCTCCGAGGTGGTGAGAAGTTGACTGCTGCCCTCCTTAGCCAAGATAGTTGCTTAGGCGTGCCGCTAGAGAGCGCAAGGAGTTCAGGCAGAAGTGGGAGGACAGGTGAAGGAGCTTGAGTTCGCTCGGTCCACCGTGGGTAGTGTCGGAGGAGGCGGAGTGCGAGTCGTGCACCGCGCACATGACTGACCTTCTCACTCTGAGAGGTAAGTTGCTGCGTTGGTTGGAGAGGTGGATGAGCTTCGTGCTAGGCCGCAGTGTTGGGTGCGTGCAAGACTTGTCCTGTCTTGCAATCTGGTTGGCAGAGAAAAAATGTCAAGCTTGAGTCTTTAGAGAAGGCCAGCTCAGATAGCACTTGTGTCTCGAGGTGTGCTTTGTGTGAGGGGCTGGAGATGGAGATTGCCAATGAGAAGCATGGCAAGATGCAAACGAGGAAGAAAACACACATACCTTCGGTCCATCTTGTCATGGGTCTCCAGTAGTGAGCCGCAGCTCGGGATGATGATCTCCCAATTCAAGCGAGCTGTTGGTGCCCCTGGTGTAGGTTTGCTCAGAGTGTTGATCTCTCAGCTTTTGGGAAGATTGGAGAGTCTAGTGGTCTGAACCCATGTGAGAAGCCCAATTCCACCACTACTCCCAAACTGCCAAGCAAGCTTCACTCAAAGAGCCAGCCAAGCCTATCACCAAAGATGGTGTGGTTGAGGAACCCCCGAGAGCTCCCCCAAGAACCAGTTTGGGCACCCAAGCCAAACCACCTCAGAAACAAGCTTGACGCTATGCCACCCATTCGTGAGGAGTTGCCACAGAAGGGCAAAGGCAAAGTGAGCCACACCCCAGCCCTGGTTACCAACAACCCCCTTGTGTGCGGTGAGGTACCAGTGTGATTTTTGTGGGAGAGATGGTCACTTGAGCGAGTTCTGCTTTCGGCGCAAGCGAGAGGCGCGCAGGGCTTTCGGGCTCAGGAGATGGAGAGAACCCGGACATGTACCATCCAGCTCATGGTGGACATGCTCCGAAGGGCAAGAGGAAAGCAGCTAGGTCTGGAGGTCAGGCTCCCAGGCCTAGGCAGGAAGTGAGAGCTCCTATGAGGGAGACTAGGCCTAGAGGTCCAGGACCTCAGTTTGTTAGCCTAGGCAGAAGAGAGCTCCGAGGAGAGACGCTAGAGTTGAGCCCAGGTCCTAGGCGTAGAACTCTCGTAGAGAGAGCGTGCCCGACGGGGTCCTGTTTTGCAGGTAACGGACCCCGTGGCGGAGGCGTAGTTAAGCGCTTTCCCCCACCGCAGTTGAGTACCGCGGTGAGCGCTTCTTCCCCAGCGGACCACGTTTCCTGTACGTGGTGATCGCTCCCCCGTAGACAGCTAGGAATAGTTTTCAATAACTGTTCTTGAGCAGCCGGCCCAACACTGGTATTCTCCTTACTTCACTAACCCTAGTGTTGGACCGTATGCTCACCCTATGTCTTTTATTGATGTAGTAAGGCGGTTGGAGGACATTTGGTTGGTGGATTCCGGTTGCTCGAGGCACATGACGGGAACGCCAAGTGGTTCTCCAGCCTTAGCCGGTCGCCGGAAAGGAATACATAACCTTCGGCGACATAGTAAAGGTAAGGTATTGTCTCGTGGGACGGGCGGGTTAATGAGCACTTTGTGTTGCGCGATGTTGCTCTTGTTTCTAACCTGCATTTTAACCTTCTTTCTGTTTCGCAAACTTTTTGATGATGACTTGAGATTCGTTTTAAACCGAACTTAGTCGCATCTTAGATCCTCAGGGCGATCTTGTATGTCTAATTTCGCCCTTTGGGAAAGTCTTTCGCGCGAATTTCTCGGAGTCGTTTGGTTCTTCTCGCTGTCTTTTGGCTAGTCCTTCTTCCTCCGATCTTGGAAGTGGCATAGGAGGCTCGTCATTTAAGCTTCGACTTGCTTGCAAGACTTAGCTCACTTGGCCTAATCCGAGGATTGCCCAAGCTTTCGATGGAGAAGGATCTAGTTTGCCATTCTTGCAGACATGGGAAGATGGTTGCCGCTCCCCACCATCCAGTGCACTAAGGTATGACCTCGCACCCCGGAGAGCTTTTACACATGGACCTTGTGGTCCGGCTCGGGTGAGCTCGGTTGGTGGCAAGTGGTATGTTTTGGGTTGTTGTTGACGACTTTTCGAGATATTCGTGGGTCTTCTTTTTGACTGAGAAGACTGAGACTTTCTCCTTCGCTCGCAATCTGATTTTGCGTCTTCAGAACGAGTCCCTTTGAACTCGATGCGAGCTATTAGAAGTGATAATGGTTCCGATTCAAAATTCGGATTTTGAGAAGTTTTGTAACCGCTTGGCTGGAGCATCAGTTTCTTCCACTACAAACGCCCCAAAATGGTTGTTGTAGAGAGGAAGAATCGGACCCTTGTTGAGATGGCCAGGACGATGCTTGATGAGCATAGGACTCCTAGGCGCTATTGGGCCGAAGCTATGAACACTGCATGCTATATTTCCAATCGCATTTTCTGAGAGCTTTCTTGAAAAAGACTTTTATGAGTTGTGTTTTGGCAAAATGCCCAAGGTGAGTTATTTTCGAGTTTTTGGTTGCCATTGTTTTACTCAAAAGGGGCAACTTGGACAAATTGAATTCGTTCTTCTGACGGTTGTGTTTTTGGGTTATGGCACTCACACCGAGCTTATCGTGTACTTAACCTTGACACTAAACCGAGTCATGGAGACATCCGATGTCACCTTCGACGAGACCATGGTTTGTCCTTCTTCTCGTTTGAGCGTGCAGGTGATCATGAGGTGGTGAGCCTCTTTTGATGACGAGGACGGAGGGTGCTGAAGGTATGGATGATCCAGCACCCCCTCCACCTGCCGCGCCGCAAAGAGCGGCCTCGACGACGACTCACGGCCCCGACACTCTTCTTCCTGGGGGCCGTGGGATCCGCCACCCGAGCGGTACCTTGTACCCGAGAGGAGGCACCAGCTGCTGTTGAGGGGAGGCTACTTCAGCTCGAGAGGCGCCACGACACATCCAGCGCCAGCACCCACCTCAGCAGATGATCGGCGACATCGGCGAGCGAGTCACTCGCGCTCCAGGTCACAGCAAAATCTCTCACTTCGCTCATTCTGCTTTTGTTGCTAATTTTGAGCCCCGAGATGTTGGACACGCTTGACCGGATCCGGATTGGGTCAATGCCATGCATGAGGAGTTAGAGAAACTTTGAGCGGAAATCGGGTTTGGGCTCTAGTTCCACCCCACCTGACTGTAAGCCTATTGGGACAAAAATGGGGGTTTTCAAAAACAAGCAAGGAGAGGATGGCCACGTTGTGAGAAACAAGGCCGGCTTGTAGCGAAAGGCTATAGTCAGAAGGAGGGGATAGATTATGAGGAGACGTTGCTCCTGTAGCTCGTTTGGAGGCTATAGGATACACTTGGCTTTTGCTGCATCCAAGGGCTTCAAACTTTCAAATGGATGTCAAGAGTGCCTTCTTAAACGGCTACATAGAGGAGGAGGTTATGTTGAGCAACCCCCCGGTTTTGAAAATCCCAAGTTTCCAAACTATGTCTTTAAACTTCTTCATAAAGCTTTATATGGTTTGAAACAAGCCCCTAGAGCTGGTATGATAGGTTGAAAACCTTTTTGCTTGCTAAGGGTTTTAAAATGGGATGTGTAGATAAAACGCTCTTTCTCCTCCGGCAAGGCAAAGACACGCTCTTGGTCCAGATTTACGTGGATGATATCATTTTCGGTGGTTCTTCTCACGCTTTGGTTGCCAAGTTTGCAGATACTATGAGCAGGGAGTTCGAGTTGAGCATGATGGGCGAGCTGACATTCTTTCTCGGGTTGCAAATCAAGCAATCCCGGAGGGGACATTTGTGCACCAGGGCAAGTACACCAAGGACTTGCTGAAGCGGTTCGATATGGGTGAGGCCAAGCCTCTTCCAACACCCATGTCGACGACGACTGCCCTGGATGCAGATGTGGATGGAGAAGCAGTGGACCAGAAGGAGTACCGTAGCATGATCGGGTCGCTCCTCTACCTGACGGCGACACGCCCGGACATCCAGTTCGCGGTGTGTCTGTGTGCGCGTTTTCAGGCGTCGCCGCGCACCTCTCACCGTCAGGCGGTGAAGCGCATCTTCAGGTACCTTCATTTCACACCTGAGTTCGGGATTTGGTATTCTGCTTCCTCCACCCTCTCGCTTTGCGGTTATTCCGATGCCGATTTTGCTGGTTGTCGCATTGAGCGCAAGTCCACTTCTGGGACTTGCCAATTTATTGGATCTTCTCTTGTATCGTGGTCTTCTCGCAAGCAGTCTAGTGTCGCACAGTCTACCACGGAGGCTGAGTATGTTGCTGCGGCTAGCTGCTGTTCCCAGTTACTCTGGATGATGGCCACTTTGCGTGATTTTGGTTTGAGCTTTTCTCGCGTGCCTTTGCTTTGTGACAGCACGAGTGCTATTAGCGTTGCTAAGAACCCCGTGCTTCACTCGAAAACCAAACACATTGATGTGCGCTTTCATTTCTTGCGAGACCACCAGGAGAAGGGTGATATCGACCTTCGTCATGTCGATACTCATCACCAACTGGCTGATATTTTCACCAAGCCTTTAGACGAATCAACCTTTAATCGGTTGAGGGGTGAGCTTGGTGTGTGTTTCCCCTTTTAGATGGGGGAAACTTTTTGGATCCTGTATAGACTGACTCTTTTATTTTGTTTTTCTTTTCTTTTGCATTTTAGCATACGCATTTACATTCTGAGCTTCATGTTATAATCACTAGAATGTAACTATGCTCTATTAGTATGCTCCGATGCTTATATGGATGCTTGTAGCTTATGCTCTTCCTGATCACTAGTATAGTACATGTTATGAGCTGAGCTATTTTGGAATGGTGAATTTACTTAATAACTTACAATCTGAAAATGTTCACCATTGAGATATGCAACTAGCATGTGTAGGATATGTTGAGTTCACTCGTGCTTTTCATATATGCTAGGTTGCTATGTCTCTAGTTATGAGTCATTCACTTGCTTGGTCTGTTCATATCATGTATAACATTTGAACCAAGTTTTAGTGAATTGAAAAGATCGAGATGGGATTGCTTGTCAACACCTCATGGTATCGAGACTGTTTCTCATTGCACGTTGAGTTAAACTTGAGCCGTGTAGTGTATGATGACGAAACCGTAGCTTAAGCTTCTGATTGCTTCGGCATAGGCTTCGCTCGGTTGAAAAGTTAGGCAAAGACAAGCTTTCAACCTCTCGCAATCACATGCTAAATAATTGAACTTGTGAATTCCTTACCGCTGCAAACTCCGATATAAAATGAAATCACACAAGTATATGCTACATTCCTATGCATGATGATTGAACTTTGCTAGGGGTAGTTCACCTTGTATACATGTTTAGCACTTGTCTGGACTCCTATCTATACATGTGTAGTGCTATTTTGATGGTGACTATCTTTTGGCTAAAAACTGCTCACTTGCTCATATGCTTCATATTTCGTATGTGTGATCAGTTTGAGCCTTCGCTATTTGAATGCTTAGTTGTGCTATTGGAGCTATACCGATTAGAGCATTTTGCACTCTGTTGATTATATGCCTGAAGCTGCTAACTTGCATTTCTGACTTCATATGCATTTTAGAAGGGGAGTTTGTTGGCTCAAGGGAAGAGTTTGTGCTTGATAAGTGCATTTTCAACTAAGGGGGAGAGTTTTTGCAAATCATATGTCTGGCGTTCAATTAAGGGGAGTTTTTGCTAAGGGGGATTTTCAGATCTTTATGCTCTTCTCTTGTTGGACCTAAGGGGGAGTCCCGGGTTGCTTGCACTTGTCGAGGGAAGTGTGCTAGTTGTGTTGAGCCGTTGCCTCTATCTTGAGGGACTAGCAAACATTTTCCTCATTTGGCATCGAGTTTGATTTTGATTGGTTCGAAGACTTTTCGATTGTTTTCAATTGGTTCGGAGTGGTTTTCGTGCTAGTGTGTTGAGCCTCTGTGCTCTATCTTGAGGGACTAGCATTTGCCGTTTTTTAGCTCTGATTTTCAATTGGTTTTCTGCTAGCGGTGTTGAGCCTGTTCTACCTCTTCTGAGGGCTAGCTTTGCTTTGCTTGGTCGCGTCGAGCCGTTGCCCATGTCTTTGGGGACCAAGTTCTCGCTTCTTCCACTTGACCTTCTTCGGCTTTGCTATGCTTTTGGGTCATTTGGTTGAGTTCTCTTCCTCTCCCTTCCTCCTACCTTCTTCTTTCATTTTATGATTTGTGTGTGTAGTTGACAATGCACTCATCAAGGGGGAGATTGCGGATACATGGGTGTATGCCGAGTCTCTGAGTGATGAGTGATTGTCAACGGGTTTGATGCGCATGTTCTTTGGCTTGTGTTGTGCAGGTGTCGAGCACGGAGACAGTGATCGAGGGCAAGGTGAAGGTCAAGTTGAGACGTGCCGTGCCGACGGACTGGGTGCGATGAAGGATGGGCGTGCCGTGCGGCGGACGTGCCATGCCGATGTATCGAGCAGTGAAGGGCGGACGTGAGGCTTGGACTGAGGGACCGGAGTGCTTGAGGATCAGCTGTGGGGCTGGCAGCCTGGGACAGCGACGAGCGGAGACTTGCAGGGCACGGTGTTGCTCGGGTCGAGGACCTGGGGACACGTGTCGGTGGACGGGGTGCACGGGCGGTGCATCCCTCTACAGCTCCGGTTTGGTGGTTGAGCCAGGGAAAAAACCACCGGGTGGACGGTTTCCGAGTTTGGGCCTCAAAACTCTCGGGTGCTCGGTTTCCAGGTTGAGCCACAAAACCTGGGCGCGGATGGTTTCCGAGTTTGGCCACAAAACTCGGGTGATGGGCCGGTTTCCGAGTTTGGGCCTCAAAACTCGGGCGCTGCGGGTTTCTGAGTTTGGGCCACAAAACTCAGGCTGGAGGCTGGTTTCCCGGTTTGGGCCTCAAAACCGGGGTTGCTGGAAAAGGCTGGTTTCCCGGTTTGGGCCACAAAAACCGGGGGTGCAGAGCGAGGACGGCACGTGGCGGCGATCCAGAGGTTGCGTCGAGGCAACGCTTCGGTTCGAGCGGGCGTGGCCGTTGGATCTACCTACCACCGCGGGTTGGACCAGAATAGCCTTAGGGTTTAGCTGGTTCGCTCTGTAATTAGCTTAGAGAGGGGTAGAGTAGGAAATAGGCTTAGTCTAGGTTAGTATAAGTAGTCCAGGGGAGACACCCTCCTCCCTATCTCAGTTTTAGCTATCTCAGTTAGTGCTTTCATTTGCTAGGGTTTCCTGCTCTCCCATCCCTGCTCTAGCTAGTTGAGATCCGCAGAGAGACTCCACTCTGTGTACTTTGATTCTAAGGAAAGGTGGCCGTATCCACCTTGTCGTAGCGTGTGTTTGCGCTCTGGCTTGCAATTCGTGGCTGTGATTCCGTTTTTGCTTGTGTTCTTCGCGAAATCCTTTTGCTCCACGATTTTCCCGTCGCTTGATCTCTTGGCTCGGTTCATCTTTTGCAATTCCGTTTGAACCAAGTTGTTCTAGATCGTGAGGCACTTCTTTTCACGAAGGAATCATCCTCTAACCTCACGGTCTAGGAGATCGATCGATTTTTCGTTTCGGGTCACTTTTTCTCACTCCCCCGAAATTCTTCGATTCACCGATTTGGAGTTAGGTTCGAGCCATGATCTCTTAGTGATAGCTCACTAACCTCCTTGTGACTTCACTCACCAAGTTTGATCCCTAGAGGATGCGTTTTGGGTGAGTTTGAGTCGGATCGGTGGAAGAACAGAGGGGCTGCGGGGACCGGACGCTGGTCGCGAAGTGATCGGACGCTGACCAGTGCGTCCGGTCGTTGAGCATTGCGTACAGAGTTCTGTTTTGACCGGACACTCATGACCGGACCCTGTGTTTATCGATTGACCGGACGCGCCTAGGTTCCTGTTCATCGTGTTTGTTTGATCTGACGGACGCTCTGTTCACACAACCGGACGCTCCGTACTAGTGAGTCCGGTCGCGAACAGAGAGCTCCCAGAGCCGATTTCTGACGACCGGACAGAGAGCTCCCAGAGCCGATTTCTGACGACCGGACGCGTCCGGTCCCAGCTGACCGGACGCAGGCAGAGTCCGGTCGTTGCTGTTTCGTGCCGTTTCGTTCGCGGTTCGTTCGTTCTTGATCGGATTCGAGTTCCGTCTTTTGCGTTGGCTTTCTAGGGTTGTCTAGTGTCCCGCTGTGCTTCTAGGAAGCATCCACCCTACATCTAGGGTCGTGGACATTAGCAAGCTCTAGGATTCGCTCTTGGGGTTGATTTTGGGACAGTGGCATCTAGTTTCCGAAAGGAAATTTTGAAGCTCCCATTCACCCCCCCTCTGGTCGCTTTCGGTTAGCTCCTCGGTCCTTCACTGGATACTTTTACAAATAACATCGGCATACAGAGCGGAAGACTTAAATAACATTAGTTTTACAAACCGAGGTTCCAAATAAGATTAAAGGTGCAATTATTACAAACCAAGTTCGGATAATATTAATAGGCAACGTAGCGGAGTACAACAAAATAAGGTACTTGTAGTCACCAGCCGAGGGTGCACAACTTATCATCGGCCTCATCGGTCTCTTCCTGGACGATGGTCATGCAGCAGGGCGCAAGACACACCGGGGACTCAGCCATACCTGCATCAAGGGTAACAAACCCTGAGTACTGGGGTACTCAACAAGACTTACCCGACTAAGAAAAAGGGGAGAAGACTCAGGAATGAGAGGCTTAGGTAGTCAAGGTAAGGCTAAGCAAGATCAAGTATTTTGCAGAAAAAGCATTTTAAAACCTGTTTTATTTTTGGAAGATTCCAGTATTCCTTAATTCTTTATTGTTCATGATTCATTTTACCTTTCAAAAACATACCTAGTTGAGAACCACTCTTCGTTGACAGTCAGTGACCAAGTCTTCATAACCGAGGAGCAACGTTAATCCGCATAAATAATACTCAGCTGAGGATCCCTATCACACACTGCATATGTAGCACCCAAGCTTGCATATGCCAACTCGTCTACCACGATTCCTCCAAGATTGGGCCCGGTCCTACGCCCACCCGGATGTACAGTACACCACTCCTATCCAGTACGTACGACCACGTGGGTACAGGCTACTTCCGCCATCTCTCCACTCCCCAGTGCACGGTTGTCGGTCAATAAAGGATTCCTCGGAGCCAGAGCTTTCGAAGTATGTGAATAGTTACAAGTCTTGGCCAGCAGGCCCCCATATGGAGGTCCCTAATTTTTCTGCCAGAACCATACCTTGGTTATATCTCACCCAAGCGTAATAGTCCTGTCAGTTTTTCAACCCTGTCCCGGTCGGTGTCAACTGTTGAGTCCCGGACTAACAACATGACGGCACCGTACACTGGGACAACCTCTCCTCGCAATTTACTAGGTACGGATCAGATACTAGACAATAGCCGGGAGTAAAGCCAGATTCCCCTAAAAATTCTTTAAGTGATCACACTTTTGAAATTGGCATTTTTATAGCAAATCTATTGCATAGCATCACTAAGCATTTGCAAATAGTTTTTAAACAGGGCAGGTGGATCTTCTGGTGGAGGTAAATAGTGCAAGTAATAGGTCATCACACAACTCCTATCACCTATGCAGTAGTTTACTCAAAAGCATTTTAAGAAAACTCTTGTAAAAGCAAGGTAGGGTTAAAATGCACGGGGCTTGCCTTGAAGAGTGAAAAGGACAGGTTCGGGGTTGGTGGTGAGGTGTCGGAGCTCGGGGTCGCCTTGGGAGTAGGTTCGTCAGCGGCGGCCTCGACTTTGATGCCTTCTTCTTCGGTCACTATACGGATGCAATGATGTATGCTTTTGAGGATGCTGACATGAACAATACGGCACAGGGCAATTCCACTGATTCTAGAGTACAACTTTCCATTGTGTAAGCAATTTCTAGAATGGACATAAAGTTACTTATATCTTCCTTTAAGCAAAATTAATCAACTATGAGCATCATTTATCCGACCTAAAACACAAATCAAGCATGGCATCACAAACATCATAACCAAATGGGTGGGGTCTGTGAACAGCAAACAATCCCAAAAATCACATCACAGGGCATTCAAAATGAACCCTAATCACTTTTTTTCTATTTTTCTTAATTATTAAAAAAAAAGTCATTTTATGCAGTTGCTCCAAAAGGCCTCAAAATTCTACCAGGGAGTAGGCATGACATACTAACTAGCGCATAAAAAATTTACCTCATAATTTTTGGAGCTACACATGATTTCTAAAAAAAATCTAAACCATCCATTTCTTAATTAAAAGAAGGATTTCATTTTCTAATTTTTGCAGCAGAAAGGTAGAGGTAGAGTTCTTATTTTTCTAAAATTCTACACAGTGCAAGGAGCATACCATATTTTTCTCAAGATTTATGCAACAACAGATTAATTCTCACAAAAAGAGAAAACAGAACACTATTCACAACTTTGCAAAAAGGAAAAAGAGCACTGTGCTCCTTCCTCGCAGGGCTCGGGCGAATCGCGCGGCGGACCCGGGCTCGGGCGAAACGGAAAGGATCGCTTCGTCCTGGCCTGGCGGGAGGCTCGGGCGAGACGGAAAGGATCGCTTCGTCCGAGGCCTGGCTGGGAGGCTCGGGCGCGACGGAAACAATTGTCCGTCCGAGACCTGGCTGGGAGGCTCGGGCGAGACGGAAAGCGGGGGTTCGTCGAGGCTTGGCTCGGGCGAAGGAGGGTGCACGCTTGCTCGAGGCTAGGCTCGGCGAGGTCGAGTGGTGAGGGCGTGTGTGCGCTCGAGGCCTGGCTCAAGCGAGTTAGTGTGAGAGGTGTCCGCTCGAGCCGGGCTCGAGCGAGACCGAGAAACATGTGCTCGAGGCCAGGCTCGAGCTAACGGTGGAACGTGTATCCGCTCGAGGCCTGGCTCGAGCTTTGCGCCATGAAAGCAGAGACCGGGGAGGGCTTTGAGTGCTTACCACGGGTCGGAGGCAGGGCTCGGCGGGGCGGAACAAGGGTCGAAGGAGGGAGCTCGACGTTGGCGGTGCTTCGGTGGAGCTCTCTCGGCGGCGAGCGGCGTGTCGGCGGGTTTGTCCACCAAAAGAGATCGCCGAGGAGCGGTTAGGAGCGCACCAGGATGAGGAAGAGAGGGCGAGGGTCGGATGGATGAGAAGAAAACCCACTGACGGTGACAAATTGCTGCTTACCGCGGCAAGACTGTTCGCGGAGTCGGAGAAGAATCGCTCGCGCCGGCTAAAGGGGGGGGCGGCGGGGTGAAATTGGTGGTTTGGGAAGGTGGAGCAGCTCAAGGCGAAGGCGGTGGAGGACTCGGCGGGCGCCGGGGTGGTCTGGTGGCTCGGGTTGCCGTGGTGGTGGCAATGGCGGAGCTCGGCGGCTTCTTATAGCCGCGGGATGGAGCGGGGGGGGGGGGGGGTCCGGCGAGGGGTGAGTGAGGATTCGCGCG
This sequence comes from Coix lacryma-jobi var. lacryma-jobi, assembly GCA_009763385.1. Classification (NCBI taxonomy): domain Eukaryota; kingdom Viridiplantae; phylum Streptophyta; class Magnoliopsida; order Poales; family Poaceae; genus Coix; species Coix lacryma-jobi. The sequence goes on from CM019822.1 coordinate 75,404,913, forward strand.
GGCACAAAGAGGTAGGGAGCAGGGTAGGGCGGCTCGGCATGGGCGGGAGCTCACGCGCGGCGGGGCGGCTTGCCGGCGGCCGGCAGCTGCCCGCTGTCCACGGTGTAGGGGAAGAGGGAGGGGTAGGGAACGGCGAAGGCAGGCGTTAGGTAGGGGCCGAGAGGAAAACGAGCGCCAGCGCTTGGCCGCGCGCGGCACGGGCGCGGGTCAGCCAGGCTCGTGGGCGGCGCTGCGCCGCCATTGGCCGGGGGCCCCTTGCAAAACTCGACACAGAGATGACACCTATTACCTTTTTTTTGAAATTTTAGAGAAATAACTCCCAAAAGATGAACTGCACAAGGAAAAACTCAAAATACCAAAGTTGCTCAAAACTCTGGGACCTATAACTTTGTCAACATAAACTCTTTCTGAAACTCAAAAGTTTTTGAGTTAATTTTGAAAAACGAAAAGGGGACAAAATTGAAGTTTGAAAGAATTGAAATTACTTCTGATTTGGTATAGAAACTTGAAAATCTGTAAACACCAAAGTTTGGTTCTTGACAAGGTCTACAACTTTGCTAAAAGGACTAACTTCAAATTTTGAATAGCTTTGAATTAGAAAAAGAGGGGTAAAACTAGAGTTTGGAAATTTGGGGTTTTCAAAAGGAAATTAATTCTATTTTTTGATTTTGAACTTGATCAACACAACAAGGCATCTAGACACTTAACTGAACAAGAATCACACAAAGCTAGACACAGAGGTGAAATTACCATTTTGCCCTTATAGGAGGTTTGGGCCTTTAGGGTTTTTTGAAAAAGAGATTCAATACACAAGTCACCTCAGAAAAAGGTAAAAGCAAAACAAGCTTTAGGCAAACATAAATGCATGGCAAGAATGATTAATGACTAAAGATGATGACATGTCAGGTTAATTACATTTTAAACACCATAGGTGTTACAGCCCTTCCCCCTAAAAGAAATCTCGCCCCGAGATTCTGCGTCTTAAGAAGGACAAGGGTAAAACCTTCATCTCAGAGTATCGAGAAAGTCAGGATAGTTCTTTGCTAAGAAGTCTTCGGATTCCCAAGTGGCTTCTTCTTCAGAGTGTTGGTTCCACTGGATCTTGTACCATCTTGTGGTGGTTCTCTGGGTAACACGATCCTTGTGATCCAACACGCGAACTGGATACTCAGAGTATGACAGATCGGGTTCTAACTCAACACCTTCAACTTCCACCACATGTTCGGGTACTCGGAGACACTTCTTGAGTTGGGAGACGTGAAACCATTATGGACGCGGAGGAAAGATGATCGGGCAATCTTAGCTTGTAAGCTACCTTGCCACAACGTTCCAGAATCTCAAACGGGCCTATAGGGGTGCTAATTCCCTTTGACTCCAAAACGAGTAACTCCTTTAGTGGGTGTGAGACCTTCAGGTACACATAATCCCCGATCTGGAACTCCAATGGTCGACGTCTCTTGTCAGCATAACTTTTCTGTCGAGACTGCGCAATCTTCATATTCTCTTGTATCTGCTTGACTTTTTCTTCCATATCTTTTACTAGATCAACCCAAAGAATTCTCTTTCTCCGGGTTCAGACCAACTGAGAGGTGTACGACAACGGCAGCCGTACAGTGCTTCAAAGGGTGCCATTTTGATGCTTTCTTGATAACTGTTATTATATGAGAATTGCCAAGGGCAAACAGTCATCCCAAGTATCTGCGAAGGTGAGCACGCAGGCTCTCAACATATCCTCTAACACTTGGTTGACCCGCTCAGTTTGTCCGTCCGTTGCGGATGATATGCCGTGCTATGCAATAGTTTGGTTCCAAGTGAGGGTATGGAACGCTTTCCAGAACTTTGCGACAAAGGGTACACGATCAGAGATAATGGTCTTGGGTATTTGCCATGGAGTTTTACTATGTTGTTCATGTACAAGGTGGCGTAAGTGGGGACGGTGTAGTAGTGGTCTTGACTGGCAGGAAATGAGCTTGCTAGTGAGGCGATCCACGATCACCCAGATGGAATCAAAACCTTTTTTGGTCTTGGGTAGCCCATTGATAAAATCATACTGATATCGTCCCATTTCCAGGCAGGTACAGGTAAGTTTGCACTCCCTCTCGGGCTTCATGTGCACAGTTTGACTTCTGGCAAGTATCACAATTGAGTGAACATACGGGCGATCTCAATCTTCATCTTTGTCCACCAGAATCTCTGCCTCAATTCTTGGTACATCTGGTTGCTGCCGGGGTCGAGGGAGAATCAAGTCAAGTGTGCTTCATCAAGGATTAACTGTCTCAACTTGGGCACTTTGGGAACTACCAGTCGGTTCTTGAACCAAACCACTCCTGCATCATCAATCCTGAAACAATCAGCCTTTCTAGCTCGGACTCTTTCAATGATGTGCTTGATTCCAGGGTTATCCCTCTGTGCAGTGATGATCTGTTCCCTGATAGGGGTTTCTATCCTAATATTATTCAGAGTTCCCTGCGGAACCATCTCAATACCCAGCTTTTCCAATTCTAACATAGGGAAGAACCATAGGGTTTCATCACCAGACAGTTGCAGTATGATTTGCGACTGAGTGCATCGGCGACCACATTTGCCTTACCCGGGATGGTAATGTACTCGAGATTCATAGTCCTTAATTAATTCAAGCCATCTTCTCTGTCTCATATTCAGTTCTTCCTGAGTGAAGATTATACTTCAGGCTTTTGTGATCCGTGTACACATTGCAGGTACTGCCCAACAAATAATGGCGCCAGATCTTTAAGGCATGCACCACTTGCTGCTAACTCAACGATCATGGGTTGGATAGTCTCTTCATGTCGCGTTAAGCTGTCGGGAGGGATAAGCGATCACTCGACCCTCTTGCATCAAAACACAGCCCAAACCAGTACCAGACGCATCACAGTAGACATCAAAGGGCTTTTCGACGTTCGGCTGAGCTAGCACTGGTGATGTGGTTAACAGTTTCTTCAATGCTTGAAAGGCTTGCTCACAAGCTAGTCACCAGACAAACTTCCACGAATTCTTTAACAACTCGGTGATAGGCTTGGCGATCCTGGAGAAATTCGGGATGAAACGGTGATAATATCCAGCCATTCCCATGAAGCTGCGGACTTTGTGAACAGTGGTAGGTGGCTTCCAATCCAGAATGTCTGCCACTTTTCCGGGATCGACTGATACACCTTCAGCGGATAGGACATGACCAAGGAACTGTATCTGATCTAACCAGAACTCACATTTACTGAACTTGGCATAAAGCTGATGATCTCTGAGACGGGTTAGAACGATACGGAGGTGCTCGACATGTTCTTCAGGGGTTTTTGAGTAGACAAGAATGTCGTCAATGAACACGACCACAAATTTATCAAGCTCTGGCATGAATACAAAGTTCATGAGGTACATGAAGTAGGCAGGGGCATTGGTCAAACCGAAGGACATGACCAAGTACTCATATAGGCCGTATCTAGTAGTGAAAGCTGTTTTAGGAATGTCTTCGGGACGTATTTTTATTTGGTGGTAGCCAGATCTGAGGTCAACTTGGAGAATACTCTGGCTCCAGTGCGAGTGTTCACAGGCATCTGTTAAGTAACTTGAAACTTAGCATCCATTGATTAAGTTCTGAAAACAACTGACTGAAAAGCTTCACTGATACAAAGGTAGATGATCGATAAAGATGACTGACAGATGACAACAGACTGATAAGGGAAAAGGTACGAAAAGAAAGATACAGACCCGACTTAGCAAAAGACAGACTAGCGCCCCCAAACCTAGACTAAGGGTTTAGGTAAGCAGGTGGTACAGACACAACGAGTCTAGTCTTCATCGATGATGATCATGTCGTCGTCGTCATCTTCTTCGAGGATGAGCTCAGGCTCAACCTCCTCATCCTCGTCTTCATCATGGATGTCTTCGGTAGGTTCAACTTCCTTGTCCATGCCTGGCTCTTGCTCTACGTCCGGCTCTTCCACTACTCCGTCCTCAGGGTCCTCGACAACCAGGGGAACCATGGGGTGGAGTTGGTCGTACAGCTGGTGTACCTCCTCATGAAGCATATCATTGAACTGTTCAATCTGAATTGTGTACTGCCGCAGTCCGTGGAGCTCGGCTCTGGTGACGTCCTCGCGATCCCAAGTAGCATTACGCTGCTCGATGGCGCGGATCGTGTTCCGGTTGGCCTGCTCCAGGGAAGCTCGTGCCTCATAGAACTCCAGACGTGAGTGGTAGAAGTCATGCTCCTAGTTCTCCAGCTCAGCCTTCAGGTTCTTGATTTCCTCCTTCAGATGCTTGCGGGTGCGGCGGGGAAAGCGACGACCGTTGGAAGATTCGCCAGTCTCCTCCCCAATGCGTGGTGCCAGCTGGTGGCGTGGCACACCATTGGGTCCAGTCGACTTGCGAGCAGTCAGCTTGATGCGGGCCATGTCTGGATAAGATAAGATGGATGAGAAAAAGGCTAGCAAGAAAAGGTATAGGCATACTACCCCAACGAACTTAGAGAGAAAACCATTATCTTGCTTAGGTGAATATGTCATGATGCATGAATCGTTCCTACGGAACAAGGCAATGCAATAAATACATAAGACATATAGGGCTTAAAACTTGTTGTCTCGCTAACTAGTGTTGCCAATTAGAGACAAGATGAGAAAAGCAGTTTGGACCCAAAATAGTCAAGTTTAATTTGTTTGGACTCAAAAGATCTTTTGAAGTTTTCGCAAAACAACACTGCAACGTTAAAGTGAGATGCTCCGATACCACTCTGTGGCGGAACGGTCCTAAACTCATGGCCCACAGGTCCCCGTCAGCCTCTGACAGCCGAACCTATGTTCCACGCGATTAAGACTGTTCGTCACTGGGCTGCATCTGTGCCCATTGTCCGCAGGATCATCTCACAATTCGGTCACAGCACTTGATACTTTTACAAATAACATCAGAATACAGAGCGGAAGACTTAAATAACATTAGTTTTACAAACCGAGGTTCCAAATAAGATTAAAGGTGCAATTATTACAAACCAAGTTCGGATAATATAAATAGGCAACGTAGCGGAGTACAACAAAATAAGGTACTTGTAGTCACCCAGCCCGAGGGTGCACAACTTATCATCGGCCTCATCGGCCTCTTCCTGGACGATGGTCATGCAGCAGGGCGCAAGACACACCGGGGACTCAGCCATACCTGCAGCAAGGGTAACAAACCCTGAGTACTGGGGTACTCAACAAGACTTACCCGACTAAAGAAAAAGGGGAGAAGACTCAGGAATGAGAGGCTTAGGTAGTCAAGGTAAGGCTTAAGCAAGATCAAGTATTTTGCAGAAAAAGCATTTTTAAAACCTTGTTTTATTTTTGGAATGATTCCAGTATTCCTTAATTCTTCATTGTTCATGATTCATTTTACCTTTCAAAAACATACCTAGTTGAGAACCACTCTCCGTTGACAGTCAGTGACCAAGTCTCCATAACCGAGGAGCAACGTTAATCCGGATAAATAATACTCAGCTGAGGATCCATATCCACACTGCATATGTAGCACCCAAGCTTGCATATGCCAACTCGTCTACCACAATTCCTCCAAGATTGGGCCCGGTCCTACGCCACCCGGAAGTACAGTACACCACTCCTATCCAGGTACGACGACCACGTGGGTACAGGCTACTTCCGCCATCTCTCCACTCCCAGTGCGCGGTTGTCGCTCCAATAAAGGATTCCTCGGAGCCAGAGCTTTCTGAAGTATGTGAATAGTTACAAGTCTTGGCCAGCAGGCCCCCATATGGAGGTCCCTAATTTTTCTGCCAGAACCATACCTTGGTTATATCTCACCCAAGCGTAATAGTCCTGTCAGTTTTTCAACCCTGTCCCGGTCGGTGTCAACTGTTGAGTCCCGGACTACAACATGACAGCACCGTACACTGGGACAACCTCTCCTCGCAATTTACTAGGTACGGATCAGATACCTAGACAATAGCCGGGGAGTAAAGCCAGATTCCCGTAAAAATTCTTTAAGTGATCACACTTTTGAAATTGGCATTTTTATAGCAAATCTATTGCACAGCATCACTAAGCATTTGCAAATAGTTTTTAAACAGGGCAGGTGGATCTCCTGGTGGAGGTAAATAGTGCAAGTAATAGGTCATCACACAACTCCTATCACCTAATGCAGTAGTTTACTCAAAAGCATTTTAAGAAAACTCTTGTAAAAGCAAGGTAGGGTTAAAATGCACCGGGGCTTGCCTTGAAGAGTGAAAAGGACAGGTTCGGGGTTGGTGGTGCAGGTGTCGGAGCTCGGGGTCGCCTTGGGAGTAGGTTCGTCAGCGGCGGCCTCGACTTTGATGCCTTCTTCTTCGGTCACTATACGGATGCAATGATGTATGCTTATGAGGATGCTGACATAAACAATACGGCACAGGGCAATTCCACTGATTCTAGAGTACAACTTTCCATTGTGTAAGCAATTTCTAGAATGGACATAAAGTTACTTATATCTTCCTTTAAGCAAAATTAATCAACCTATGAAGCATTATTTATCCGACCTAAACACAAATCAAGCATGGCATCACAAACATCATAGACCAAATGGGTGGGGTCTATCAACAGCAAACAATCCCAAAAATCACATCACAGGGCATTCAACATGAACCCTAATCACTTTTTTTTCTATTTTTCTTAATTATTAAAAAAAAAGTCATTTTATGCAGTTGCTCCGAAAGGCCTCAAAATTCTACCAGGGACTAGGCATGACATAACTAGCGCATAAAAATTTACCTCATAATTTTTGGAGCTACACATGATTTTCTAAAAAAAATCTAAAATCATCCATTTCTTAATTAAAAGAAGGATTTTTCATTTTCTAATTTTTGCAGAAAGGTAGAGTTTCTTATTTTTCTAAAATTCTACACAGTGCAAGGAGCATACCATATTTTTCTCAAGATTTATGGAACAACATATTAATTCTCACAAAAAGAGAAAACAAAACACTATTCACAACTTTCCACAAAGGAAAAAGAGCACTGTGCTCCTTCCCCGCAGGGCTCGGGCGAATCGCGCGGCGGACCGCAGGGCTCGGGCGAAACGGAAAGGATCGCTTCGTCCTGGGCCTGGCTGGGAGGCTCGGGCGAGACGGAAAGGATCGCTTCGTCCGAGGCCTGGCTGGGAGGCTCGGGCGAGACGGAAACAATCGTCCGTCCAAGACCTGGCTGGGAGCCTCGGGCGAGACGGAAATGCGGGTTCGTTCGAGGCTTGGCTCGGGCGAAGCGGAGGGTGCACGCTTACTCGAGGCTAGGCTCGGCGAAGTGGTGGGGGCGTGTGTTCGCTCGAGGCCTGGCTCGAGCGAAGTGGTGAGTGTGTCCGCTCGAGGCCTGGCTCGAGCGAGACGGGAAACGTGTGCTCGAGGCCTGGCTTGAGCTGACGGTGAACGTGTATCCGCTCGAGGCCTGGCTCGAGCTTTGCGCCGTGAAAGCAGAGACCGGGGAGGGCTTTGAGTGCTTACCACGGGTCGGAGGCAGGGCTCGGCGGGGCGGAACAAGGGTCGAAGGAGGGAGCTCGACGTTGGCGGTGCTTCGGCGGAGCTCTCTCGGCGGCGAGCGGCATGCCGGCGGGTCTGTCCACCAAAAGAGATCGCCGAGGAGCGGTTAGGAGCGCACCAGGATGAGGAAGAGAGGGCGGGGGTCGGATGGATGAGAAGAAAACCCACGGCGACAAATTTTGCTGCTTACCGCGGCAAGACTGTTCGCCGGAGTCGGAGAAGAATCGCTTGCGCCGGCTAAAGGAGGGGCGGAGGGGTGAAATTGGTGGTTTGGGAAGGTGGAGCAGCTCAAGGCGAAGGCGGTGGAGGACTCGGCGGGCGCCGGGGTGGTCTGGTGGCTCGGGTTGCCGTGGTGGCGGCAATGGCGGAGCTCGGCGGCTTCTTATAGCCGCGGGATGGAGCGGGGGGGGGGGTCCGGGCGAGGGGTGAGGAGCATTCGCGCGGCACTAAAGGAGGTAGGGAGCAGGGTAGGGCGGCTCGGCATGGGCGGGAGCTCGCGCGCGGCGGGGCGGCTTGCCGGCGGCCGGCAGCTGCCCGCTGTCCGCGGCCGTACGGAGAGAGGGAGGGGTAGGGAATGGCGAAGGCAGGCGTAGGTAGGTGCCGAGAGGAAAACGAGCGCCAGCGCTTGGCCGCGCGCAGGTCAGCCGGGCTCGTGGGCGGCGCTGCGCCGCCATTGGCCGGGGCCCCCTTGCAATAACTCGACACAGAGATGACACCTATTCCCTTTTTTTTGAAATTTTAGAAATAACTCCCAAAAGATGAACTGCACAAGGAAAACTCAAAATACCAAAGTTGCTCAAAACTCTAGGACCTACAACTTTGTCAACATAAACTCTTTCTGAAACTCAAAAGTTTTTGAGTTAATTTTGAAAACCGAAAAGGGGACAAAATTGAAGTTTGAAAGAATTTGAAATTACTTCTGATTTTGTATAGAAACTTGAAAATCTGTAAACACCAAAGTTGTTCCTCTTGACAAGGTCTACAAGTTTGCTAAAAGGACTAACTTCAAATTTTGAATAGCTTTTGAATTAGAAAAAGAGGGGTAAAACTAGAGTTTGGAAATTTGGGGTTTTCAAAAGGAAATTAAATTCTATTTTTGATTTTGAACTTTGATCAACACAACAAGGCATCTAGACACTTAACTGAACAAGAATCACACAAAGCTAGACACAGAGGTGAAATTACCATTTTGCCCTTATAGGAAGGTTTGGGCCTTTAGGGTTTTTGAAAAAGAGATTCAATACACAAGTCACCTCAGAAAAAGGTAAAAGCAAAACAAGCTTTAGGCAAACATAAATGCATGGCAAGAATGATTAATGACTAAAGATGATGACATGTCAGGTTAATTACATTTTAAACACCAGAGGTGTTACAGCTGGTTTCCTGGTTTGGGCCTCAAAACCGGGGGTTGGCTGGAAAGGCTGGTTTCCCGGTTTGGGCCACAAAACCGGGGGTGCAGAGCGAGGGCGGCACGTGGCGGCAATTAGGAGGTTGCGTCGAGGCAACGCTACGAGTTGTGCGGGCGTGGCCATCGGATCCACCTACCACTGAGTTGGTCCAGAATAACCCTAGGGTTTAGCTGGTTCGCTCTATAATTAGTTGAGGGGTAGAGTAGGAATTAGAATTAGGATAAGTAGAGGGAGACACCCTCCTCCCATTTGATCTCAGTCATTTACTCTTTCATAGCTAGGGTTTCCTGCTCTCCCACTCGCCTGCTGTAGTGAACCTGAGATCCACAGAGTTGAGAACAATACCTCTGTGCCTGTAAGTTTTTGAGGAAGTGAGACCGTAATCTCACTGTTGTAGCGTGTGGTAGCCACTCGGTTGCAAATCGGTGCTTGTGATTCGCGTTTCGTTTGTGTTCTTCGCGGAATCCTTTTCTCCATGATTTTCCCATTGCTTGATCTCTTTGCTTGGTTCATCTTTTGCAAATCCATTTGAACCAAGTTGTTCTAGATCGTGAGGCACTTCTTTCCACCGAAGGAATTCACCTCTAACCTCACGGTCTAGGAGATCGATTGATTTTCGTTTCGGGTCAAGTTTTTCTCCCTTCCCCCGAATTTCTTCGATTCATTGATATGGAGATAGGTTCGAGCCATGATCTCTTAGAGATAGCTCACTATCATCCTTGTGACACTTCTCACCAAGTTTGATCCCTAGAGGATTTGTTTTGGTTGAGATCGAGACAAATTGGTGAACGAACAGTGAGCAGTCGGGGTGACCGGATGCTAGCGTCATGCAGACCGGACGCTAGGGCAGAGAGTCCGGTCGTTGAATGCCACGCAAGCCTTTCTGTGCTTTTGATCGGACGCTCGAGTTTGCGTGTGACCGGACGCACAGGTGACACTATTTCCTGTTTGTCTCTGTTGACCAGACGCACTGCACGTGACCGGACGCTCGTTTCACTCTGAGTCCGGTCATATGCAGAGAGGTCCAATTTCGCGTTTGGCTTGACCGGACGCGTCTGGTGCTTACTGATCGGATGCTGGCCAGAGTCCGGTCAGGTACAGTTTGCACTGTTTCGTTCGTGCTTCGCTCGACAGTTGTCGGATTTGGTTTCCATCTTTTGCATTGGTTTCTAGAGTTGTGTAGTGTCCCGCTGTGCTTCTTGGAAGCATCCACCCTACATCTAGGGTCATGGACACTAGCAATCTCTAGGTTTTGCTTTTGGGGTTGATTTACGGGACAGTGGAAACAAGTTTCTGAAAGGAATTTTGAAGCTCCCATTCACCCCCCTCTGGTCGCTTTCTGGTAGCATTCTCGGTCCTTCACACTAAACTAACTAAGCAACCTATTGGCAAAGATCAAACACTAAGCTCACTAGAGATTAACTACTATGGCTAAGTGAATTGAACTGTAGGATAGCTAGGCAGTCAAGCAATCAATCAAGTATACCACTCAATACTAATAAGTAGAATAAAGTAATACTTGAAATGATGAACTAGAATATAGTAAATGCTTGAGTAACAAGAGCAAAACCTGAACTGGAGATGAAGGAAGACTCTTCCCAGCTCCAGAGCCGATCACTCGCACGCCTCTACTCTTGAGCTAAGCCTTGAGCAGCGCTACCGCGAGGGCGAAGATGCCTTGCTCTACTAGCTACCTACTTGCCTAAGCTCTCTAAGCTTCTAACCTAACTCTCACTTGCTTCTCTTGCTTTGCTTCTCTTGGATGGTAATGTGTGAAGGTGTGTTGGTACAAATGAAGTAGTGTCACCAGGGGGGTATTTATAGCCTTGTGGAGTGAGGGGGTTCTTATAGGGGGCAGCCACCCAACCTAGGGTTAGGTCAGGTGGCGGGCGCCACCCCCTACTAGCGGCCGCCAGCTCCCTGGCCGTTGGATGAACCGCCTCTGCTTGAACGGCATCCAGGTGGTTGTCCAAGGCGGTTTGGAGGTCGGTTGCATGTCCTAGCAACCGACATTCAGCCTTGATCCACGCCACTCCTCCCTGAGCCGTCGATGCCACTGACCTAGTGACCAAGGGCCAAGATTTGGCCATGGGTTGGTCACACGGATCGGTGACGTGGCAGGGATGGAACTTGGGCCAACCCAAGTGGCGGGCGCCACTTAGAGCTGGCGGGCGCCACCTAGGGGTGGTGGGCGCCACCCCTCTTAGGCCCATTTGGGCCCTGCTGAGTGGGCTTCTCTCCTGGTGGGTCCATATGTCCAAATTTGGTTCAAATCCTGCATTCAAATAGAATTCTATGGACATGTGGAATTTGGTTAGTTTGAAACCTATTTGACTACATTTCATGCCTTTTTGGTGGACTTTAGGGTCAAATGTTGATGGTAAAACTGGTGTTTAAGGACCGTCAACAACCCCCAGGAAGAAGAAGTGTCGGGGCCGTGAGTCGTAGTAGAAGCCGCTCCTTGCGGCAAAGCAGGTGGAGGGGGTGCTGGATCATCCATACCTTTAGCACCCTCGACCTCTTCATCAAAAAGAGGCTCACCAACCTCATGATCACATGCACGCTCAAAACGAGAAGAAGGACAAACCATGGTCTCGTCGAAGGTGACATCGGATGTCTACATGACTCGGTTAATTTCAAGGTTAAGTACACGATAAGCTCTAGTGTGAGTGCCATAACCCAAAAACACACCGTCAGAAGAACGAGACTCAAATTTGTCCAAGTTGCCCTTTTTGAGTATAAAACAATGGCAACCAAAAACTCAAAAATAACTCACCTTGGGCAGTTTTCCAAAATGCAACTCATAAGAAGTCTTTTTCAAGAAAGCTCGGAGAAAAATGCGATTTGAAATGTAGCATGCAGTGCTCATAGCTTCGGCCCAATATCGCCTAGGAGTCCTATGCTCATCGAGCATCGTCCTGGTCATCTCTACAAGGGTCTGATTCTTCCTCTCTATAACACCATTCTGTGGCGGTGTGTAGGGGGAAGAAAACTGATGCTCTAAACCCAAAGAGTTACAAAACTTCTCAAAATCCGAATTCTTGAATTCAGAACCATTATCACTCCTAATAGCTCGCATCGAGTTCAAAGGGAACTCGTTCTGAAGACGCAAAATCAGATTGCGAGCAAAGGAGAAAGTCTCAGTCTTCTCAGTTAAAAAGACGACCCACGAATATCTCGAAAAGTCATCAATAACGACAAGCACATACCACTTCCCCCCCAACCGAGCTCACCCGAGCCGGACCAACAAGGTCCATGTGCAAAAGCTCTCCAGGGTGCTTGGTCATGACCTGAGTCATTGGATCGTGGGGAGCGGCAACCATCTTCCCATGTCTACAAGAGTGGCAAACAAGATCCTTCTCCATAGATAACTTGGGCAATCCTCGGATTAGGCCAAGTGAACTAAGCCTTGCAAGCAAGTCGAAGCTCAAATGTCCTAGTCTCCTATGCCACTTCCAAAGATCAGAGGAGGAAGGTCCAGCCACAAGACAACGAGAAGTACCAAAAGACTCCGAGAAATTCGCACGAAAGACTTTTCCAAAGTGCGAAATCATACACACAAGATTGCCCTGAGGAACCAAAATACGACTGAGATTCGGTTTAAAACAAATCTCATAGTCATCATCAAAAAGTTGCGAAAGAGAAAGAAGGTTAAAATGTAAGTTAGAAACAAGAGCAACATTGCACAACACAAAGTGCTCATTAACTCGCACCGACCCACGAGACAAAACCTTACCTTTGCTATTGTCGCCGAAGGTGATAAACTCCTTTCCGGCGACTGGACTAAGACTAGAGAACCACATGGCGTTTCCGGTCATGTGCCTCGAGCAACCGGAATCCACCAACCAAACGTTCTCCAATCGTTTTACCTACATCAATAAAAAGACATAGGGTGAGCATACGGTCCAACACTAGGGTTAGTGAAGTAGAAGAATACCAGTGTTGGGCCGGCTGCTCAAAAGAACAGTTAGTAGAAAAACCATTCCTAGCACGCCTACGGGGAAAGCGATTGTGACGTAACGGCTCTAATCCCATGGCCCACTGATCATTATCAATCACTGACAGTCGATCCGTACAGCCAAGAGATTAAGACCGGTTTCGCCACTGGGCTACATCAGTGCCCGATGTCCGCAGGATCATCTCACAATTCAGTTATAATCTCTCGAACATATTGACAAATATCATCGGAGTAAATAGCGGAAGACTTAGATAACAATAGTTTTACAAACCAGGGTTCAACATAAAATTAAAGTGAAGTTATTACAGACCATAGTTCGAATAGATAGAGTTGGCAGAGTAGCATATGGCAACAACTAAAGGATAAAGATACTTCACCCAGCCCGAGGGTGAATAATTACTCATCGGCCTCATCGGCCTCTTCCTGAACAACAGTCACACAGCAGGGTCCAAGGCATACTGAGGAATCTGCCATACCTGCAACATGGGTAATAGAACCCTGAGTACAAAGGTACTCAACAAGACTTACCCGACTAAAGAAAACGGGAGAAGACTCAGGTATGAGAGGCTTAGGGTAGTCAAGGTAAGGCTTAAGCAAGATCAAGTATTTTGCAGAAAAGCATTTTTGTAAACCTTATTTTATTTTTGAAAGATTCGGTATTCCTCAAATCTTCATCGTTCATGATTCATTTTACATTTCAAAACATTCCTAGTTGAGAACCACTCTCCGTTGACAGTCAGTGGACCAAGTCTCCATAACCGAGGAGCAACGTTAATCCGGATAAATAATACTCAGCTGAGGATCCCTATCCACACTGCATATGTAGCACCCAAGCTTGCATATGCCAACTCGTCTACCACGATTCCTCCAAGATTGGGCCCGGTCCTACGCCACCCGGAAGTACAGTACACCACTCCAATCCGGGACTTTAACCCACGTGGGTACATGCTACTTCCGCCATCTCTCCACTCCCAGTGCGCGGTTGTCGGTCCAATAAAGGATTCCTCGGAGCCAGAGCTTTCCGTAGTATGTGAATAGTTACAAGTCTTGACCAGCAGGCCCCCATACGGATGGTCCCTAATTTTTCAGCCAGAGCTATACCTTGGTTATATCTCACCCAAGCGTAATAGTCCTGTCAGTTTTTTCCGCCAGCGACAAGCACCTCGGGACTCTAACCCAAGAGTACAGGTCCTGTCGGTTTTTCAACCCTGTCCCGGTCGGTGTCAACTGTTGAGTCCCGGACTACAACATGACGGCACCGTACGCGCGACAACCTCTCCTCGCTATTGATTAGGTACGGATCAGATACCTAGCCAACAGCCGGGGAGTAAAGCCAAATTCCCATAAACATTCTTAAAGTGATCACACTTTTGAAATTGGCATTTTTATTGCAAACCTATTGAATAGCATTGCTAAGCATTTTGCAAATAGTTTTGAAACAAGGGTATGTGTATCTTTTGGTGGGGGTAGATTATGCAAGTAATAGGTCATCACACAACTCCTATTACCTAATGCAATAGTTTAACTCAAAACATTTAAAGAAAACATTTATAAAAGCAAGGTAGGGTTAAATGCACCGGGGCTTGCCTTGAATGGCAAAAAGGATAGGCTCGGGGTCAGCAGTGCAGTTGACGGGGCTCGGGGTTGCCTCGGGGACAGATCCTTCGGTGGCTACCTCGACTTCAGGGCCTTCTTCCTCGGTCACTATACGTATGCAATGATGCATGCACATGAGTATGCTAGTAAGAACAAAGCGCATAGGACGAAACTAGAGTATAGCTTTGCAAAGTATAAGTGGTTGTTAAAGTGGACATAAAATTACTTATCCCTTTTTAGCAATATTAGCCAACTTTATTAAGCAACTTTTATTAAGCCTAAACATAAACATCATAAGGCATCACAAACATCATAGACCAGAGGGGTAGGGGTCTATGAACATCAATCAATCCAAAAGTCACATCACAGGGCATTCAACGCTAACCCTAATCACCTTTTTCTATTTTTCTTAATTATTTAAAAAGGTCATTTTATGAAGGTACTCCAAAAATTACCAAATTAATCACATAAGTTTGTTATGGTATAAATAGGTGGCAAAACAAATTTCATAATTTTTGGAGGTCATTAAGGTGCTCAATTAAATCTAGGCATTAATTAACAAAAGGCACTATTTAGGAATTAAAATAAATGCCCAAAAATCAACTTGTTTCAAAAGACTTCAAAATTTTACCAGAGACTCAGAAAGGCATAACTAGCACATAAAAATTTATCTCCAGATTTTTGGAGTTATAGATCACTCCCCAAAAATACCAAAACCTCCATTTTTCAATTAAAAGGGGAATTTTACATTTTTAAATCTTTGCACAAAACTCAAGTTTCATATTTTTATAAAATACTCCAGAGCATAAAGAGTCTACCATCAAAATTTCAGAATGTTTGGATCAACACAGAAAATCACACAAAAAGATGAAATCTGAACACTATTCACATGTATGAAGAAAAAGAAAAACGGCACTGTGCTTCGTTCTAGGCCGGGCTCGGCGAATCGCGCGGGGCTCGGTCGAGACGGGCTCGGTTGAGACGGAAGCGACAGCTTCGTCCGAGGCCTGGCCCGGAGGCTCGGGCGAGACGGAGAAGTAAGCCTCCGTCCGAGGCCTGACTCGGGCGAAGCGGAGAGCATGCGCTCGCCGAGGCTTGGGCTCGGGCGAAGCGGAGGGCATGCGCTCGCCGAGGCTTGGGCTCGGGCGAAACGGAGTGGAAGCAGAGGCCGGAGGCTTCGGATGCTTACCACGGGTCGGAGGCAGGGCTCGAGGGTGAGGCTCGACACGCGCTCGAGGGTGAGGCTCGAGGAAGAGACGACCGCGGCGGCGCTCCGGCGATCCGGCGATCCTGCTCAACACACGAGACCGCAAGGGCCGGGTTAGAGTCGCACGGAACCGAGGAAGCTGACACAGGGGTCGGGAGAAGGTATCCGTGACCAGAGGGGAAGTATTTGACGAACCCGAGATCACCGGGGTTCCGTCGGAGTTTGGGAAGATGGGGTTACGCCGGGCGATTGGAGGCGGGGAAGGTGAAATTGGGGGGTGGGAAAGCTTCACGAGCTCTAGGCGGAGCTTTCGGGCTAGGTGGTTGAGCGGCGGGAGCTCCGGAGAGGTCTGGCCACGGTGGCGGAGGTGAGTGCGGAGGTCGGAGCTCCGGCGGGCTTATATAGCCGCGGCCAGGGGCCGGTAGAGAGCTCGAGGTGGGGTGGATAAGCTCGGCGGACGCGTGCGCTCTCAATTGCGCGCAGGCGGAGGACGAGCGTGCAGCCGGGGCTCGGGCGCAGACAGCGCCGGCGATGGCCACGCGGCGGCGACGCGCTGGAGCAGTAGGGGACGGGGCGGAAGTCAGCGCTTCGCGCGTGCGGGTGCGGAAAGATGTCGCGGGCGCGGGTGACAAGTCGGGGGCAGACGAGCGGCTGCCAAACGCGTGGCGCGCGCAACGCCGGAGGCTCGGCCACGGCCGGGGCCCCCTAGCTGTAGGTGGAAGATGAACAGGGCTAGGTCTTAGGGTTTGACTTTTGGCTGATCTCTGTATTTTACAAATTACTTCCAAAACTTGAACTGGGCAACAAAAACTCAAAATACCAAAGTTGCTCAGAAAAATGAGATATACAACTTTGTCAATAAGAACATTTTCAAAATCGAAACAGTTTTTGAACTATATTTGAAATCAGAAAAGGGGACACTTTTGAGATTTGAATCAATTCAAAATTACTTTGAATTTTAAACTGAAACTTGAAAATCTGCAAATATGAAAGTTGTTCCTTTTATCAAAACCTACAACTTTGCTATTATACACTTTTCCTGAAACTCATTAGTTTTTGAACTAATTTTGAAAACTAAAAAGGGAACAAAAACTGGAGTTTGAATGAATTTGGATTTACTTCAAACTTTGTACAGAAACTTGAAAATTTGTAAATACCAAAGTTGTTTCTCTTGGCCAGATCTACAACTTTGCTTTTTGGACCAACCTCAAATTTTGAATAATTTATGAATTACAAAGAGAGGGGTAAAATCCAGGGTTTGGAAATCAGGGTTTTGCAAAAGGGATTTGAAATCTGATTTTGATTTTTGAACTTTGGCCAACACAACAACACTTCAAGACACCAAAGGAACAAGAATTACACAAAGCTAGTCACAGAGATGAAATTACCATTTTGCCCTTGTAGAGAGAAGTGGACTAATTAGGGTTTTTGCAATAGAGGTACTTCACATAAAATGATACACTTAGCAAAATGCATACACATGAAATCATGATCAAGATGCTTAAAGATGATAATGATGATATGTCAAGTTAATTACATGCTAAACACCAGAGGTGTTACAGCGATCACCATGTTGAGGAAAACGTGGTCCGCTAAGGGAAGAGCGTCCATCGCGATACTCAAAACGCGGTGGGGGAAAACGCTCAACTACAAAGCCACCGCCACGGGGTCCATAACCTACAACTGCAGGCTCCCGCCGGCACGACCTCTCCGCTGCCTAGGCCTACGAACTTGAGGTTCTGGACCTCTAGGCCTAGCAGCTCTCCTTGGAGCTCTCCTCTGAATGTTCGGCACATGTACATCATGGAAAGGATGGTACATGTCTGGGTTGTTCATCTCCCTAGCACGGCGTGCCTCTCTCTTGCGCCGAAAGCAGAACTCACTCACGTGTCCATCTCTCCCACAATGCTCACAATGGTACCTCACCGCTCTCATAGGGGGTTGTTGGTACTCACGGTAGTGGGTGTGGATCACTTTGCCCTTCTGTGGCATAAGCTCCTCCTGGATGGGTGGCATGGTGTCAAGCTTGTTCTTGAGGTGGTTTGGTTTTGGAGCCCATGATTGTTTCTTTGGTGGAGCTCTCGGAGGTTCAACAAAGACCCCATCCTTGGTGTTAGGCTTGAGTGGCTCTTTGGGTGGAATCTTGGTAAGCTTGGGAGTAGTGGTGGAGTTGGGCTTCTCACATGGGTTAAGACCACTCGACTCTCCAATCTTCCCAAAAGATGACACATCAATACCTGGAGCAAAACCTACACCAGGACCTCCAGCAGCTCGCTTGAATTGGGAGATCATCATCCTGAGCTGTGGCTCACCGCTAGACACCCATGACAAGATTGTCCGAAGGTATGTGTTTTCCTCCTCGGTTTGCATCTTGTCATGCTTCACATTAGCGATCTCCATCTCCAAACCCTCACAAAGAACACACCTAGCCACACATGTGCTACCTGAGTTGGCCCCTTCAAGAGACACAATCTTGGCATTCTTCTCTGCCAACTCAGATTGCAAGACAGGACAAGTCTTGCATGCACCCAATAGCATTGGTCTGGCTCGGAGCTCATCCACCTCTCCTACCAATGCAGCATACTTACCTCTCAAAGTGAGAAGGTCAGTCATGTGCTTGGTGCACATCTCACACTCCTCCTCCTCAGTGACAACAACGGTGGACTTGACAGACTCAAGTTCCTTCACCGTATCCTCCCACTTCTGCCTAAACTCCTTGCGCTCTCTAGCGGCACGCTTAAGCAACTCGTCTTGACTAAGGAGAGCGGCAGTAAGTTTCTCGACCTCAGCAGAAAGTTCATCGGGGGTCAGAGATACCTGGGAGGTGTCGTCGTCATCGTCGTTCCGAGGAGTCTCCTTTCTGAGGGCCATGGTGCAGAAACCCTCGTCGTCGGCGAAGAAGCAGAGGCCATTGAGCTTGTCCTTGATCCTCTTCTTCTTCTCGGACTCGTCGTCGCTTGAGGAAGCGGAGTCGTCATACACATCGTCAACGTCGCTGAGCGTGGTGAAGAACGCACGCTGCTCAGCCTGGGCCTTCTCCAAGTACTTCATCTTGATGTACTCCTTGTTGAAGCCGCCCTTCCGCTTGTGCCTTGTGGGGACGTACTTCTCCTTGTGCTTGCTGGAGTCGTACTTGTGCCCATGATCGCCCTTGCCAAAGACTTGCTTGTTGTTCTTTGGGCAACTGGCGATGAAGTGGTTGGGGTCGCCGCACTCGTAGCATCCTGAGCGTTCTCCTCCGCGGCGATGGTTCATGCGGTTGTTGTGAAACCGTGAGAACCGGTTGGCGAGCATCGCCAACTCATCATCCCCCAAAGACTCCAGCTGCTCCTCTGTGACAGAAAAGATAGAAGAGAGTGCAAATCCTCCAGAGGGGTTAGCAGAAGAGCTAGAAACCAAAGCCATAGTCGGGCCAGAAGGATTTTCATAAGAAGCCCTCGCCATGGCATCAATCTCACTGGACTTGAGCTTACTAAAGAGCTCGTCGCACGTGAGGGTCTCATAGTTAGGCGATTCGATGATCGCCTGAACCTTGGAATCCCACACCGACCAATCAAGGCTATGCAAAAGCTTGAGAGCCATCTCATGATCGTCGAAAGGCAACAGCTCCTTGTTAGCCCTCATCCTATTGAAAATCACCTGAAAGCGAGCGAATAAACTTTCTATGCTCTCGCCAGGCATATGTTGAAAGTTCTCATACTCTCGCTTGAATGACTCGTAGAGACGGGTTTTGACTTGAGAGGTTCCCTCATGGAAACGCATGAGGGTAGCCCAAATCTCCCGAGGCGTAGCGATGTGAGAAACGCGATCAAACTCACTCATGCTCAAGCATGAGAAAAGAGCATTACAGGCTCGGCTATTGGCATCGTGCTCATCGATCTGAAGCTGAGAGACACGAGCAGCCAAGACCACGTAACCGGCAGAGTTGCAAATATCCCAAATAGAAGCACCCAAACTCTGCAGATAGGCCGACATGCGTTGCATAGTTCGTCCCATCAAAAAATGGCGGTTTGCCCATGCTGCGATCCATGTCGCCTTCTGTGGATCTGGAACCGGTTAAGGTGGAAGATCCTTAACCCGCTCTGATACCAATTGAAGGACCGAGAAAGCACTAGCAAGGCGACCAGAGGGGGGGTGAATGGGAGCTCAAAAATTTCTCTCGAAACTTTGGTCAATTGTCCCAAGATCAACCCCAAGAAGCTACGACCGAAACCGTGATGCCCACGACCCTTGGAAGAGGGTGGATGATCCCTAAGATCATAGCGAGGCACCACAAAGCGATAGCAAACCAAATGGCAAAAGCACCGGAGCAAGTTCGTCCCTCAAAAACCAAGTCCCGAACGTAGATAGACGGCTACGTCGAGAAATTCCTAAATACCTATGCTAACAAGTAGCAAAGATACCTAGAGAGGTTCCTTGGTCAACTCTAGGACCAAACGAGAAGTCCGAAAACCAGGCGAAGAAGCCGGGAGAGCAAACGCACTAAAACGCAACCTTCAGGCAAGTCCCAGACAGTCCGGCCCTGAGGTCCCGGACAGTCCGCCCCTACTGCATACTGTCCGCGACTTGGTGGCGGACTGTCTGCCGGCCGAATGGACCAAACAACAAATGTTGCTGGAAGTCCCCTGGTCGGCTCCCGGACTGTCCGCGAGTTAGACCGGCGGACTGTCCGCATGTCACTCTGGACCAAAGTGCCCGAGCCGCGCAGCCACTGAACAGGCTGAAGCCTGACGCGCGAACTGTCCGCGCCTCCAACGGTGGACTGTCCGCAAGTGTCCAGAAAGGGCGATTTTGGTCGCCCTCAACTCAAATCTTCTCCAAATCTATCCAAACCAAAATCCCTTGATCCCAAACTTGGAGAGGATGATCACGAGGTAGTTAGGAGACTATCCCCAAGAAATCATCCGCTCAAATCGTTTCAGTCACCGGGAAATCGAAAGGGGAAGATCAAGAACGAAAAAGCGCCACGAAAATGAAATCAACCCGATCTACTTGTTCGTGAGGAGTTAGATGAATTCCTTCGGTGGAAATGATCTCCTTTCGAAAACGAACAAGTTGATTCAAACGGATTTCGCAAAGACGCAGTAGGGAGAGAGATTGATCACGGAGAAACGAAGAACATGAAGAACACGAACAAAACGCAAATCAACACATCGATCTGCAACCGTGTGGCTACCACACGCTACAACAGTGAGGTTACGGCCTCACTTCCTCAAAATCTCCAGTACACAGAGGTACGGTTCTCTGCGGATCTCAGCTAGCTACAGTAGGGGATTGGGAAGGCAGGAAACCCTAGAAGCAAAGAGCAAATGACTGAGATGACATGGGGAGGTGGGTGTCTCCCCCTACTTATCCTTATTCTAACTATTCCTAATTCCCACTCTACCCCTAACTACATACAGAGTGAAACAGCTAAACCCTAAGGTTATTCTGGACCAACTCGATGGTAGGTGGATCCGACGGCCATGCCCGCACAACTCGTAGCGTTGCCTCGACGCAACCTCCCGATTGCCGCCACGTGCCGCCACCGCTCTGCGTCCTTTTCCTGGATGTCGCACCCCCGGTTTTGAGGCCCAAACCGGGAAACCAGCCTTCACGACCAACCCCCGGTTTTGAGGCCCAAACCGGGAAACCAGCCCACCGTCGCCTGAGTTTTGTGGCCCAAACTCAGAAACCCACAGCACCCAGGTTTTGAGGCCCAAACCTGGAAACCGTCCTCAGCCCGAGTTTTGTGGCCAAACTCGGAAACCATCAGCACCCAGGTTTTGAGGCCCAAACCTGGAAACCGTCCACCCGATGGTTTTTCTCTGGCTCTACCACCAAACCGAAGTTGTAGAGGGGATGCACCACCCGTGCACCCCGTCCACCGACATGTGTCCCCAGGTCCTCGACCCGGGCAACACCATGTCTCGCAAGTCTTCGCTCGTCGCTGTCCCAGGCTGCTAGCCACCACAGCTGATCCTCAGGCCACCGGTCCCTCAGTCCAAGCCTCACGTCCGCCCTTCACCGCTCCCGGTCCATCGGCACGGCACGTCTCTACTTGACCTTCACCTTGCCCTCGATCACTGTCTCTGTGCTCGACACCTGCACAACACAAGCCAAAGATCATGCGCATTATCCCAGTTGACAATCACTCATCACTCAGAGACTCGGCATACACCCCTGCTCGGCTGACGTGAGACGCTGGAAAATGCGTTGCTGGCCGGGGGTGGTAGGGCAACGGGCTACGCCGGTGCAGGGGCAGTAGGTGCCGTCGCCGAGGGGCCAGGCGCCACGGCCGCTCCGCTCCTGCTGCAGCTGCTGTAGGGCTGGAAGGAAGGCCGCCGTGCGCTGCTCGTAGGCACGGGCGTAGTACATCACCGTCTGGAGGTCCGGTGGGTGGTGCATTTGCACATCGACCCTGATGTGCTCGAGGAGGCCGCCCACGTACTGCTGCGCCTTCTGGCGGGCGTTGAACTCGCGCTCGTGTAAGCCTGGACGAAAAACTCGAAACTCGCTAGCTCGCTCGACTCGCTGGTTAATGGCTCGGCTCGAGCTTGACTCGTTTCATAATGAGCAAGCTTGCTTTATAACGAGCCAACTCGATTTATAACGAGCCAGCTCGAGCTGGCTCGCGAGCTGCTCGTTAGCTCGTACGAGTCAATTAATTCACAAGCCAACAAACTCAAATTAGCTATTGTAGAATGTCCAGGCATCCAACAATGTGGTGGAAATCATATTTATTCTTAAGAAGATATAATCATACAAGGAAAATTATGTTCTTGTATATAGATATTATTCTTTGTGAAATTTACGTGCACTGAGAAATTGTGTTTTTATGATTTGGCTCGCGAGCCAAACGAGCCAGCTCGAGCTGTATAACGAGCCGAGCCGAGCTGCTCTTCCAGCTCGTTAGTATAACGAGCCGAGTTAAAATGTAACACGACAAAGGTATACATAACCCTTAAACAAACATTTGTGTTGCGATATAAAAGAAAATAGAAAAACTAAAAAAGGAAATAAAGTAGTCAAGTCTTTTTTCATTCACTCGGCTAATATAGTTGCTTGCCTAGAAAAAGAATCACGATAATAAAAATAATTAGTTAAAAAAATAATTAGTACTAGATCCTAAACATTAAATGGCACACAATCGGTCACTTGTTATTTAGTCTCAGACAAAATAATCACTTAAACGGTAAACTGTTGTTTAAATAGACGAAAACATCGTATCAGTATGTAGCGTTTAAATATGAAGTACACGGGCTAATGATCGTTTAGACGAACATTACCTGTAACATAGGAGATAAGAAACATTAAAAAAAACTAATGCTAAATACTATAGATCTCAAAGCAGACCAATTCAAAAGGATAAATAAAAAGAGCATTCATTTTCAATTAACTAGCTACTTAGAATGTGTGTTATGGAAACAAACTGAAGTTTAATAGACTAAGAAAAATAAAAAATATGGAGAAAATATTAAGACCTAATTTTTATTTATATAAGATACTTTTAGAGACTAATATAGAGTAGAAATAAAAATCATTGTACAAAATAGCATCATTAACTAGCTGATTAGATAATTAAGCACATAATTAAGGAGGTATATTATGGGAGTCATCGGGAGGTTGGGGTGTGCCAGGCCCCCCTCAGCCCCCCTTGCCTTCGCCACTGGGTGGCCCGAAGCGGAGGTGGCACAGCTCGCGGAACCGCTCCCACGTTGGTATGCCCTCATCCTGTTCAAGCGCGTAGTACCATGTCTGAGCGACACCACGAAGGTGGTAGGAGGCCAACCACGTGCAATCTGAGGCGAGGGTGCGCTGCGGCGGCGCATGGCCGCCGCCCTGGACGCCACCAGGCGCGCCGGCTTCGTAGTGGGCGCCAGCCACTGATAGACCTCTTTTAACTCTTGTGCTTATCCTTTAGGAATATGCTTAGCATCTACTTTAGAATATGCTTTACTTTAGCAACAACTTGGCATCAACTTGGCAGCCAAGTTAGCTTTTGCTACAGCTTCTTGGCAGCCAAGTTTGCTGCCCTATATATGTATCCCTGCAGTTTTCATTGCCTACAAGGCTAATACATCAGATTTGCCCCAAATTACCTGTGCTAATTTCCAACAAATGGTATCTAGAGCCTAGTTCCTTTCCTGGTTCTTCCCTTCCCCATCCCAATCCACAGCCATGTCCCTCCACTCCTGCTCCTCTTCCTCTAGCCACTCTACCACCTCCAGCGGGCGGCGCAGGCAGGCGGCCATCAACGGCGACGGCGACGACGACCTCGCAGCCCTCGAGGCAGCGGCTGCGAGGGCCACCGAGCGGCTGGCGCGCGCTCGGGCTGCAGCTACGCGCGAGCAGAGCGCGGAGGTGCTCGAG
Source organism: Coix lacryma-jobi var. lacryma-jobi (assembly GCA_009763385.1). Lineage (NCBI taxonomy): Eukaryota > Viridiplantae > Streptophyta > Magnoliopsida > Poales > Poaceae > Coix > Coix lacryma-jobi. Next base: position 75,428,938 of record CM019822.1, read on the forward strand.
GCAGAGAGGAGGAAGAAGGAGGCGGAGCAGCGGGCGGCGGCTGCTGCGCGCGCGCAGCGCCTCGCGGACGCCGAGCTGGCAGCAGCGCGCGCGGCCGAGGCGGCGGCGGACGCGGCTGCAGCAGCAGAGGCAGCCGCGGCGGGGCGGCGCCTGGAGGCGGAGCCGCGTCGGGCGGGCGACGGCGCAGCAGGCCGCGACCCCGATGCGGGCTCTCCCAGGCGCGAGCGCCGCGCCTAGGCAGCGCTGCGGGCCAGGCGGACTTGGGAGGAGGAGGACGCGCGGGAGGTGGACGCACGGACGGCCGCGACCGCGACATCGAGGAGGACGACGCGCGGACCCTCAGCGACTTCCAGCGGGAGGAGTTGCGCGCGCCACGCGCGGGAGACCGCGGCCTCGACCGCGAGCCGCGCGAGTACGGCCGGGACCTGCGCGCAGAGGCAGGCGCGGGCGGCAGAGCTGTGGCCTGGGAGGCACGTGCTGCCCGCGATGCCAACTGGTGGCTGGAACGCGAGGAGCAGCAAGAGCGCGACGCGCGTTGGCTCGGCCGCGACCTCAACGCAGCAGCCGCTCGGGACCCGCGCATCCAGCACGCGCTTGAGGAGCAGCGCAGGCGCGAGCGGGCTAAGCAGCTGGAGGCGCAGCGAGGGATGCGGGCGCGTGATGCTCGAGCGCGGCTCGCACACGGCCCGTACGGACGCGAGCTGAACGCCTTCGACGACCGCGAGCTGGGCAGATGGGACGCTGGTGCACGCAGCCCTCACAGGCGACGCGCCTCCCCTTCTCCAGAGCGGCGTCGTGGTCGCCGTGGCCGGCCAGGGACTCCTCCACTCGTCCAAACCATCGTCAAGGACGCCGGCGTTGGCAGCGGCTGGCCTATGCTCACCAAGACCAACTTCAACGAGTGGTCGATGGTGATGAAGGTCAAGCTGCAGGCGCGCAACATGTGGGACGCGGTACGGTATGGCGACGTCGACTTCACCGAGGATCGGCGGGCGATGGAGGCGCTTCTCGCCGCTGTTCCGGTGGAGATGCAGACAACCCTTGCGGACAAGGACACCGCCAAGGACGCTTGGGACGCCATCACCGCGGTGCGCATCGGCAGCGACCACGCGCGGCGATCTACGCTGCAGCGGCTGCGGAAGGAGTGGGGGGACATGACCTTCAAGCCCGGCGAGGACGTCGAGGACTTCGCCATCCGCCTCACCACTCTGCAGCAGCAGCTCCTGCGGTACGGCGACACCAAGTTCGATGAGGAGGAGGCTGTCGAGAAGCTTCTCCGCGTCGTCCCCGACAAGTACAAGCAGGTTGCTGTGTCGATCGAGATCCTGCTGGAGTTCTCCTCGCTGACGATCGAGGAGGTGACGGGTCGCCTCAAGGCCATCGACGAGCGCTGGAAGGCTCCATCGCAGCCGACCAACGCCGGTGGCAAGCTTCTCTACACCGAGGAGCAGTGGCTCGCTCGGCAGAAGGAGCGGAGGAAGGGCGAGGCTGCACCATCGTCGAGCACTCGCAAGCGCCGGCCGCGCAAGCGGGACAAGGCTCCCCAGGCGCGTGGTAGCGCTCCTGACGGCGCCGACGGCGAGCGCAAGTCGAACCGGGACGACATCTGCAAGAACTGCGGCAAGACCGGCCATTGGGCCAGGGACTGCCGGCAGGCGAGGCGCGGCGGTCAGGCTCACGTCGCGCAGGCACAGGAGGGTGATGAGCCGGCTTTGTTCTACATCCATGGGGACATTGAGCTGTGCTCCTCTCCTGCACCGACCGCCGCCGCGCTTCTCCACCTCGACGAGCCGCGCGCCCACGCCTTCCTCGGCTCCGCCAGCGACGACAAGATCGACGGCTGGTACCTCGACTCCGGCGCCACCCATCACATGACCGGGCGGCGGGAGTTCTTCTCTGACTTGGACTCCGGCGTGCGAGGCTCCGTCAAGTTCGGGGACGCCTCCGCCGTAGAGATCAAGGGAGTCGGCTCGGTCGTCTTCACCGCCAAGACCGGCGAGCACCGGCTACTCACGGGCGTGTACTACATCCCCGCGCTGAGGAACTCCATCATCAGCTTGGGACAGCTGGATGAGATTGGCTCGCGCGTGGAGATCGAGCACGGGGTGCTGCGCATTTGGGACAGCAGTCGGAGGCTCCTCGCCAAGGTGAACAGAGGGAGGAATCGCCTCTACGTCCTTCACGTGCAGGTGGTGCAGCCCCTCTGTCTTGCTGCCCGCCGCGACGACGATGCGTGGCGGTGGCACGAGCGCTTCGGGCACCTCAATTTTGAGGCCCTGAAGCAGCTGGGCAGCAAGGAGATGGTGCGGGGGATGCCGCACGTCGACCACGTGTAGCAGTTCTGCGACACCTGCGTTGTCACCAAGCAGCGCCGGCTGCCCTTCCCTCGCCAGGCGAGCTTCCGGGCCAAGGAGAGGTTGGAGCTTGTACATGGCGACCTCTGCGGCCCCGTGACCCCTGCTACACCCGAAGGACAGCGCTACTTCCTCCTCCTCGTCGACGACGTGTCCCGCTTCATGTGGGCTGTCCTGCTCGACACCAAGGGGGCAGCTGCGGGCGCCATCAAGCTGCCGCCGAGAAGGAGTGCGTTCGCAAGCTTTGGGTGCTGCGCACGGACAACGACGGCGAGTTCACGGCGGCTGAGTTCGCGGCGTACTGCGCCGATGAGGGGATCCAGCGCCACTTCTCCGCTCCGTACACCCCGCAGCAGAACGGCGTCGTCGAGCGCCGCAACCAGACAGTGGTGGCCACTGCCCGCGCCCTCCTCAAGCAGAGGGGGCTGCCGGCGATCTACTGGGGAGAGGCGGTGATGACGGCTGTCCACCTCCTCAACCGCTCGCCCACCAAGGCGCTTGACGGCAAGACGCCGTACGAGGCCTGGCACGGGCGCAAGCCGACGGTCAGCCACCTTCGCGTCTTCGGGTGCCTCGCGTTCAGCCGTACGAGGGACGAGGCTGGGCATGGGACAAGGCGGTGGACGACGGCTCGACTTCGACCCTCCGAGACTTCGTCGTCGAGTACGTCCACTTCGAGGGAGCCGGGGGAGCTAGCAGCTCGTCTTCATCGAGCTCGTCCGCCTCGACTCCTCGCTCGCCTCCAGCTCCGGCGAGTCCACCACTTTCGGCACCGGCCACGCCCCACGCTTCGCCACCATCGGCACCGGCTACGACCCGCTCTGCACCAGCACCGGCTTCTGGCTCTCCAGCATCGGTTCCTGGATCTCCAGCTCCAGCACCAGCTCCAGCATCTCCCGCACCGGCTACTCCACGCACTCCTGCACCGGCGGCCACACCACCGGGATCGGCCACAGCAGCTCCGGTCCACGATGAGTAGCGCTCAGTGGAGTTCGCCACTCCGCTGTCCGACGATGAGGACCGCGTCGACGCCTACCACGACGACGAGCCCCTGCGCTACCGCACCATGGACAACCTCCTCGGCGAGTTGCCTGTCCCTGGACTGGCGCAGCACGACTTCGAGGGGGAGCTGCACTTGGCGCATGACGATGACGAGCCCCGCTCCTTCGCTGAGGCGGAGGGAGACGCGGCATGGTGCGCCGCGATGAAGCAGGAGATGGACGCCGTCGAGCGGAACCACACCTGGGAGCTGGCGGACCTTCCTGCCGGCCACCGCGCCATCACCCTGAAGTGGGTGTTCAAGCTCAAGAAGGATGAAGCTGGTGCTGTGATCAAGCACAAGGCACGACTCGTGGCGCGCGGGTTCGTTCAGCAGGAGGGAGTCGACTTCGACGACGCCTTCGCACCCGTCGCACGCATGGAGTCCGTTCGCCTGCTACTCGCTCTGGCAGCCCAGGAGGGTTGGCACGTCCACCACATGGACGTCAAGTCTGCCTTTCTCAACGGCGACTTGAAGGAGGAGGTCTACGTCCGTCAGCCGCCGGGTTTCGTAATCCCCGGCAAGGAGAACAAGGTTCTTCGCCTGCGCAAGGCCCTCTACGGCTTGCGGCAGGCGCCTCGAGCTTGGAACGCCAAGCTGGACTCCACCCTCAGGCAAATGGGGTTCCAGCAGAGCGCTCACGAGGCTGTTGTCTACCGGCGGGGCAAGGGAGGCAACGCCCTGCTGGTGGGCGTCTACGTCGACGACTTGGTGATCACCGGCACCAAGGAGGACGAGATTGAGGCATTCAAGGCGGAGATGAAGACCGTCTTTCAGATGAGTGACCTGGGGCTCCTCTCCTTCTACCTGGGGATTGAGGTCCACCAGGACAGCTCCGGCATCTCCCTTCGCCAGACCGCCTACGCCAAGCGCATCGTCGAGTTGGGCGGGCTCACCGACTGCAACCCAGTCGGCACTCCTATGGAGGAGAGGCTGAAGCTGAGCCGCGACAGCACGGCGGAGGAGGTTGACGCCACGCAGTACCGGCGCATTGTGGGCAGCCTTTGCTACCTCGTCCACACGCGGTCGGACTTGGCGTTCGCCGTGGGCTACGTCAGTCGGTTCATGCAACGACCGACGACGGAGCATCAACAAGCCGTCAAGAGGATTCTTCGCTACGTTGCGGGTACCTCCGACTACGGCCTGTACTACCCGAGGTGTCCCGGTGCGGTGCACTTCATCGGGTACAGTGACAGTGACCACGCCGGCGACATTGACACAAGCAAGAGCACCAGCGGGACGCTATTCTTCCTTGGCAAGTGTCTGATCAGCTGGCAGTCGGTCAAGCAGCAGGTGGTGGCTCTGTCCAGCTGCGAGGCAGAGTACATCGCAGCCACTACCGCTTCGACTCAGGCCATCTGGCTCGCTCGGCTGCTCGGCGATCTCATTGGCAGAGATGCAGCACCCGTGGAGCTGAGGGTGGACAGCAAGTCCGCCTTGGCCTTGGCAAAGAACCCCGTCTTCCACGAGCGCAGTAAGCACATCAGGGTGAGGTATCACTTCATCAGAGACTGCCTGGATGAGGGGAGCATCAAGGCTGGCTACATCAACACGCAAGACCAGCTTGCTGATTTCCTGACCAAGTCCCTTGGGCGAGTCAAGTTCCAGGAGCTCCGCGCCAAGATTGGGATGGTCCAGGTTGTCCAGAAGCACACACACAAGACTTAGGGGGAGATTGATAGACCTCTTTTAACTCTTGTGCTTATCCTTTAGGAATATGCTTAGCATCTACTTTAGAATATGCTTTACTTTAGCAACAACGGGGCATCAACTTGGCAGCCAAGTTAGCTTTTGCTACAGCTTCTTGGCAGCCAAGTTTGCTGCCCTATATATGTATCCCTGCAGTTTTCATTGCCTACAAGGCTAATACATCAGATTTGCCCCAAATTACCTGTGCTAATTTTCAACAGCCACTGCCGCCGAGGGGGCACTAGCGCCGCCGTAGAGCAGCATCCCGTCGGTGCCGCCATAGCCTTACCAACGCTGGGGGCCATAGATGCAGCAGGGGCGGTCCCAGCCGATGGTGTGACTTTGGTAGCAGTCGTGTAGATTGGCGGCGACGAACCCATCAGCGCCCACGACGGGATGGGCGACGGGGAGGTCGGCCACCGCAGCTGATGCAGTGGAACCTCCGCGCTGCCATGGGGCAAGCCGACGGTGACGCTCGTTGGCGGAGACGTCGTCGTCGGCATGGGAGGTGGTGGCGGCGGCGGCAGAAGGCTCGCCAGGGATTGCTGCTTGGCGGCCATGTTGCGGCTGAGGACGTCCACGTTGCGGCCGATCTGATCCATGTTGTGGCCGAACCGATCGACCACGTTGGCCAAGCTCCAGGGTGAGGGCGGTACCGGAGGATTCCGAGACCGAGACCGCGGATGAGACGGTCGACACCGGCAGCGAGGGGACGCCGGAGGTTTGCGGAGGCATGGACATCGTCCTGCAATGACCTGATACCAAGGTGATAGGAACCAACATTGTCCTGGAATTCCTTGATACCAATGTGATAGGAACCCTAGTCCTACCGGGGATTGATCGCAGGTTGTAAGAGTGGGAGGGGGAAGGTCGAGGCTTGAGCGCATGAGGAAGACGGCGCGGAGGCCCCGTGGCTGCGCGTGCGCTAGGGCAGGTGCGGCTAGGGCAGAAATCCCGTCTCCCTGGGAGAAGCCGGAAACAATTGTATTGTTTCTGCTTAAGTCCTCCAATAGAGTTTACAACTATTTATATGTCTCTTATAATAATAATAATTATAAGATAACCCCCTAAGAATAGAAATAATAGCGGCATATATGGCCTAAAGCCCTCTAATAGGCGCCTCCTAGCCACTGCTGGGCTTACGGCGCTGATATGCTATGCCGGTCATAACAAAGTACATACATGTCTATTGTGAGTATGGATACATACGTGTGGGCAGAGAACATACGTGAATAGGAGTATACTATTTCTATGAATGCATGTGGATTTGAATCTGTTATGGTGGGACAAACATATCAGAGGAAGAGGCGTCATAGTGGCTAGTCGAATTTAGTAATTTCGGTTTGATTTCAGGTTTGAGGTTGTTAGAGTTGGAGTCTGTTAGCAATTGAGTAATTTTAGGAGTTGTGGTTGAGTCCCTGTAAACAGCCGACTTATATGGCCTAATTTGGAGTAATGAAACAGATTAGCCTGGGAATGAGATTCAATCTCCCTTGGGCCCCCGGGCGACTCTCTCTCTGCCTCGTCTCCCTCCTGCCGCACGCCTCCCTAGCCCTAACAGCAGCACAACGCCCTCACGCCGCTGTTCCACCAAGTGCCAGCAAGCCTTCTCCCCTCCATACTTCCTATGCAGCAAGAGCCGCCGTACCAATCTGGTATCAGAGATGTTCTCTGGTTCTGGGCCTCCGGTGATCTCTGCGCCGACCTCCACCACCGCTCCCCCTGCCACCACCGCCCCACCAGTCCCCGGCGTCTCCGCGCCAGTGGTCCCCTCCGCTGCACTGGTGTCGACCACGCCTCCGGTAGTCACCCTCCCACCCCCCCGCCCACCACCTCCGATGCCATTGCGGCGGCCCTCTACGGCCTCCAGCAGCAGCTCCACCTCCAATTTGGCGCCATCAACGCGCGGCTCGCGGCGCTTAAGGGCCAGACACCCTCGCTGCCCCCCGCGTCGTTTCTGTTCGGCCTTCCCGGCTATGGCGGCGTGCCACAGCTCTAGGCGTCGTCCTCCAGCGGGGTGCCTCTCATCACGGCGTCCGGCGTCGTTCTGCCGTCATCCGCGCCGGCCTTCGCTTCAACACTGCGGGGGGCGCTCACGTCGTCGTGGCGAACGACGATCTTGTCGCCTGCCGCGGCCTCGCATGTGACATCGGCATTCAGATCGGCACTGAACGCTTCGCGGTGGACTGCTTCTCCATCCTGTTGGACTGCTATGACATGGTCCTGGGGTCGCCTGGTTGCGGACTCTAGGCCCTGTCCTCTGGGACTTCACTGCTCTCCGTAGGGAGTTCACCTGCGGCGGACATCGAGTGCTCTGGACAGGCACCGGATCCGCGACCGCCTCTCCATCGGCTGGTCATCTCCACGCGGGCCGCCTCCTCGCTGCCCAGGGCGTCGAGCCAACCCTTGAGCGCTTGCTGGCGTCGTTCTCGGACGTGTTCGCCGAGCCGAAGGGCCTCCCGTCGGCGTGGCCCTGTGATCATCGCATCCACCTCCAGCCGGCCACCGAGCCCGTTGCCGTCCGGTCGTATCGCTACCCCTAGCTGCAAAAAGACGAGCTGGAGAAGCAGTGCGAGGACATGCTGCAGCAGGGCATTATTCGGCCCTGTACATCGCCGTTTTCTGCCCCGGTCCTCCTTGTCAAGAAGCAGGATAGCACATGGCGCTTTTGTGTCGACTACCGGGCGCTAAACACTGCAACCGTTAAGGATAAATTCCTTGTCCCGGTGGTCGAGGAGCTCCTCGATGAACTCCATGGCGCCAAGCTCTTCACCAAGCTGGACGTCCGTTCGGGTACCATCAAGTCTGGGTGCATCTAGAGGACGTGGGGCCATTTCGAGTTTTTGGTCATGCCCATCGGCCTCCAACGCGCCATCGACGTTCCAAGCCCTAATGAATTTTGTGCTCAAACCTTTTCTCCGCAGGGGTGTCCTGGTGTTTTTCGACGACATCCTGATCTACAGGATCGTGCACCTCCAGCTGCTCTGGGCAGTCCTTACTGTCCTTCCCGAGCATCGACTCCACATCAAGCGATCGAAGTGCTTGTTCGCAACGCCCTCGGTACAGTACCTCGACCATGTCATCACAATGGATGGTGTGGCCATGGACAGCTCCAAGGTGGCGGCTGTGCAGTCCTGGCCGTAGCCCCGCTCGGTTCGAGGCCTGTGTGGCTTTCTCGGCCTCGCCGGGTACTACCGGCGTTTCATCAAGAATTATGGCGCTATCGCTGCACCATTGACGCAGCTGCTGCACAAGGAGGCCTTCGTTTCGTCCGATACCGCGGCCACGGCGTTCGCGGACCTGAAGCGGGCACTGTCCGCTGCCCCTGTGCTGCACCTGCCGGACTTCTCCGCCGAGTTAATCGTCGACTGTGATGCATCGGGGTCCGGCTTTGGGGCGGTTCTGCACCAGGGCGCCGACCCCATTGCCTTTTTCAGTCGCCCCTTCGCCGCGCGCCATCTGAAGATCGCAGCCTATGAGCGAGAGCTGATCGGCCTCGTCCAAGCCGTCCGCCATTGGCGTCCGTACCTCTGGGGCCGTGCATTTGTGGTGCAGGCTGACCATTACGCCTTGAAGTTCATGCTGGACCAACGTCTATTGACTATCTCGCAGCACCACTGGATCAGTAAGCTCATGGGTTTTGATTTTCGGGTGGAGTATCGGCCCGACCGTCTTAACGTCGTCGCGGACGCGCTCTCCTGTCGTGACGGCGACACACCGCTCCTGGCTCCGCTTGCCTTGGCCGAGTAGCAGGTGCAGGCCTCCCCATGTTCCACCTCTTCGACGAGCTTCGGCGCGAGCTGGACGCCTTGTCGGTGCTGCGCGCGCGTCGCGACGCCGTGGTTGTTGGTGACCACGGCGCCGACTGGCGCGTTCAGGACGGCCTGCTGCTGCAGGGTGGGCGCGTGTTCGTGCCCGTGTCGTCCGCGGTCCTGTATGACGTGCTGCGGCTCGCCCACACCTGCGGCCACGAAGGATTCTGGAAGACCTTGCAGTGCCTCCGCTCCGAGTTCACCGTCCCCAACGATCGGCGCGTGGTCCGCGTCTTCGTCCGGTCGTGTACTATGTGCCAGCGCAACAAGAGGGAGGCTCTCCACCCGGCCGGTCTTCTCCAGCGCCGTCGCCGGTGCCGTCGCGCATTTGGGCAGATATCTCTGATGGATAAGTCTCTGCGTTGGCTGCTTTTGTGGGAGGCTGCAGCACATGCTGCATTGGTGGTATTGCTGCCCCTCAAGGACAACATATTGACTGGTTGTTAGCATCTTTAGGACAACATCTGCATGGTGGTTAAGGACAACATCTTGACCACTTTTAGGACAACATCTGCTGGTAGTTTTGCTGCCCTTTCAGGACAGCATCTTGACTAGCATCTAGGACAACATATTAGTATATGCTTGGCTGGCTAGCAGCCCTATATATTTGTAACCCCAGCCCCTCAGGTTGGCATGGCACTTGTGTAAGATTGTGTGAGAAATAAACCCCAGAAAATTGCCCCATCTCGAAGTGTCATCCTCTCGATGAGAGTTAGGATCTTGCTATCTCCAAGAGCAAGAATCCAACGACTAACAAGTGGTATCAGAGCCAAATTATCCTGTAGCCTGAGCATCTCCTGCTCAACTTCCTCTCCAGCCCCACTCGTAGCCTCGCAGCGAGCAGCAGCAGCTCCGGCTGCCTCTGCTCACCGTTCCTCCGGTGTTCAGACGAGCAGCAGCTCATCAGAAGCAGCAAGGACTCCGCGCAGCAGCCCTCCGGTAGTGCGCCATGTCCGCAGGACACTCTCAGCGTTCGGTCATCTCGAGCATGCAGCGGCGGCAGCAGGCCGACCTCGCCGCAGCAGAGGGACGCCAGCGAGCAGCAGCACAGGCTGCTGCAGCAGCAGAGAGGGCGTCGAGGCTGGTAGCGGCGGAGCTGGCAGCAGCCCGAGCGGAGGTGGAGGCAGCAGCAGCTGCGGATGCAGCGCGTGCTGCTGCAGCAGAGGTAGAGGTCCCGCGCGGCAGCAACGACAGCTCCATCTCCGCTGACGACAGCGCCGACGCGGACCTCGAGCTGTTGGAGAGGGAGGCCGGGCGAGGGCGAGCGGCGCAGTGGGCAGCCTCGCACGCTCACGTGCGTGGTGGCAGCTCAGGCAGGCTCAGACGCGCCGGTGGTGCTCCTGGAGGAGACGCACATGGCGGTGGCGTTCCTGGAGGAGGCGCGCACGGCGGTGGCGCTCCTAGAGGAGGCGCACACGAGGGCGGCAGACGGGTCGAAGGAGAGCGCGACCTTCACAGGCGGCGCGACTCTCTCTCCCCGGTTCGGTACCGTGGTCACCACGAGTACCAAGCTGCTGTTGTCAGGGACGTTGGCTCCGGCGGCGGGTGGCCTTCCCTCACCAAAACCAACTACGTTGAGTGGGCTGCGGTGATGAGGGTCAGGCTCCAGGTGCGGCATATGTGGGATGCAGTCCGCTACGGCGACGTCGACGCTCTCATCGCTGCAGTCCCGCTCGAGATGCAGTTCTCGCTTACCAGCAAGCGGACTGCCAAAGAGGCTTGGGACGCCATCGCTGTAGCACGCATCGGCAGCGATCGCGCCCGCAAGTCTACACTGCAAGCACTTCGCCAGGAGCGGGAGAGCCTGGCCTTCAAGACAGGTGAGGACATTGATGATTTTACCCTCCGTCTCAACACCTTGTGGCAGAAGTTGGTGCAGTTCGGCGACGACACCTATAACGAGGAGAGAGCTGTGGAGAAGCTCATCCGCGTTGTCTTCGAGAAGTACAAGCAGATGGCTCGCCCGATGCAGTCCATGCAGGATCTCTCCACGATGACGATCGAGGAGGCGTTGGGTTGCCTCAAGGTCGTTGATCTTGATGAGCCACAGCCCCTTCCGGGACCCGTCACCATTGGCGGGAAGCTCCTCCTTACTCGGGAGCAGTGGGCTGCCGGCCAAGGCAACAAGAAGAAGGGGGAGCCTTCTTCCACGACAGGCGGCCGCAAGCGCGGCAAGCGTGGCAAGCCGCGCAAAGACGCCCAGGCAGGGACGCGAGGACGGACAGAGGGCGATGATCGTGCACGCGCCCAGGGTGGCGCGGCTGGCAAGAAGCCGGCACGAGACGACCCTTGCCACAACTGCGGCAAGCTTGGCCATTGGGCCAAGGATTGCTGGCAGCCACAACGCGGCCAGGCTCACGTCGCGCAGGCGGAGGAGGAGGAGGAGCAGCCGGGTCTGTTCATGGCTCATGCGAGTATCGAACGACCTCTAGTGGCATCGGCCGCAACGGCTTCCCTCCACCTCGACGAGCCGAAAGCACAAGCCCTCCTCGGCGACAGCCTCAGCAACGGCAAGGTGGATGGGTGGTGCCTCGACACCGGCGCCACCCATCACATGACCGGGCAGCGGGAGTTCTTCTCCGAGCTCGACTCCAGCGTCCGAGGCATCGTCAAGTTCGGTGACGCCTCCACCGTGGAGATCAAGAGCGCCGACTCTGTCGTCTTCGTCGCCAAGACTGGCGAGCACCGGGTGCTCACCGATGTCTACTACATCCCTGCGTTACGGAACTCCATCGTCAGCTTGGGACAGCTAGATGAGAATGGATCGCGCGTGGAGATTGAACGCGGGGTGCTGCGCATCTGGGATCGTCGTCGTCGGCTCCTTGCCAAGGTTAACAGGAGCAACCGCCTCTACATCCTTCCTGCGCAGGTGGGGCAACCTCTTTGCCTTGCAGCCTGCCGCGACGACGACGCTTGGCGGTGGCACGAGCGCTTTGGGCACCTCAACTTTGAGGCCCTGAGGTAGCTTGGCAGCAAGGAGATGGTGCGGGGCATGCCGCACGTCGACCACGTGGAGAAGTTTTGCGACACCTGCGTCCTCACCAAGCTGCGACGGCTCCCCTTTCCTCGTCAGGCGAGCTTCCGCGCCAAGGAAAAGCTGGAGCTCGTGCACGGTAACCTCTGTGGCCCCGTGACACCGACTACACCTGGAGGCCGGCGCTACTTCCTCCTCGTCGACGACGTGTCCCGCTACATGTGGGCTGTCCTGCTCGACACCAAGGCAGCCGCAGCAGATGCCATCAAGCGCCTTCAAGCTGCTGCAGAGGCGGAGTGCGTCCGCAAGCTTCGGTCCTACGCACGTACAACGACGGCGAGTTCACGGCGGCCGAGTTTGCGGCGTACTGTGCCGACAAGGGGATCCACCGCCACTTCTCCGCGCCGTACACCCCGCAGCAAAACGACGTCGTTGAGCGCCGCAACCAGACGGTGGAGGCCACCGCCCGCGCCCTCCTCAAGCAAAGAGGGATGCTGGTGATCTACTGGTGTGAGGCGGTGATGACTGCCGTTCACTTGCTCAACCGCTCCCCCACCAGGGCCCTTGATGACAAGACGCCATACGAGGCGTGGCATGGGCGCAAGCCCGCGCTGAGCCACCTCCGCGTCTTTGGCTGCCTGGCCTTCGTCAAGGAGCTCAACCACGTCGGCAAGCTCGACAACCGGAGCACACCAGGGGTCTTCATACGCTACGCGGAGGGCGCCAAGGCCTATCGCGTCCGCGACCCTGTAACACGGCGTGTGCGCACTACGCGTGACGTTGTGTTCGACGAAGGGCGAGGCTGGACGTGGGGCAAGATGGTGGATGACGGCTCAACTCCGACGACCAACGATTTCGTCGTCGACTACGTCCACTTCGAGGAGGCGGGGGAACTAGCAGCTCGTCTTCATCGAGCTCGCCTACACCACCACCTCGTTCGCCACCAGCCCCGGCGAGTCCTGTGGTTTCGGCGGGTACACCGACATCGCCGGCTACACCTCGATCCCCTACACCGGCGCCGACATCTTCAGGCTCGGCGCCGACAGCTTCGGTCCACGACGAGCAGCGTATAGTGGAGTTCGCCACTCCGCTGTCCAACGACGAGGACCGCATCGACGCCTACCACGACGGCTAGCCTCTGCGCTACCGTACTGTGGACGACCTCTTCGGCGAGCAGCCGGTCCCTGGACTGGCGCAGCGTGACTTCGAGGCTGAGCTGCACCTCGCACAGGACGACGGCGAGCCTCGTTCTTTCGCCGAGGCGGACAGAGACGCGGCATGGCGTGCCGCGATTGAGCAGGAGATGGATGCCGTCAAGCGGAACAAGACGTGGGAGCTGGCCGATCTTCCGGCCGGCCACCATGCCATCTCTCTCAAGTGGGTCTTCAAGCTCAAGAAGGACGAGGCCGGCAAAGTGATCAAGCACAAGGCCTGCTTGGTGGCGCGTGGCTTCCTCCAGCAGGAGGGAGTTGACTTCGACGACGCCTTCGCGCCTGTTGCACGGATGGAGTCCGTGCGTCTCCTCGCCCTTGCAGCCTAGGAGGGTTGGAGCGTCCATCACATGGATGTCAAGTCTGCCTTTCTCAACGACGACTTGAAGGAGGAGGTCTACGTCCGCCAGCCGCCGGGATTCATTATCCCTGGCAAGGAGAACAAGGTTCTCCGCCTGCGCAAGGCCCTCTACGGCTTGCGACAAGCACCTCGAACTTGGAACGCCAAGCTGGACTCCACCCTCAGGCAAATGGGGTTCCAGCAGAGTGCTCACGAGGCTGCGGTCTACCGGCGGGGCAACGGAGACAATGTCCTGCTAGTAGGCGTCTACGTCGACGACCTTGTGATCACCGGTTCCAAGGAGAAGGAGATCGAGGCATTCAAGGAGGAGATGAAGGCCACCTTTCAGATGAGCGACCTCGGGCTCCTCTCCTTCTATCTCGGGATCGAGGTCCACCAGGACTGCTCTGACATTTCTCTTCGCCAGACCGCCTATGCCAAGCGCATCGTGGAGCTAGGCGGCCTCATCGACTGCAACCCAGCCCACACTCCTATGGAGGAGAGGCTGAAGCTAAGTCGTGAGAGTACGGCGGAGGAGGTGGACGCGACACAATACCGGCGCATTGTGGGCAGCCTTCGCTACCTTGTCCACATGCCACCGGACCTGGCTTTCGCCGTTGGCTACATGAGCCGGTTCATGCAGCGACCAACGACGGAGCACCAGCAGGCTGTGAAGAGGGTCCTCCGCTACGTCGCGGGCACCTCTGACTACGGTTTGCACTACCCGAGGTGCCCCGGCGCGGCGCACTTCATCGGGTACAGCGACAGCGACCACGCCGGCGACATCGACACGAGCAAGAGCACCAGTGGGACGCTGTTCTTCCTCGACAAGTGTTCGATCAGCTGGCAGTCGCTCAAACAGCAGGTGGTGGCTCTGTCCAGCTGCGAGGCAGAGTACATTGCAGCCACTACCGCTTCTACTCAGGCTCTGTGGCTGGCTCGGCTACTTGGCGATCTCCTTGGCAGAGACGCGGAGGCAGTGGAGCTCAGGGTGGACAGCAAGTCCGCTTTGGCCTTGGCGAAGAACCCCGTTTTCCATGAGCGCAGCAAGCACATCCGGGTGAGATATCACTTCATCAGGAGCTGCCTGGATGAGGGGAGTGTCCGGGCCAACTACATCAACACCCAAGACCAGCTCGCCGACTTCCTGACCAAGTCTCTTGGGCGAGTCAAGTTCCAGGAGCTTTGCACCAGGATCGGGATGGTTCAGATTCCTCGCAAGGAGCCACACAAGACTTAGGGGGAGAATGATGGATAAGTCTCTGCGTTGGCTGCTTTTGTGGGAGGCTGCAGCACATGCTGCATTGGTGGTATTGCTGCCCCTCAAGGACAGCATATTGACTGGTTGTTAGCATCTTTAGGACAACATCTGCATGGTAGTTAAGGACAACATCTTGACCACTTTTAGGACAGCATTTGCATGGTAGTTCTGCTGCCCTTTCAGGACAACATCTTGACTAGCATCTAGGACAGCATATTAGTATATGCTTGGCTGGCTAGCAGCGCTATATATTTGTAACCCCAGCCCCTCAGGTTGGCATGACACTTGTGTAAGATTGTGTGAGAAATAAACCCCAGAAAATTGTCCCATCTCGAAGTGTCATCCTCTCGATGAGAGTTAGGATCTTGCTATCTCCAAGAGCAAGAATCCAACGACTAACAATCTCCATGGACTTCGTGGAGGCGCTTTCTAAGGTACATGGCAAGAGAGTGCTCCTAACGGTGGTTGACAGGTTTTCTAAGTTCGCAGACTTTATTCCCCTGGGCCACCCGTACATGGCATCTTCTGTGGCCCGGGCGTTCTTCGCGGAGGTGGTGCGCCTCCATGGGTCCCCGAAGGCAATTGTCAGCGACCGGGACCCGGTATTCACCGACAATGTTTGGTGGGATTTGTTCCGCCAAGCGGGGTCAAACTCCGCATGAGCATGACATTTCACCCGCAAACGGACGACCTGTCGGAGGTGGTGAACAAGACCATTGCTATGTACCTCTGCTGCCTCACTGGAGATCGCCCGCGCGACTGGCTGGATTGGCTTCCATGGGCCGAGTATTGCTACAACACGTCTTATCACTCGGCCCTACGGACGTCGCCCTTCATTGTGGTTTATGGCCGCGCGCTGCCGGAGCTGCTGCCTTTCGCGCCGGGCCGTGCGCGGACTGACGCCGTTGACGCCATGTTCACCGACCGCGATGAGTTCCTTGCCGAGGTACGTTCCCGCCTTCTACAGGCCTAGGAGTATGCTCGCCGCTACTACGACGCTAAGCATCGGCCCCTGGAGTTTGCCGTGGGAGACTGGGTGTGGGTGTGTGGCTCCGCCTCCTCAACCGCCCCACCTAGTTCTTGGAGCCGGCCAGCCGCGGCAAGCTTGGGCCGAAGTACGCCGGCCCGTACCAAGATGTCGAGCGCATCGGCGTGGTGGCCTACCGTCTACAGCTTCCGGAGGGTCCACGATGTGTTCCACGTGGGGGTGCTCAAACCTCTATGCGGTCCACCACCGACGTTGGTGCCAGCGCTGCCACCTCTTCGCCATGGCCGTCCGCTGCTTCGTCCTGAGCGAGTGCTACGCGCCAGCTTGCGCCGTGACGTGTGGCACGTGCTTGTGCAGTGGGCTGCCATGCCACCAGCTGATGCTACTTGGGAGCCGGTTGAGGATTTTCGAACCTTCCAGCTCGAGGACGAGCTGTTCTCCAAGGGATGGAGAGATGTTATGGTGGGACAAACATATCAGAGGAAGAGGCGTCATAGTGGCTAGGAGAATTTAGTGATTTCGGTTTGAGGTTGTTAGAGTTGGAGTCTGTTAGCAATTGAGTAATTTTAGGAGTTGTGGTTGAGTCCCTGTAAACAGCTGGCCTATATGGCCCAATTTGGTGTAATGAAACGGATTAGCCTGGGATTGAGATTCAATCTCCCTTGGGCCCCCGGGCGACTCTCTCTCTCTGCCTCATCTCCCTCCTGCCGCACGCCTCCCTAGCCCTAACAGCAGCACGGCGCCCTCACGTCACCGTTCCACCAAGCGCCAGCAAGCCTTCTCCCCTCATACTTCCTACGCAGCAAGAGCCGCCGTACCAGAATCATATTAGCAGACTTGCATAAGCATGATTGGTGATAGGAAGAGACTCTTTTCTGAAAAGAATAAGGAAATACAAGTATCAGGAGATACTACAAACTGAGAAGTACACTATAATATGGAAAGTATCATATGGTACTATGATCTAAAAAATCTATCCAAGCATACTCTTATCTGAAAAGGTACACGAAAATACTCTTTTCTGGAATCATTTGTAGAGATGTTTTTTCTAAAAACGGATTCAGAACAGATTCGACACTGGCAATGAGAGCAGTCAGGCCAGCCACTATAACGGCATGGCAAGGCATTCATGTGCTCCTCGACATCCCTGCTCGTCATGGCACCTACATGATGAACATAATAGAGATTATCAGATGCACTGTAGCAGTATGAACTAATACGTACTTGCACCAAAAGACTGAACAAATACTACGAAAATAAAGTAGAACAACATATTAATATAATACTACTTCGGGGAAAAGATGTAGAACAACGTGTGAATTGCTACTGCTGTAATATAAAAAAGTACCCAGTGATACAATAAAGAGTTATTGAAAGATGTATCAAGTGATATCCAAATTGCTGCTGCTATAATCTAATAAAGTATCGAGTGATACAACAATATTGAAAGAAGCATCAGGTGATGGTTTAATCTAAAAGGTGTATCCGAGGATACTCCAATTTTTTAAAAATATCAATTAATGTTCTTATCTTTATCTGAAAAAATAGTACAAGCTTGCAGATGCCATCTCTCGTCAAACCATGTTGTCTGTCTCGCTACCCTCTAGTTGCCCAGATAAGTACTGAAATTTCCACAGCTCTGTTAGTCGTTGGATCCTTGCTCTTGGAGATAGCAAGATCCTAACTCTCATCGAGAGGATGACACTTCGAGATGGGGCAATTTTCTGGGGTTTATTTCTCACACCATCTTACACAAGTGCCATGCCCACCTGAGGGGTTGGGGATACATATTTATAGGGCTGCTAGCCAGCCAAGCATATGCCAAGATGCTAGACTAAGATGCTGTCCTAGATGTCCTAGATGCTGTCCTAAAAGTGGTCAAGATGCTGTCCTTAACCACCATGCAGATGCTGTCCTAAAGATGCTAACAACCAGTCAAGATGCTGTCCTTGAGGGGCAGCAATACCACCAATGCAGCATGTGCTGCAGCCTCCCACAAAAGCAGCCAACGCAAAGACTTATCCATCATTCTCCCCCTAAGTCTTGTGTGGCTCCTTGCGAGGAATCTGAACCATCCCGATCCTGGTGCGAAGCTCTTGGAACTTGACTCGCCCAAGAGACTTGGTCAGGAAGTCGGCGAGCTGGTCTTGGGCGTTGATGTAGTTGGCCCGGACACTCCCCTCATCCAGGCAGCTCCTGATGAAGTGATATCTCACCCGGATGTCCTTGCTGCGCTCATGGAAGACGGGGTTCTTCGCCAAGGCCAAGGCGGACTTGCTATCCACCCTGAGCTCCACTGCCTCCGCGTCTCTGCCAAGGAGATCGCCAAGCAGCCGAGCCAGCCACAGAGCCTGAGTAGAAGCGGTAGTGGCTGCGATGTACTCTGCCTCGCAGCTGGACAGAGCCACCACCTGCTGTTTGACCGACTGCCAGCTGATCGGACACTTGCCGAGGAAGAACAGCGTCCCACTGGTGCTCTTGCTCGTGTCGATGTCGCCGGCGTGGTCGCTGTCGCTGTACCCGATGAAGTGCGCCGCACCGGGGCACCTCGGGTAGTGCAAACCGTAGTCAGAGGTGCCCGCGACGTAGCGGAGGATCCTCTTCACGGCCTGCTGGTGCTCCGTCGTTGGTTGCTGCATGAACCGGCTCACGTAGCCAACTGCGAAAGCCAGATCCGGACGCGTGTGGACAAGGTAGCGAAGGCTGCCCACAATGCGCCGGTACTGTGTCGCGTCCACCTCCTCCGCCGTACTCTCACGACTCAGCTTCAGCCTCTCCTCCATAGGAGTGTGGGCTGGGTTGCAGTTGGTGAGGCCGCCTAGCTCCACGATGCGCTTGGCATAGGCGGTCTGGCGAAGAGAAATGCCAGAGCAGTCCTGGTGGACCTCGATCCCGAGATAGAAGGAGAGGAGCCCGAGGTCGCTCATCTGAAAGGTGGCCTTCATCTCCTCCTTGAATGCCTCGATCTCCTTCTCCTTGGAACCGGTGATCACAAGGTCGTCGACGTAGACGCCTACTAGCAGGGCATTGTCTCCGTTGCCCCGCCGGTAGACCGCAGCCTCGTGAGCACTCTGCTGGAACTCCATTTGCCTGAGAGTGGAGTCCAGCTTGGCGTTCCAAGCTCGAGGTGCCTGCCGCAAGCCGTAGAGGGCCTTGCGCAGGCGGAGAACCTTGTTCTCCTTGCCGGTAATAACGAATCCCGGCGGCTGGCGGACGTAGACCTCCTCCTTCAAGGCGCCGTTGAGAAAGGCAGACTTGACATCCATGTGATGGACGCTCCATCCCTCCTGGGCTGCGAGGGCGAGGAGGAGACGCACGGACTCCATCCGTGCAACAGGCGCGAAGGCGTCGTCGAAGTCGACTCCCTCCTGCTGGAGGAAGCCACGCGCCACCAAACGCGCCTTGTGCTTGATCACTTCGCCGGCCTCGTCCTTCTTGAGCTTGAAGACCCACTTGAGAGAGATGGCGTGGTGGCCGGCCGGAAGATCGGCCAGCTCCCACGTCTTGTTCCGCTTGACGGCGTCCATCTCCTGCTCCACCGCGGCACGCCATGCCGCGTCTCTGTCCGCCTCGGTGAAAGAACGAGGCTCGTCGTCGTCCTGTGCGAGGTGCAGCTCAGCCTCGAAGTCGCGCTGCGCCAGTCCAGGGACCGGCTGCTCGCCGAAGAGGTCGTCCACAGTACGGTAGCGCAAAGGCTCGCCGTCGTGGTAGGCTTCGATGCGGTCCTCGTCGTTGGACAGTGGAGTGGCGAACTCCACCGTGCGCTGCTCGTCGTGGACCGAAGCTGCCGGCGCCGAGCCTGAAGATGTTGGCGCCGGTGTAGGGGATCGAGGTGTAGCCGGCGATGTCGGTGAACCCGCCGAAACCTGTGGACTCGCCGGGGCTGGTGACGAGCGAGGTGGTGGTGTAGGCGAGCTCGATGAAGACGAGCTGCTAGCTCCCCCTCCTCCTCGAAGTGGACGTAGTCGACGACGAAATCGCTGGTCGTCGGAGTCGAGCCGTCATCCACCATCTTGCCCCATGTCCAGCCTCGCCCTTCGTCGAACACGACGTCACGCGTGGTGCGCACACGCCGTGTTACAGGGTCGAGGACTCGATAGGCCTTGGCGCCCTCCGCGTAGCCTATGAAAACCCCTGGTGAGCTCCGGTCGTCGAGCTTGCCGACGTGGTTGAGCTCCTTGACGAAGGCCAGGCAGCCAAAGACGCGGAGGTGGCTCACCGCGGGCTTGCGCCCCTGCCATGCCTCGTATGGCGTCTTGTCGTCAAGGGCCTTGGTGGGGGAGCGGTTGAGCAAGTGAACGGCAGTCATCACCGCCTCACCCCAGTAGATCGCCGGCATCCCTCTCTGCTTGTGGAGGGCGCGGGCAGTGGCCACCACCGTCTGGTTGCGGCGCTCGACGACGCCGTTTTGCTGCGGGGTGTACGGCGCGGAGAAGTGGCGGTGGATCCCCTTGTCGGCGCAGTACGTCGCAAACTCGGCCGCCGTGAACTCACCGCCGTTGTCCGTGCGTAGGACCCGAAGCTTGCGGCCGCACTCCGCCTCTACAGCAGCTTGAAGGCGCTTGATGGCGTCTGCTGCAGCTGCCTTGGTGTCGAGCAGGACAGCCCACATGTAGCGGGACACGTCGTCGACGAGGAGGAGGAAGTAGCGCCGGCCTCCAGGTGTAGCCGGAGTCACGGGGCCACAGAGGTCACCGTGCACGAGCTCCAGCTTTTCCTTGGCTCGGAAGCTTGCCTGGCGAGGAAAGGGGAGCCGCCGCAGCTTGGTGAGGACGCAGGTGTCGCAAAACTGCTCCACGTGGTCGACGTGCGGCATGCCTCGCACCATCTCCTTGTTGCCGAGCTGCCTCAGGGCCTCAAAGTTGAGGTGCCCAAAGCGCTCGTGCCACCGCCAGGCGTCGTCGTTGCGGCGTGCTGCAAGGCAAAGAGGTTGCCCCACCTGCACATGAAGTATGTAGAGGCGGTTGCTCCTGTTGACCTTGGCGAGGAGCCGTCGCTGCCGATCCCAGATGCGCAACACCCCGCGTTCGATCTCCACGCGCGATCCATTCTCATCTAGGTGTCCCAAGCTGATGATGGAGTTCCGTAACGCGGGGATGTAGTAGACACCGGTGAGCGCCCGGTGCTCGCCAGTCTTGGCGACGAAGACGACAGAGCCGGCGCCCTTGATCTCCACGGTGGAGGCGTCGCCGAACTTGACGGTGCCTCAGACGCTGGAGTCGAGCTCGGAGAAGAACTCCCGCCGCCCGGTCATGTGATGGGTGGCGCCGGTGTCGAGGCACCACCCATCCACCTTGCCGTTGCTGAGGCTGTCGCCGAGGAGGGCTTGTGCTTTCGGCTCGTCGAGGTGGAGGGAAGCCGTTGCGGCCGATGCCACTAGAGGTCGTTCGATACTCGCATGAGCCATGAACAGACCCTGCTGCTCCTCCTCCTCCTCCGCCTGCGCGACGTGAGCCTGGCCGCGTTGTGGCTGCCAGCAATCCTTGGCCCAATGGCCAAGCTTGCCGCAGTTGTGGCAAGGGTCGTCTCGGGCAATCTCGGGCAGTTGTAGCAATCCTCTTTGGCAGTCCGCTTGCTGGTAAGCGAGAACTGCATCTCAGGCGGGACTGCAGCGATGAGGGCGTCCAGCGCCCGTCGATCCTGGTCGTAGTCGACGTCGCCGTAGCGGACTGCATCCCACATATGCCGCACCTGGAGCCTCACCCTCATCACCGCAGCCCACTCGACGTAGTTGGTTTTGGTGAGGGAAGGCCACCCGCCGCCGGAGCCAACGTCCCTGACGATAGCAGCTTGGTACTCGTGGTGACCACGGTACCGAACCGGGGAGAGAGAGCCGCGCCGCCTGTGAAGGTCGCGCTCTCCTACGACCCGTCTACCGCCCTCGTGTGCACCTCCTCTAGGAGCGCCGTCGCCGTGCGCGCCTCCTCCAGGAGCACCGCCGGCGTGTCCGAGCCTGCCTGGACTGCCACCACGCTCATGAGCGTGCGCGGCTGCCCACTGCGCTGCTCGCCCTCGCCCGGCCTCCCTCTCCAACAGCTCGAGGTCAGCGTCGGCACTGTCGTCAGCGGAGATGGAGCTGCTGTTGCTGCCGCGCAGGACCTCTACCTCCGCTGCTGCAGCACGTGCTGCATCCGCAGCTGCTGCTGCCTCCACCTCCGCTCGAGCTGCTGCCAGCTCCGCCGCTGCCAGCCTCGACGCCCTCTCTGCTGCTGCAGCAGCCTGTGCTGCTGCTCGCTCGCGTCCCTCTGCTGCGGCGAGGTCGGCTTGCTGCCGCCGCTGCATGCTCGAGGTGACCGAACGCTGAGAGTGTCCTGCGGACATGGCGCACTGCCGGAGGGCTGCTGCGTGGAGTGCTCGCTGCTTCTGAAGAGCTGCTGCTCGTCTGAACAGCGGAGGAACGGTGAGCAGAGGCAGCCGGAGCTGCTGCTGCTCGCTGCAAGGCTGCGAGTGGGGCTGGAGAGGAAGTTGAGCAGGAGATGCTTAGGCTACAGGATAATTTGGCTCCGATACCACTTGTTAGTCGTTGGATCCTTGCTCTTGGAGATAGCAAGATCCTAACTCTCATCGAGAGGATGACACTTCGAGATGGGGCAATCCACGCAAATCTAAGGTAATCAACTGATTTTAGATTTGAAGTCGGATCATCTTGCACAAATTCGTATATCAACGCGCCATTATCCCTCAAGGTAACAACGGTGGGCAAATTGAAATCAATATGGAAAAGAAAAATCACGTGGTTTCAGAATCTGGGGAGGGGCACCGAAGATGTCGTGGCTGGGAGGTGCAGGAGCCATCGTCGGAACTGGGAGTGACGCGGTCTCATCCAGCCAGGAGGAGACCACCGCCGTCTGCCGCCTTCATGAGGCAGCCGCTGCCACCGCTGTGTTGATGTGGGGAGGGGCGCCATCCTGTGGTGCGCTGATGGGAAGGGTCGTGGAGTGGCCGAGGACCACATTAGAGGTTGTCACCGCCAATGTTTTCTGATCGGCCTATCATCTCTAATTGGTCTCGTACCGATATGGACGATCACGACGATTAATCGACCTCTGATCGATCTAATCGTCCAACATAGGACTCTCTCTCTCTATATATATCATATATGTATGGTATATATACCATATACTATATATATTTATATAGTAGACATCGAGCATCACGATTCAAGATTATATTCCAAGTTAATTGGTTACTTACTTGTGAGGTCTGACTCCATATTCTTGTCCTAGCCTCCATATTTTAGCCCAGTAAACTGAAGGAGGTCATCTACCTATTTAGGCTGATCGGCCAAGAGGCCTAATCGGACGATCAGGTTTCTGATCGCTCTGATCTAATCGAAGGTTCTAATCGACTGCTAAGTACCGATAAGGACGATTAATCGCGATTAATCGGATGATCAGAAAACATTGGTCGCCGCCGCTCCATCTCCACCACATTTTTTTCCAATCCAAATGGGTGAGAGAAGATAGGACTGACTGTTTTATACCATGAGTTAACGGATCCACTCAATTGATCCACTAATCAACTTGACATCCGTCATGTGTGTGGGAGGAGAGAATACACACGTGCATTGTTTTTGAGTCGTCGCCTACTCGCCTAGTCGTCGCCTAAGCGCTGTGGCGTACCCCAGGCACCGCAGGACGCCACAGGGTGTTAGTTACGCCATATCGCCTAGGCGTCCAGGCGCACCCCCAGCGCACAGGACGACGCAACGCCTCAAAAACATTGCACACGTGACATAGGTGGGAGTCTACTAGGGAGTAGGAAATAATTACCCTATATATATATATTTATGAATAAATTAGATAAAAAATAGGGAAGGACAAGTAGACATACCTCAGGTCCTTAGTTCTTAGTTGAAGTTGATACAAAAGTGATGTTCCTGCTCTGCTGATATAATACTGATTACTGAATTTTCTGCAGCAATACTGCAACAGAAGTGGACAGCACTGTTACATACAATTGGGCATCAATACAAGTCATAAAAAATAGGAAATAGCAAGTACTTATCTGAGCCTTCTCCCATCCATTATCAGCAATTCAGCAGCATAGGAAAGCCTTTTGAAATAAAATGGATAGCAGACTAGCAGTACATTATAGCACATGATTCTCAGTTCTCACAACACAAAAGTACAAAACACAGGCACACAACAAGAGTTCTAAGTTCAAGTTAAAGATACATGAAGCTATCTCACACTTCAATAGGGTTCCACATAATCATCCTTATCTTCATCAAAGTCTTCTTCAGAAGTTCAGATTGAAACTCTTCTCCTTCATAGAGCTGTCTCACTCTTGCACTTCTACGCAGCTCAAGTTGTTCTTCTGCTCCCACTGCATCTCCAATAACAGATCAAGGTATCCCTGCACTTTCCATCTCATCTTCCTCATCTCTATAGACAACTAATGCACAATCATCTACATTCTTATGCAGAAAACCTTGAGGTTTATTTGTATCATTAGATATCACTGATCTTCTTTGCCTTGATCTTTTCTTTCTCATTAATCAGCTTGGAGTTGAATTGAATGTAGACCATTTTGTTGAGGTGGGTTGTAGTAAGCCTATTTCTCTTCTTAGTGTGTATCTATAAATTATTAAAAATAAGAGCATGTTCAGGTCTTCAATTTAATTGAAATGCTGCTGAAATAATAAATGTTGACACCAGATAGGTACTAACCCCTTCAAACCTGCTCCAATTTCTTTGACATCCAGAAGAACTTGGTGTCAAAGATAGGATCCTTGTTGCCATCTTCTATAAAGCTGGTCTTTCAGTTCCATACAACCGCCACCATGATGCTGAAATAAATGAAAACACCTCTATTAGTTAATAGTTACAACAAATTCATTGTTAGATGAAAACAGCAAACAATCATGTAATAACAAGTACCTTTACCTGGGTTGTAATCGAAGTTTTCAAAAGTCCTTGCAAGCTTCTTGTTAAATGGTCCTTCCCTATTCTGAAACTTTTTCAGTTCCATGTTGGTAGCCTGATCTTGCTTATCCTCATCATGATAATAAAAAGTCTCCACACAACTAATAAATCCTTCTATTACACCAAAGATTGATGGGTTAGCGTAACTATAGTGTGGATTCAGCAAATAAGCTGTCAAATGCAATGGAGAATCAAGTCTTCCTTTCATCCTCTTGTCAATAACAGCAATTACCTCCTTGAAACGGAACTCATTGTTGCCAAAGGCCTCCTTGATCTCTCTCTCTTTGCCTTTAGTAGTTCTCCATAAACGAAACCCATGGATGGCTTCACATCCCCATTAACCAAACGGAGAACTTTAACCAATGGCTCAAAAACTGTCAATGTTAGCTTGACATCTTTCCAAAAGGTTGGATTCAATATAATTGCCATGGCATCTTTTCCTTTCTTTGATTTCACATCCTTCAATGAGTCCCACCTACTATGAACCACCATCTTTCTTAGTTGGCACCATCTTTCTTAGTTGGTCCTTCTCTTCTATGTTGTTCAAAGTGAGAAAGGTTGAAGCAAACATAGTCACCCCTGGCCTTATTATCTCTTTCCCCACCGTGAAGTATCTCATGCATTTCAATGTTCTTGTGTGCCCATAGACAAATATGGTGAATGTATTTTCATGGTCAATCACCTTGAACCGAGCCTTGTTGCCAATTCCTTGGAGCATCAAGTTGATTGTGTGAGTTGCACAAGAGGTCCAAAATATTTGTGGTCTCTTCTGAAGCAATAGCTTCTTTGCTCCCATGTTGTCAGTCTTCAATTGCTTTGTCCACTAGTTCACAGATGGCTTCCCTTGTGTGTGACACATCTGACATCTCTTTTGAGTTGATAAAACTGGTTCCATCAACACAATTAGTGCACAAGTTCATTATGCTTCTCCTCTCCCTATTTGACCAAGCATCAGTTATAATGGCGCCCCCATTCTTCATCTTCTCGGCTTCACGTTCTTGCAGCAAACTCTTGGTTCTTGCATATTCTTCTTCCAACAATCTCTCTCGCAGATCATACTAAGTTGGAGGTTCAAGTCCAGCCCAAATTGTCCAATTGCTTACGGCGTGATTGGTTGCAGAAGATGTCTTCATCCAGGATGGCCAGGCTATGCAGGACCGAAGGATCTGGGTTGAGCTCATACATGTGGTCGTGTTTGGTTGCATGTATCAATCGAAGTTCTAGGTGTCTGCATCGTGCATGAATCAAGTAGTCCTGTATGGAGAGGGAAGCTCAACTTCTTCGGATGGAATGCTTGTATCATGACGGCCTCAAATATATGATTGCATGCATTATATTGGTTCAGCTCAGGAACCAAACAAAGTGCCAGAACAAAACCATTTTACTAAACCGTACGAGGACCGCCTTGTGCTACCTACCAATCAGCCCCTTAACACATCTGCTTGAACTTATCATTGTCACATGCATTGAATGGTATTGCTGCCTGTTGGAGTATATGTATCTAGGCCCATGAGGCCCATGTATGTGACTGATATAGCTGCCCTTCCTAGGGTTAGCCCAATAATCCAATCACTCTTTCCAACATGGTATCAAGCTAGGTTTTCTTTTTTTCCTCTTCTTCCACCTCCAGCCGCCACCGCCTCCTCGCCGCGGCTATCGCGGCCATAGCCGCCGGCCGGCCGCCTCCTCCCTTCCCCAACTCGTTCTCCTCCTTCCCTCCCCTTCCTCGCGCGACCTGGGCACAACTCGCAGCGCTGCGGCCCGCCCCGCCTGGCGCCGTCGCCCTTGTCGCGGCTGTGGGCGGGTCCGGCGCGGGCGAGACCGGCGCAGACAACCCCCACCCCGGTGGCCAGCCCCGCCAGCCGCCCGACCCGCCTCTGCTCGGCGCGGGCGGCGGCTAGGGCGGCCAGCCCCTGGGCGCGGGCGGCGGCCAGGACGGCCAGCCCGACCCTCCTCTGCTCGACGGCCAGTCCCTGGGCGCGGGCGGCCTCCAGGGCGGCCAGCCCGACCCTCTGCTGCTGGGCGCGGGTGCCGGCCAGGGCGGCCAGCCCCTGCTCGGCTAGGGCGGCCAGCTCCTGTTCGGCAACCTCGGCCAGCTCTCCGGCGCCTTGGGCTCGGGCTGGGGGGCGCTCGCACTTGGCGCAGCAGCCGGTGCCTCCTTCCCCGCGCCACCTCCTCCACCGCTCCTTCCCCAACCCGACTACGCTATCGCCCCCGCTCTGGTGGCTGCACGGGCAGCCGCCGCAGATGGACAGGCGCGAGTGCGTGCCGCTGCCCTCATCTGGGAACGTGAGCGTGACGCGGCTGATGCTCTCGCTCGTCAGCTCCTCGAGGCGGAGCAGCTCCGCGGCGGCCCTGTGCTGCTCGACACCGGTGCCACGTCCTTCGGGTCACGCGCTCTGCGGTCCTCTCCTACCTCGGTGCCCGATCCGGCTGATCCTCTCGTCGCTCAGCTCCACTACCAGGCCGGGGCCATCCAGAACATCCGCAGTCTGGTACCGATCGTCCTCGACTCCGAGTCACCTTCCTATGCCCGCTGGAAGGAATTGGTCCTCCTCACCCTCCGCCGCTACGCCCTCGACGACCATGTCCTCATCACCACTCCAGCAGCGGCTTAGTCCTTCGTGTGGCAGCGCCTCGACAGCATCGTCCTCTCGTGGATTCTTGGGACCATCTCCCTTGACCTGCACGACCTCGTTCGCGCTCCGCCAGAGGGCACACCCGCCACCGCCCGTCGTGACTGACTTGCTCTCGAGGGCCAGTTCCTAGGCAACGCTGAAGCCCGGGCACTACGTCTCGATGCGAGTTTCCGCACCTTCGTCTAGGGTGACCTCCCTGTCGGTGAGTACTGTCGCCGGATGAAGGGTATGGCTGATGCACTCGGAGACCTGGGTTGTGCCGTGGAGGACCGGATCTTGGTCCTCAACGTCCTTCGCGGCCTCAGCGAGCGCTACGGCCATCTTCGGACCTGGATCACTCGGCAGCGGCCGTTCCCCTCCTTCCTTCAGGTTCGAGATGACCTCGTCCTGGAGGAGCTCACTCAGGGCATCCAGCCTGGGTCCCTCTCCGCGCCGGGGTCCTCGTCGTCCTCGACTGCTCTGGCTGCCACTCCTCCGCCGCGCCCCACCGCTCCGCCTACGTCGTCTCTTCTCGGTCCTTCTCCTCCCGGGCCGAGCAGGGGTGGGGGGGGGGGGCGTGGCGGTCGACGTCGCCGCGGCGGCGGCCGAGGTGCGGGGACTGGTCGTGGGAGCACACCGGCACCTCCACGCGGTGCACCTTGGCCATCCTACAACCACCCATGGTCAGGGCGCATCTCAATGTGGCCCTTTCCGGCGGGTGGCGGCGAATCTCGTCCTTCGGCGGCCATGCTCGCAGGGGGGGTCCCGGGCGCTCCATGGACTCCGGGGGCGGTCGTCCCTCCGTTTCCGTCGCCGTGGACTCCTCCTCCGAGGGTCGCGCCTGGCCCTGTCGGTTGGGATCCGACAGCCCTGGCACGCTCCTTCAACACCATGAGTCTGACTCCACCAGCCAGCCCGGACTAGATTGCTGACTCGGGTGCCACCTACCACACCACTCCTGACCCCGGTATACTCTCCTCCATTCACTCTCCTTCCTTCTCACATCCTTCGTCCATCATGGTCGCAAATGGTTCATGTCTTCCTGTCACATCTGTGGGTGCTGCCGGCACTCATAGCTCCTTTCGTCTTCCTAACGTTCTTGTTGCTCCCTCTATGGTTCACAACCTCCTTTCTATTCGTCGCTTTACCACTAACAACTCTTGTACTGTTGAATTTGACTCATCTGGTCTTACTTTGAAGGATTTGGTTTCCGGCGTCCACTCCTCCGATGTGACAGCGCGGGGCCCCTTTACACTCTTTGGTTTCCTCCACCGCCTTCCACTTCGTCTGCTGCTTTCGCCGCCGTTTCTTCCTCCACTACCTGGCACCGTCGGCTTGGACATCCCGACCGCGACATTTTGAGACAGCTTAGTCGTAGTTCCGATATTCCATGTACTCGGGCTCACGATGAGCATGTATGTCACGCGTGCCAACTGGGCCGTCATGTTCGCCTCCCTTTCTTCACCTCCTCTTCACATGCGACCCGTATTTTTGATCTTGTACATTGCGACCTGTGGACATCTCCTGTTCTGAGTATTTCTGGCTATAAATACTATCTTGTGTTGGTGGATGATTTCTCTCACTATTCCCGGACTTTTCCCATTCGTGCGAAGTCCGACACTTTCTCCACACTTCACTTCTTTGCCTGGGTGTCTACACAGTTCGGCCTCACCATCAAGGCCGTTCAATGTGACAATGGGCGTGAGTTCGACAACTCCACATCTCGTGCCTTCTTCCTCTATCGCGGCGTGCAGTTGCGCATGTCGTGCCCCTATACCTCTTCCCAGAACGGCAAGGCCGAACGCATGATTCGCACCACCAACGACACCATACGCACCCTTCTCTTGCAGGCCTCCCTTCCTGCTCGCTTCTGGGCCGAGGGCCTTCACACCTCCACATACCTCCTCAACCGTCTTCCTTCCACTGCCTGTCCTGCTCCCACTCCACACCACGCCCTTTTCGGTACCCCACCTCGCTATGACCACCTCTGAGTCTTCGGGTGTGCGTGTTACCCTAACACCACTGCCACTGCTCCCCACAAGCTGGCTCCCCGATCGACTCGGTGCGTCTTCCTCGGTTACTCCCCAGATCACAAGGGGTACCGTTGCTTTGACCTTTCCTCTCGTCGAGTCCTCATCTCCCGTCACGTTGTGTTCGACGAGTCTGTTTTTCCCTTCTCCACCACCACCACTACTACCACCTCCCCACCACCCACCTCCGACCCTACCCTCTCCTCCCTGTTTCCCACTGACGCGGTGGCCCAGCCACCTTTGCTGTTTTACCCTGCAGGTCCTCCTCTCCCGCGTCCTCCGCCGGGCCCGTGCCCCGGCCCGCCGACCTCGGGACCTGTGCCTGACCCTGCGCCCTGCGCGGGTCCGGCTGCCGCGCCACCAGGTGCTGCGTCTGCCCCTGCACCTTGCGCCGGTCCTGTGGCTGTGCCCGACCCTGCGCCCACCGCGGGTCCGACGTCTACAGCACCTCCTGCGCGATTCGCCCAGCCGGTGCGTGTCTACCAGCGCCGCGCGCGGGCGGCCCCACCGCCCTTGGTGTTGGCTCCGTCAACGTCGTCGCCACCTCGGTCTCCTCTCCTGACCGGCTCCCCACCGTCGACTCCTACGCCGCCGCCTCCACCACCGCCGGCTGCTCGAGTCGAACCGCCCGTGTGCCACCCCCGGTTCTTCACCGCCACCCGCGTCATGTTCACCCCATGGTGACGCGGCATGCGGCGGGGGTGTTGTTGCCTCGGGCTCTTGCCGCGACACACGACGACACGCGGGTCTCTCCGGTACCCTCTTCCGTGCGCGACGCCCTGGCCGATCCGCATTGGCGTCGTGCGATGGAGGAGGAGTACGCGGCCCTTCTCGCCAACCAGACCTGAGATCTGGTGCCACGTCCACCTGGTTCCAATGTGGTCACCGGCAAGTGGCTCTGGACTCACAAGCGTCGGGCGGATGACACTCTTGATCGGTACAAGGTTCGCTGGGTCCTGCGGGGTTTCACTCAGCGGCTTGGAGTTGACTATGACGAGACGTTCAGTCCCGTGGTGAAGCCAGCTACAGTCCGCACGGTTCTCTCACTGGCTCTCTCTCGCTCCTGGCCTGTGCATCAGCTGGACGTCAAGAATGCTTTTCTCCACGGGACACTGGCTGAAACAGTCTACTGTAGTCAGCCGGCGGGCTTCACTGATTCTACTCAGCCTGATCTGGTCTGCCGCCTCAACAAGTCACTCTACGGCCTCAAGCAGGCCCCTCGGGCGTGGTACTCTCGCTTTGCTACATTCCTGCTCACTCTGGGGTTTGTGGAGGCCAAGTCAGACACTTCGCTGTTCATCTACCACCATGGTGGGGAGACTGCCTATCTGCTGCTCTATGTGGATGACATTGTGCTCACCGCTTCCAGCCCGACACTGCTGCGGCGGATCATCTCCTCTCTTCAGCAGGAGTTCGCGATGAAGGACCTCGGTGTGCTCCATCACTTCCTTGGGGTCACCGTTGCGCCTCGCCCCGACGGGCTCTTTCTTCACCAGCGGCAGTATACTCTTGATATCCTGGAGCGTGCTGGGATGACTGACTGCAAGCCCTGCTCCACCCCTGTTGACACTCAGGCCAAGCTGTCCGAGACCGAGGGCGCCTCTGTCACTGACCCTACCGCATACAGGAGTCTTGCGGGGGCGCTTCAGTACCTCACCTTCACCCGCCCGGACATCACATATGCAGTTCAGCAGATTTGCCTTCATATGCATGATCCGCGGGAGCCTCACGTCACGGCCCTCAAGCGCCTCCTCCGCTACCTCCGCGGCACCGTCGACTCCGGCTTGCTTCTCCATCGGTCCGCCTCCACCAAGCTCGTCGTCTACACCGATGCGGACTGGGCCGGGTGTCCGGACACTCGCCGCTCCACCTCAGGCTATGCTGTCTTCCTCGGCGGCAACCTGGTGTCCTGGTCGTCCAAGCGCCAGCCGGTGGTCTCCCGCTCCAGTGCCGAGGCGGAATACCGCGCTGTTGCTAACGGCGTGGCTGAGGCCTCCTGGCTTGAGCAGCTCCTTGGTGAGCTCCACAGTCCCCTGACCCGGAGCACGTTGGTCTACTGCGACAACGTCAGTGCAGTGTACCTCTCCACCAACCCCGTTCAGCATCAGCGGACCAAGCATGTGGAGATCGACCTCCACTTTGTCCGCGATCGGGTGGCCATCGGTGATGTTCGGGTTCTCCACGTCCCGACCACCTCCCAGTTCGCTGACATCTTCACCAAGGGCCTCCCGTCGTCAACGTTCTCCGAGTTTCGCTCCAGCCTCAACATCACTAGTGGCTAGTTGAGTCTGTGGGGGGCCTCGTGTTGGGTTGTACTTCTTTTCGCACTCAGTCTTGAAACTCCGCTGCGCCGGTAGTTCAGACTGCGGGGGGGGTGTGTGTGTGTGTGTGTTGGAGTATATGTATCTAGGCCCATGTATGTGACTGATATAGCTGCCCTTCCTAGGGTTAGCCCAATAATCCAATCACTCTTTCCAACACAGCCAATGTTACCAAAAAAAAGAAGGTTAATTAGTGTTCAGTACAACCATAGTAGCATCTAATGAATTCTGAAATATAAATACAGAATAGGAAATTACAATGAGTATAGATATAGACCCATCTTGCAATATATTTGTGCACCTCATGTGTTCTTTCTTTCCAAAGCTCCTTGTTCATCTTCTGTTGAGTCAGATTCATATTTGGTTGCTTTATGATAAATAGCACGTGCCCATTTGTCAATGGGTCCTAATTTGTGAGGCCCTGAACTTCTAATACAAGTGACTTCCTCAGACTCCACCTCCAACTCGAGAAACATTCACTTCCTCTCAAGTTCTAGCTTACGAACAATCTTCTCCTCCCTCTTCCTTTTTGCATCATTTAGTACTTTATTGCAATTCGCTTTAGCCTCCAGGGCATCCTGTGTTCTTGCCTTGCATTTCGTCGCATTCTTTCCTTCATGGGCCACATGTTGCTTCAACCGATAAATCCCTCCTTGCATCACCTTATCACAGAATTTGCACTTCACCTTGTGCTTGTTGGTAGGATCAACAAGAACCCTATATTCCTATCCGACATCATCTGAATTCTTCTCAGGACACTTGCTCTATCACCGTCAGCAGTTGCATGTTCGGCTTCTGTTGTCAACATCCTAAGTTCAGAGTTCAAGCAATCACTCAATGAGCTATATATTTACAGATAAGCAATCACTCAATGCACTCAATACATTCAGATGCATCATGCATACTATAATATACATATAAAATTATACATACAAGCAGGCTTTAGTCATACATACTTCCTCCGTCCCTAATTGACTGTCGCCGTTGGTGTGCGTGCCACAAGATTGACTCAATTTGTAGCAAATGCGTATAACATTTGTATCTCCAAGTAATTTTGTTAAAAAACTAGATTCAAATATCTATCTAACAATACTAATTATGTATCATACATATTAATATTTTTTAATATATATTTAGTCAAAGTTGTTTCTTGGGAAGCGCAAATGACAGACATTTAGGGACGGAGGGAGTATACATTAGAGCCATACATGCATGCTGTAATAAAAGAGGAGCAGGCTTCAGTAACTCAGATTCAGTGAAGTACTCAAGTAACATACATGCCGCCAACAAATTACAAATACCGGGCATTCAATATACATACAGGCAGATTCAAAGTTCAGAGCACTTAAAAGCAAACATAGGAGAGGAGCATGGGAGGACATACTGAGTTACTGACCTTGGGCCTTGGGGAGGAGACCAGCGAGAGGCGGGCTTGGTGGGGATGAGCTCCAGGCGGGGGTTGCAAACTCGCGGGGAAAATCACGAACGGTGTGGACAAGCTCCAGTCCAGGCGGGGTCGCAGGGACGAACTCCAAGGGAAGGGGACGAGGACGATCAGTGGCCGCTTGACTGCAGGGAGGTCGTCCGACGGGGAGGACCAAATGGCAGGCGGGAAGTGTGTCCTCCCCTCTTATCCGCGTGCCTGTTTTCGTGCGGGTGCGCTAGCCCGCAACGGAAACTTTTTGCGCACTCACCCACTGCGGGAACTTTTCGGGCACTTGCCCTGCGTCCGCTTCCGCGCCGTCTAGCGCCTACAGGTCCGCCTACCCCATAGGCCAGGCGGACAGCCCCGACTCGCGACTAATCCTAGGTGTCTCCTTTTTGAACTTTGCTTGTATGTGTGGTGAAGTGAGACATAACCTGATGCGTTCTTATATGCCTATATCGTATTGTATCGTATTGCTGAATGTGTGTTGAACTACTGAAATGTGCTGAGGGGTGGACCCAAGATTGGCCGACTAGGACCCTTACATTAGGCATCAATGCTAATTTTGCTAGGCTATAGGAAAAAATATAATTTGTCCACTGCAGATTAGGTCCACCATTGCGTGTGCTGTGTGATGAACTGAACACAAAACTTGATGTGTCATGTGTATGTGTTCTGGCGGTCATGCCCGTGGATAGTGGGTACGGGCACATAGTGCTGCCCGTGGCGGGTGACGGGCATGGGTGTGGGTTTGTGAGACCTGTATCAACGTGTAAAATGCACGTTGCCATCTTTAAGCACAACCATGGACTGATCTTTTTTATTATGCTGGTAATAACCCTAATGCCCTCTTTCATTTTTTCCCACTAAGATCACAGTATTGGTTGAAGATAAATATTTTGTTTGTTTTCTAAAAAATTTGCAGAATACTTGAGAATGTATATGTTGTATGGCCTATTTACTGGATAAGTCTTTGGTATTACTTTGCCTTTTTAAGTTGTGTAGTTTTCTACCTGGGACTTGGTTAGACCTACGGATTTTCTTTTTGCAATATATGTAAAGGGTCACTTTGCTGCTTTTTAAGTTCCTGGTTATTATCATTAAGGCGTTTATTTCTGGTTGCAGGTGGATTTTTCTGTAGAAGCTAGGCAAGTGAACAATATGGTGAGTGATTAATGATTTTTCGTTTTATATTTTGGACTTAGTTATTTCTAAATTATTCTTATTATTATTTGAGTATTCTTTATTTATTATTGTGTTTTTACATAATTATTATATTAAAAATTATTCTCTTTTTTCCTTAAATTGTTTAGGAATCGCTTCACAATAGAATGTCCAGACATGTTGTTGCAATCAAAATAAAGGTTGGGATGGAAGCATATGATGGGAAGGATTATGAAGCATATGATGGGATTGTTTTGTCATCTGACCAAAATTGCTTATATATTATTGCTTCATCTAAGTTTATACATAGAATAGACACTCATCTTATTCAGGTTGAGTTGCCCAACAGTACACTTATCACTCTTCAAAGGGATCATTTTGACATGAAAGCTGAGGATAGTCATATTATTGGGATCAGGTGTACCAATCCCACACCTGGAATTGAGTGTGGTTTTGGAGACTTAGACCCAATTGATATTTGGGAAGATGCTGTCAAAGAGTTGCAACCAGTTTTTACGTACAGCCACCATTCTCGGGAGAGGTTGCTTACACCTGGTTCTATAATGTATGTTCTGTAAACTTTTTTAGTTTTTTATTAGTTTGTTTTAGTGCTTAATTTTTTTCATTATCATAAACAGGTTAGTAGAGGATGACTCATTTGATCATGACTGTGTGCGGTACCTCAACACACATAATGGAGCACCGACGATCAACAAGCATGGACATCTTGTGGGTTTTTGCTTCTCGCACATGGGATATCTTACCTCATACAACATTAGAGAGGTAGCAGCTTGGATACAGAGAAACCAAGGAAGACAATTCACGGTATTGTTGATTTATACTGTTTAACGAATGATTTTCAATAAAAGGTTAAATTTTCTAATTTTGATTTTCTTTGTGTAGAGTATTTTAGATACATTTCAGCACCTGCGCCAGCAATGTTGTGCGATTGACTTTGCTCTTCGTCAAGAGGATAGTCGTCGACTTGTCTATGTCAGAATCCAACGGATAGGCCAGACGGTGTCCGAAGCTTCTTGGGAAAATTTGGAGGAGTTTCGCCAACAACACTCGACATTTCAAGTTGATGAAGAGATTGAGCAAGGGATCCAGCAAGCACTAGCTAGGATGACGGGGCGTTATTACGTGCGAGATAAGGAACGTAGGGTGTTTTTTAGGTGAGTTAGTTTGGTGTGGGTTGTTTAAGAGTATTTGCACCTCCAGAAACAATCGGCAGTCGTTTTGGTTTCAAACCTGATAAGTTGGTCAGGTTGACTGGTGGCATTAGAAATGCCGTAGTAAATGTGTGCAGTAGCAAATCTACAGTTTCTGATTTGCAGTAGCAAATGTGCAGTAGCCTTTCTGAATTCAATTTGTTAGATTTACAGTTTATAAATGTGTCTGAATCTTATATTTTTGAATCCTGCATGTAGATAGAGAATTCTGAATTTCAGTAGCCTTTTCTGAATGTGCAGTAACCTTTGTGAATGAAGCCTTTCTGAATTTAGTAGACAATTCGATTTGTTAGATTCGGGGTAGCGTTTTCTGAATGTCCATTAGCCTTTCTGAATTCAATCTGTTAGATTTACGGCTTATAGATGAATATAGATAAATAGATATGCAATTCTTGAATACACATTTCAGAAATCTTTCTTCACCTGTGAGGCTGAGGCCTTGCTTCGGCGTTGTGTATATACAGGGTATCGCATACATCCATTATGGAACCTTCGTTCACTCATCTATTTGCCAGGCCATGCCCCAAACATGTCAGATCACATTATCTTGATTATCGGTTGAAGAAAGATTTGGTTGAATATATTTGGAGCAAGTTCAGATGCCGTCGAAATATATTTTGAGTTTGATATATAAAATGTAACTTGTTTAAATTGGAAACGTATGCTATGAAAACCTGACTCCTGTGCAAACTAAAGAAACTCTAATCAAAATCACAGGAATCTAATCTGATGGTTAGAGGTGAGGTGAGTTATTTTAGCACTTAACTCCTCCCACTGTGCCTACGTCTATTTAAATTAGGATGAGATGAGTGGAGGGATTTAAGTGCTAAAATAATCTACCATCGGATTAGATTCCTGTTGTCTTGATTAGAGTTTGCACACGAAACTGATTTTCATAGCATATATTCCCGTTTAAATTATATGTAGTCATTTTAATATATATATATATATATATATATATATATATATATATATATAGGACTGTGCTAATCAGGTGAGTGAACGCGACGAGGAGGATAATAGAGTGAAAACACGACAAAAGGTAGTCGCGATTAGCACATATGGTGATGAGGATAGTGACGGCGAGGGAGAGACCGGAGAAGAGTTGGGGAATGACGACTGACTGTAAAAAATCCCTTCTCATAGGGGTTATGCTACGTGTTCTAAACTTTTGCTGATGGCTTGTAAATGATTGTACCCACTCTTATAGAAGTGTTAGCATTTAGAATTTAGCATTAATATCTTATTGGTCATATGGAACGATGACAAAAAAAAAAGGTTAATACCACTCGTGTGAAGTGATTGTTATGGCAGTGTATGTCTTAATAAGAAATATGCACGTGCGCTGTAAAGGAATAAAAGAAAGTAGAGAAATCAGAGGAAGACGAAGAAGAGAAAAGTGGTTATCACGATTAAGGTTGGACGAAAAACTCGAAGCTCGTTATCACTTGGCTCGTTATGCTAACGAGCTGAGTTGAGCCAATATTTTACCTCGTTGGCAATAACGAGCTAACTCGAGTCAGCTCACGAACCAAACGAGTCAAGCTTTTAAGGAAAAAGCAACGAATCTTATATAATTTTTTGTATTACGTCGTATCTTGTACTTTATGATTGGTTGATGACTGGTCTAGATCTTATAAATTTGTGATTATTATAACTTTATTGTTTTATATATAATGGATATATGGTATAATAATCTTGTATCAACAAACACGTACAAGCATCTCGATACACTATGTCTAGATTTCTAGTAAAATAATACCTCTGGGAAAAAAAA
Organism: Coix lacryma-jobi var. lacryma-jobi; assembly: GCA_009763385.1. Lineage (NCBI taxonomy): Eukaryota > Viridiplantae > Streptophyta > Magnoliopsida > Poales > Poaceae > Coix > Coix lacryma-jobi. Next base: position 75,466,101 of record CM019822.1, read on the forward strand.
TCTTATAGTTTTAAAACACGGAGAATGCATCATTCAAATATGTCTTAATAATTTTGGTTATCCCTGTCGATGCATCTCACATCACAGCAGGACCTCGTTGTAGGGGCGGCCAAGCATGAGGTGGTCGCGGCGTGATAACTCGCAATGGAGTTCGCTGGCGCCTGCTGCCTGCGGCTGCGACCAGAGGTACTGCTCAAATTTAGGTATATGCAAGTCCCATGAGCTATCCATCTAACATACGAACTGTCTGTCTAACAAGCGAACTTGCATATGCATGAGTGTCCAAATTTTGAGGTAGAGCTCTTTTGATTTGAGTTGGAGTTACAGATATGGTGAATTTTTCTGTCACATGCGAACTCTGTAGTAAACACCGAAGGGACCAAACAAAAATATTTGCGACAAATATTTTGGAGGAAAAATTATTTCTTTATTAGTAGGTATAGAAAAGAAGAGGAAAGCGGAAAAAAAATTAGGGAGTTAAGTTGCTATATTGAGGTAAATTGCAGTAAGTCTGGCTTGCAAAAGAACGGGTGTACTGTATATAACATTTCTTAACATGTACAAGGAATATATGTTATGATAAAATCTTTTTTTTTCAGTATTTTCATGTTTATGGTCATGGCGTATAAGCGAATATAACTATTTGATCCACAGGCTAACAAAGTTAGAAGGTTCTTCTATTTGCTAGTTAAGTTAGCGAAAAAGTCTAACAGCCAATTTTCAGGAATTTCAAATGCACTACGTATTTATAATCAGGAATCTGGTTGGTCAGTTACCAGAATTTAGATGAACAAAATGTCAAATTGTGTCAAACAACAAAATACTGTGCAAATGCCACTTTCCATTATGATAAATATTGGTGATCTTTGTTGTACAGCAACATGATACTACGACAGCTAAACACCATAAAGCTTTTGCCTCGTTGGACTTTGACATAGATCTTGGGAGGACCATTTAGGTTCTCTCATTATGACAGCGGGCAAGTGAAGTTGAATCCACCCTATAGTTGCAATTTGGTCCTTTCTTTCTGTTAATTGGAGATTTATTCTACATTGTGGAGTTAAATTGATATATTGAAATTCATTTGAACAAACAACATTACAATCAATAAGTTCTAGACATTTCAACAACCACATGTATGCAAACACAATTGCCTACATTATACAGACACTGCCTAACTCTTCATGCATCTTCATCGGAGACTCACAATTATCTGGATCATTGGCTTCATTTCCTCTCCGATTGTAATTTCTTCCTCTTATTGCTCATGTCGAATCCTGCAATTATGTTACAAATTTAGTTTATGTGCGCCAAATTTATTGCATTTGTCATGCAATGTTATATGACACGATTGAAAATTTTAAAAACTCACCTTTCCGTCACCATCATTGTCTTTGCACGCATCCAAGGAAGTTATTGTCTGTTCTATTACACCCTTGCATTTCATATACCTTTTTTTGGACTTACTTCCTTGTTTGATGATTTCCATCGCTTTATGCATGAGCTTCCTTGCGCGCATATTTTGTATGCTAGTTTCACCCTCACCATGCTCACACGTCTCCTCTATTTTGTCTTTCTCACTCTCGCTTCTTCCTGCCATCTTGCTCCACCTTTAGTTTCGACTGATAAATACAATCGGCCTACAGATATATATACTTCCTAACTTGGGGCACAGCGCACACATGCAGCCATTGGTTCTATTGTTCACACTCATGCTGCTACGATATAAGCATGCAGCTGCACAAGTGTCAGCTATATATATACACTTTCTAACTTGGGACACAGCGCACACATGCAGCCATTGGTTCTATTGTTCACACTCATGCTTCTACGATACAAGCATGCAGCTGCACAAGTGTCAGCGCGCATGTCCAATCCTTGCTCATACGACCAAGCCCATGTTCTCATATTAGCATGCACAGTACCAACCACATGACAGACCAGCTCGAGCATGCAAAGGATAAATGACCAAGCATCGGATGACCTTTCCTATGTTTAGCGCCCTAATTAAATGGCATGTAGTTGTCCTGCCTCCATGTACTCTATTTGAACTCATGTTGAGTTTTAATCGATTTGGGTAACTCGTGTTGAGTTTTACACTGTTTGTTCTTCTTCGTACCTCATCCCAACAGTATTGTTTTTCTCCCACAAATTTATCATGCCCAAAGTATTGTTTTTCTCCCACAAATTTATCATGCCCAAACCTCCAGGATTGTCTGATGAGGGGTACTGGGAGTACCTTCGTAACCGTATGGCATTATATGAGCATGAAGCTGGGGATACAACCTCAAGCAATTCAAGGTACACTTTGCGGACATCCAAAAATTTAATTAGCGCAGCATCTGAAGAGCATGCGAAACCTCCTGACACAGAGGCAAATATTAAGGCTCTTGTTCCTCCCAACGAGAAAATTTCTGATCCTCTGGTTGTTGACAAGTTCAACATGAAACCTACAAAGATCGTTGATGACCTTTATGATGACAGCAGTGATGAAGATCTTCCGACCCCTGAAGTCTCGGAAGATCCTTATACTGATACTGAAGATGAAGGTGAAGCCTCAAATGAAGTTCAAGGTCCAATTCTCAATGAGTATAACCATGACTCACATGAGGATGACGACAAAACATCTGAACCCAAAGCCAAGAGGAAACTTTTGTTCTAGTTTATACGTTGTTTATCATTTTTTGTACTGCTTTCCTCTTCTTTTGTATACCTAATAAAGAAATAAATTTTCCTCCAAAACATTTGTCTCAAATATTTTCATCTGGTCCCTTCAGTGTGTACTACCGAGTTCGCATGTGACAAAAATTCACTAGGAATGAGCATGCAAACACTCTTGTGGCGCTACATTCCATTAAAGCAGGGGGCTAAACATAGTAAAAGCTATCAGATGCTTGGTCGTTTACCCCATTGTTGTGGTGCTACATGCCATTAAAGCAGGGGGCTAAACCTAGTAAGAGCTATCAGATGCTTGGTCGTTTGCCCTTTGCATGCTCGAGATGGTGTGTCATGTGGATGGTATGATGAGGCTGCATGTACGAGATCATGGGCAAGGCTTGGTCATATGAACGTGTGAGAAAAGATTGGACATGCGCCTCTGCGTGATCTCCTGTGTCGAAGCACCACAAATAGGAAGATAGTGTCCCCAAAGTCCTTTAAAAAGGCATGATGTACCGGTCATGCCTATTCGATAATTGATACTCTGTAGTTAGCCATTAGTTGTGGTCACAACACAACATGGAGGGATCCAGGAAGGCAGCTGGCAAGGAAGAAGTTGTGGAGAAAAAACAAAAAGGAATCGACATGGACAAGGGAAAGAATGGACAGGTAGCATGAATTCATTTTATTGATTTGATTGACTATTTTGTGATGAGTATACTAACAAAGTTTTGAATTACAAAGAAATAAGATGTAAAAGACTGGCGCTACTGGTGCGAATTAGATGCTTATGAGGAGATGTGCCTAGTTGACAGACAGTTACCACCACTATTGGCACAGAATGGATCAACCAATGGTGAGATAACCATGGTAAGTGTCGATCCACGCATCTTCAAGTTAATTATGATACAAGTATATAAGGTTTAGACAACAAACATTAGGTGGTCAATCAAATAATGCAGGGTGAGGAAGAGGAGGAAGGAGACGAGGCTACCAGTAAGAACAAGAAGAAGAATAGATAAAAAAAAAAAAGACAAGGACTCGATGTCGCACGTATGTTCTCCCAACGACCGCATCGTTCGGCCATTGTAACAGTGGAAGGGCGTGGAAAGAATAAATGTAAAAGAAAGAAATAATATAAAAATATGGTAATATTAATTTAGATATAGTATAAGATTTTTTATGTAAAATTCTCTTCTATATTATAGGAGTAAATTATTATAAATTGTTGGAGATGCTCCTGTATTTTCCAGCCAATACTATTGTAGTTGTTCTAAAATATTATGAGGCTGCATGTATGAGACGGTGGGGGATGGGCAGAGGCTTCGCGTCCGATATGGGGGAGGAAGAGCACGTAGATGGGGGGAAGAAGATGAACAAGGGCTGAAAAAATTAGGCGCGAGGTAAGAGACCCCCTAAGTCAGCGCTAAGTCAACACAATCTAGGAGTACTGGCAGCTGATTTGAAAATAACAGTGAACAGCCCCAAATTCATTATATGGAACTGGTTTAGGAAGAACGAAAATACTTAGGAAAAATTCTATGATTAAGTTCACTATAATAGATTGCATAAAGATATATCATTAGAAAATGATAAGCTGTCAAGGCTATATTGTGTTGATGCTTGTAAGTGTTGTACTAAAGTTGCTGATATGAACAAAAAGTCAAAACTACTCAATGAATAGCTGAAAAGATATAAACTGTAGTTCACTATCAAAAAGTATGACTAACTAGTTGCATATCATCTAAATCAGTTACTTTTTATCCGTGGAGTTTCCTGTTGCTTCTTCAATCGCCACCTTTGTTGTTCATGTTGTCCTTAGCTGCTGCTGACCAAGAAAACTTGTTGTAGATGAACTTCTATTCCTTGATATTGCAGCGATGACAGCCTTGGTGGTTGTAGGTAAGGAGGCACTACATGGGAAAGGGGTGTCAGACAAAATAAATTCAAATTTTGGAAGCGTACCTTGAGGCTGTGAAAACATAGATTGTCGACCACCTACAGGTAATGAGCTGCCTTGCACTAATAAAACAAAGGATGGAAAGAAGGATGGAATTGTCCAATACGGAATTGAAGAAGCTCAGGAGAAGCATGAACTCTGTTGGCAGAATGGAAGGCTAAATAGTGTAGCATTTCTGCCCTCATCTCCTTTGATTGATCCTGCAAGGAAAAAAGTCAGATATAAGAAAAAAAAATAAGGGATATATTAACAAGGAAGAAATTCGTACCGGATCTATAGTAGTGTGCAAAGAACCATGGCCCTCACCGTCATAGAATTCAATAAACTTCATGGCAAAAATACCAGAATCACACATGTTCTTGTGAAATGGAAGCTGAATTGGTACACGTCTCCAGTTTGCAAATTGAGGGAATTTGCGAGGTGCAGCCAAAGATAGAGCAAAACTAAGGTGTTGCATGAGAATCTGGCCCATTGGTGAATGATGTGAATCCCATGAGGCCTCATTGTTACAAGAATAATCCATTGAGTCTAGGACATCAACACGGGCTTGGCCAAAATTAATACAATATACAGACCAGTGACGAAGATGAAAGACCGGAAGAAATAACTGCAAGATGTGTATAGGAAAGAAATGTGATTTAAATGGAAAACTACTGTGATGGAAGCAAGGAAGCAAAAAAAGAAGTACACATGATACACATACCATCTTTGCCTTTTGTAAGTCAGTCGTGGGGAGGCATCGCTTGATAGCTTCTTGTACAATGTCTTGGCTACAATGAGGCTTTGTTTGGTTAATAATGGAGGGCTCAGACTTAAGAATATCCTGTACAATATGATTGGATTGTTAGCAATGTTGGTAGAAGAAAAGAGAATATGAAATGGTTAGGTTGAAAAATGAGGCGGACGTACCGAGACAAGAGGTTGAAGGAATATTCTATACCCATGGCATTCAGGACGAACATTGAAGTCATCTGCAGCTATGCATTTGACAAATGCATCCATGAACAGAGGATCTATGACATTCCCAGCACCAAAGGAAAGTGCAATATCTCGGCCCTTCAATGGCTCTGTCCCAAAGTGCATCAAAGTTTTTCTGTATGGAATAGAATAAGCAATTTGGAAATTGAACGGTAGAGTATGAAAGGTTAAAAATGAAAGCAGAAGGAACCTTTTGAATGGAGAATCATCAGCACAAGTGAAGGCATGCAGACGCAATGAAAAGTCCAAATTGGGTGGAGGACGAGACATAATGCCAGGCTTGAAGGGTGAATAAAACTTGGATGGCTTCTTGGTTAGTCTCTTTCCAGGAACCTTGAACATAGGCAGTTCATCTAGAATCGGCCATGTTAATACAGAAGTGGTGTCTTGTCCGGCTGTCTTGTTACTGCCCCGTTCAGGCAGTTTGGGAGCAGGGTTAGCTTCAACAGATGAGAAGCCCTTCGGCTAAAAGGAGAAAAAAACAAAAAAAAATGGTTGAGGGATATAATGTAAAGATCGAAATAAAAGACTATGGCTTTATTAAGAGAATAAGCAACTAAGTCAGAAGAATAGCAATGAAATAGTAGAGTGCAAGTTTAAAATACAATAAGGGGCTGACTTTAAAAATGGCATCCAGATGTACATGACTGACTGAATAGCAAATAGGAAAGTGAAATAGGGTATGGTGGACAAAAAATTGATTGTTGAAAAAAACTTTAAGTTTATTATTTCTTGTGTCAGCTACTGAAGTCATATGTGTATATTATTAAACTATGCCATAGCTATAGCTGCAAAGTTAATTATTTATTAACTCGTATATGTGTTCTCTAAAACAACAGATTGTTTTTTCATTTTTAATTTTAATAATTAAGACTTCAGCAGGTGACACAAGAAAGTCATATTAGGAAAGTACCATGATATTGGAAAAATATAGTCCTGATTTGAGAAGTATAGCAAAGTTCATAGCTATGGATGTAAAGTTGTACTCCTATATTGGAAACTAGTAGCAAATGCCACCTCAAATATAGGATCTAAGGAAATGATAAATGCTTTATCAATATAATTTAGGTGTTAATTAAAAAAGAAGGGTGGTATGAGTTGTGGGAGGACAATAGTCGGATTCACATCTATATGGCTGTTCACAGGAATCGATGAATGTTGATGCCCTGATAGGTTCATTGTTGATGAAAGAAATGGGAAATTATCGAACCCAGAAACTGAAAGTACAAACGATGAAAAAGCAGAAATAAAATGCGGGAAAAACTATGAAGCAAAAAAGTAACACATGGTAACCGTGTGTAGCAGGTGGTGGGCTGCCGTCTTCCAAGGTGCAGCTTTGTACTGGAGCAATAATTGGAGTCTGAACGGGACTTTTAGGATGAACAGTATGATCATTTGTGAAAATAAAGGAACCTGTGTGGACAGATTGGAAAAAAAATGAAAGGTTTCAGTTGGATGTACGATCTGAAATTTAAAAAATGAAATGGATGCGTGGACAGACTTGATGTAGAAAAGGAGTTGGGAAAATGAGAGAAAACTGAAGTAATGATATTAAAAACAGATGCAGTTTGAACAATGGAACAGTAGACAAAAATAAGAGAAAAGAAACTATAAGGGTTGCACCAGAAACATCTTCTGAAGAGGTGTGCCTCGGTGCAGTCGATGGACCGTGTAATCCCACAGAAATATGAGGGGATGAAACTACACAATGAATAGGGGAGCCAAAAGGGTCTGTCCGTGATGTGGGGTTAACTGAAGTAGGACCTACAAATGTACAAGACATGAAACACAACGAGAATGAAATGACAAAACAATTAGAAATAGCACATAATGGAGATTAAAACCATGGAAACACAGAATTGGAGAATACCTGGAGTGTTGAGAACAGGTGATTGATCATGAATCTGACTCCGAAGTAATGTACCAGCGGAAACAAAGGTACCATGGGAGTGAACCTCATGACCTGGGCATAGATGGAAAAAAAAGTGTCACTATATTTGATACGTACGAACAAGACAACAGGTGAGATAACATAATTATCAACAAAATCAAGAGTTTGCCTGGCATTGATGGGAGGGTACAGTGGCCTGATCCACGGGTACCATGATCGGGGTGTGTGTGTGTTGTTGTAGAAGTGTCACCTGGAATGTTGGTGTCCCGGGAATGTGAGGCCACAAGTTCATGAAGGAATGGACGACATTGATCTGCTAGATGAAACTGGGCCCGCACAATGTTTCCAATAGAATTCTCAATAGACCTTATGTTCTGAGAGAGAGTATGATCAAACTCGGAAAAGAAACTGCATACTGTCTCTCTATGCGAGCCAATCAGATGATCTATCGGCTCAGATAACAAATCCTGGAGGCATGGGATGTCTAAATTAGGAATTCGTGTCGTAGGAACGTTTATGTTTTGGCAGTGAGCACCACATAGATCTGCAGCAGCATAGCAGGTGGTACTCCATGGCTTTAACTGTATGAGATAACATTGAAGTGAAGAAAACAGGCTTGTTATTAATATGGTTGAAAAAACGAATAAGAATAAAACAGATTAGATAACTGACTCACAGGTTGGACGCCAAAAGTATGAGCACCATCAGATGTTATAGTTGTATCAGCAGCTGTTAAGCGATCTATCAGAGCATTATCATAAAATGTGAGGCGTGGAGTCGAAGTCCGGTCCAGCAATGAGACGGGGTGGTCAATGTTGTCGAGATAGTACACCTGAGAACAAAAAAGAAGGGTTGTAAAAATTGACACAACCTACATTGTTAGGTGGTATGCTTGAAATGAATAAAGGGAGTGATGGATGAAAAGAGATTTACTAGTAAGAAAATGGCACAGCCATATATGGTTTGAGTAGAATGAATTTTGTCCCGATCGTGCCAGCTGCGAATAGCAATCTGGAGATCATTGAATACAGCCTGAGACCAGTCAATAACTCGGAACAGTTGGTGATCCATTGTCCTCTTGATGTCAACTGTGCCAAAGGTGTTACTGCTGGTAGGAAATAGAAGCCTGTTGCAGAGTATCAGCAAGAAACATCTCTTCATGAGGGAGTTCACATTACCCTTCAAGATCTCTTGTTGCAAGTTTGATATATGAATGTCACAATCTTCGGTGAGACATTGGTTTAAATCAGAAATAAGGTGTTGGCGAAATATGACACCTTCCTTCCATGAGTATTGCTTGAAGTTGTCACCCCCTATAGGCAAACCGAGAACCATGCTAATTATTTGTGGGGTGATTGGAAGCACCTTGCCTTCACAAATGTTGATTAGCATTCGATCAGGGTCGGTATGGTCCAAAAGCCAGGTTAGAAGATTCTTGTTCTCTACAGCATCGATCTTCATTCTCAGCAACTCACCAAACCCATCAGCTTGAATAGCAGCATATTGCTGTGGGGTCAACAAATTATTGGTGAAAATAACATCTCTGGGACTGCACCGAACATGTACAATGGAGGAACGGCTGGTAGCTCTCTTTTTCCTTTGTCTTGCCTAGGACAGAGAACAAGAATTTTAGAAATAGAAAGGTCATGGTTGGATAGAACATAAGAGAGGCTCAGAATCCAGGGAAGCGTTGTAAAAATAATATAGTGATGCATGGGTCGTTGATAAGAGAACAAATTTAAAATAAAAAGTAATACTTGGGGAAAGGGATGTAGCAATGATGAGGTAATGCAGGGGTAATGTAGTTGAAAAAACAATCGGCAGGGGTAATCCAAAGTAAGAGTTATAGAAAAGCAAAGATTTGGCAACAATGATGTGAGACTAGATTTATGATATATTGAAGGAAGAACCAACTAGTGGTCCATACAAAAGGAGCTTTAGAATGCTTACTCTTTAGATTGGTTACTCTTATGAATGGAAGTGCAGAAGTAAAAAAATGGTATACACCTCTCTACATGCTCTGGTCGACAATCCTGCTCGGGTTTGACTAGTATTCCTCGGACCAGCATCTTTAGATTGGTTGGGGTGTGAAAATGAACGAGCAATGGGAAAGGGAACAAAGTCGTCATCATCAGTATCGTGACCATGTACAGAAGGCAACACATGCTCTGGTTGAATATGATGCTCAAATCTAAAAAGGACCGCAAACAGATATACTTTAGCAATAGAGTAAAAATTAACATTAATAAAAAATTCACGAAAATAAATAGAATTAGTATGAATTGAAACACGTAAGGACCTCTCCTGGGAGCTCTCAAAAACCACCCTCTTTAGGTTAGATGGCACCTTATCCACAGTACGCTGATGAGCATGAGTCCTACAAACGAATAGGAAAAAATGGTCCATGAAGTTTTGGGAAGGGCATAAAACGAGAGGAATGATTGCATGTATATATAGGGGATAGAAGAATCAATTATTTTACAGAATGCTTTTACATAGTTTACAAAATAGCAGAGTACACTGATATGCCTCAAACGATTGTGATTAGTGGGAAATTGAATAAGATTGTGCAAAAACAGTACCTTCTCTGTAAGTGGTCCTGAGAAGTAGGTGGTACTGCAGGGTGCGTAGGAAGAGAACGCCTTGCATCTGTACGCCAAAAGCACATGGCAGTGAAAATAACAAACACGAAAGATGGAGTTATAAGATGTGGGAATGGTACATGATTACAGAATGGAAAATCTTGTCAGCTTTCAGAGCAAGAAGAATGTGAACCGACAAAAGGACAAACCGAAGTGGAACCAAAGAATACTGGTAATTTAGGATAGCAAAATTTAAAATACATAAATATTAAATTGTTCTATAATTATGTGTCCATGCATCAGATCATAATAAATAAATAAATGAAAGAATCATAAACAAGATTACATAGGCTGTAAATGAGTTTATCTAATTTTGTCATTCATTTTTACAATACTAATTCCATGATGAAACAAATTAAAATTATTGTAGAGGCATTCCCGTTTGCACCTATATTTTGTGGAGCCGATGCAGAGGTTCTACCAGATGAGGGGGTAACCTCTCGTCTCGTCGCAGCGGGACCTCGTACCTAAATGGGCAATAACACATTAGCTGAGAGTAAAACAGGTAAAGCACATGGGAAAGGCCACTACAATGTTGTCGGTGTTTTGTAACCGGGGGTATCACACCAACGAGTAATAACGATCGCGTGCTTCTCTCCCTGGATGGTGATGCAAGAGGACACAAGATTTATCCTGGTTCGGGCAAAGAAGGCCCTACGTCCAGCGGGGGGATGTTCTTGTATTACTTGCACCTAAGTGCTTGTACAGGGGTGGATACAAGCTCACTTGAGCGGGACCGGGGTCCGGACTCTAGTGCGGGCGTGGACTGGTGCTGTCTGCCAAAGCCTCAAAACTTAAGACCTGCCTCGCAGAGGCCCCTGGCGTCCCCTTTTATAGAGCAAGGGGAGGCCAGGTTTACAGGGACGATCCAGACGTCGGAGCGTACGGTGCCCAATAAAGAGAAGAGTAGGTATGCTGTCTTGTCGAAGGTACTGGAGCAGGCGTGGGGGTTGCTGTTGCACCGTCCTTGAAGCATGGCCTCCGTCCTGTGTGTCAGACGTGGCGACGTGGCGTCGTAGGGGCTATGCCGCGCATCCCGGGACGTACTGGACGTGGCAGGGACCTTCCGGGTCTTGGGGTGCCTATCTTCCAAAAGTAAGAGAGTTGTCAGGGCTCGAGGGGCGCAGGGCCGGCCTCAAGGTGGCGTTTACGGGGGCTCGAGGGACGCGGAGCAGGCCTCGAAGTGGTGCCGCGGGGGCTCGAGGGGCGCGGAGCCGGTCTCGAGGTGGCGCTCACGGGAGCTCGAGGGGTGCAGAGCCGGCCTCGAAGTGGTGCCACGGGGGCTCGAGGGGCGTGGAGCAGGCCTCGAAGTGGTGATTTAGATGTGCACAGTGTAGAGCATGGCACAGCAGTGCAGGGAATGGCGCGACAGTGCTGATGCCTTTTTGCCCATGCTTGTGATGAAAAGAAGGTTTGACTCTACACCGGTTCACTGTGGCACGTGCTGCGTCTCAGAGGACGTGACTGGAGTAGGTGGGTGCATTAAACGCGTGGTACAGGGCTGGTCTGGTCGTCCGTACCGCTCGAGGGGGGCGTGGAGTGTGGTGGAGCGCTTGCCCGAGGCCTGGCTCGGAGGGCTCGGACGAGGCGGAGATTGGTGTGCTCGCCCGAGGCCTAGCTCGGAGGGCTCGGACGAGGCGGAGATTGGTGCGCTCGCCCGAGGCCTGGCTCGGAGGGCTCGGACGGGACGGAGATTGGGGCGCTCGCCCGAGGCCTGGCTTGGAGGGCTCGGGCGAGATGGAGACTGAGTGCTCGCCCGGGCCTGGCTCGGAGGGCTCGGACGAGGCGGAGATTGGTGCGCTCGCCCGAGGCCTGGCTCGGAGGGCTCGGACGGGACGGAGATTGGGGCGCTCGCCCGAGGCCTGGCTTGGAGGGCTCGGGCGAGATGGAGACTGAGTGCTCGCCCGGGCCTGGCTCGGAGGGCTCGGACGAGGCGGAGATTGGTGCGCTCGCCCGAGGCCTGGCTCGGAGGGCTTGGACGGGACGGAGATTGGGGCGCTCGCCCGAGGCCTGGCTTGGAGGGCTCGGGCGAGACGGAGACTGAGTGCTCGCCCGGGGCCTGACTCGAGTGTTTGCGTTGATTGGGGGTACCCCTTTTTTGTACCACCGACAGTAGCCCCCGAGCCCCTGTTTGAGTGCTTGCATTCGAGCAGGGGCTCTTAACCTGGGTTGTGAGGGCTCGGCTGTGTTGGATTTCAAGAGTTCTGGCCGTGTTGGGTCTGTGGGTGTCGCGCGAGCGACACTCGCAGGTGTAGCCCCCGAGGCCATGGGGGAGTGATTAAGACTCCTTCGTGGGCTTTGTGCATTTTAGTTGCGTTTTTTAAGTTCGAGAGTGCCGAGCTCCCGAGTTTTTTTGACCCTCTTTCGTCGAGGGGTGCCAGGCTGAGCCGACCATCCGGCTCTTCGAGCTGTCCGGTACGCCGGCTGCCCTGGCTTGTCATCCCGCCGAGTCCTTTCGATCGGATGCGGGGTGGGATGCCTCGTACTACCACGAGCGGGCGTGGCGAGTATCGAGGTTCCCGGTGAGCTGGTAACGGGGGAATCCAAGTGAGAGCTCGTGCCCCGTTCGATAGGGGTCGACTGTGGCCCGGAGGCGGTCTCATAAAGCTTAGGTGCTCAGTCTGCAGGAATGCCGGGTCCGTTCGATAGGACCCGGTGGCTCGGTGCCTCCCCACGAGGGGATTTCACTGCATGTCGTGCTCCCAGCCTTGGATACACGTGAGGGGCCTCGAGGGCTTGGCCCTCGAGCGATGCTGCGAGTGGCGCCCCTTAGTGTCCCTGACTCGGGTGCTCGAAGCCGGCTGTCGAACCCTCTTTCGTCGAGGGCCAGCCTTCGCTGCTACGAGACTTAGGGCCGGGGCCCGTTTTTGGGTGCTCGAAGCCGGCTGTCGAACCCTTTTTCGAGGGCCAGCCTTCGCTGCTTCGAGACTTAGGGCCTGAGCCCGTTTTTACCTTCCTGAAGAAGCCTTCGTCGGGAGTGGAGTTCGTGACACCAAGACGACGGTCAGGGAGTCGGAGCGGCGGCCGCGGAGGGCCCCGGTAGTCGAGTGAATGCGGAATCGCCGTGTGTGCCTGTCAACCGGCTCGAGACGCAGTTAGATAGGCACATTAAAGGTATTCGGTTACCTTCTCGACGTCGTGGGAGACGGCGCCGGTTGTTCGATGAGGGCGTGCTGCCTCCTGACGTGGACGGTGGCATAGGTGGCCTTCCTCCTCCCGGTTCGGACGTCGAGGCTGAGCCTGCGGCAGAAGATCTAGGTGGCCTTCCTCCTCCCGGTTCGGACGTCGAGGCTGAGCCTGCGGCAGAAGATCCAGGGGAGGAGTACCAGACCGCGGCGTAGCTGGGAGATGTGGCGGCGAAGGTCGGGCCCCTGAGTCCGGCTCGAGGGGTGACGTCGAAGTCGAACTCCCGAGTCCGGCTCGATGGCTGGTGTCGAAGTCGAGCCCCCACGGCCGGTTCGAGGGGTGACGTCGAAGGTCGAGCCTCCGCGTCCGGCTCGTGGGGTGGCGTCGAAGGTCGAGCCCCCGAGTCCGGCTTCGAGGTGTGTCGTCGAAGTCGAGCCCCCGAGTCCGGCTCGAGGGGTGGCGTCGAAGGTCGAGCCGCCACGTCCGGCTCGAGGGGTGACATCGAAGTCGAACTCCCACGTCCGGCTCGAGGGGTGTCGAACTCCCACGTTCGGCTCGAGGGGTGACGTCGAAGTCGAACCCCCGAGTCCGGCCCGAGGGGCGGCGTCGAAGGGACGTCGAGCCCCCGAGTTCAGCCCAAGGGGTGACGTCAAAGTCGAACTCCCACGTCCGGCTCGAGGGGCGGCGTCGTGCGTGGGTGCCAACTTAGCCAGCTCGTCTGCGGCGGGCGCCCACGCGCACTTCTTCGTCGTCGTCGCCCTCGTCGTCGCGTTTTGCCTTCTGACCTTCACCTTGGCCCGCGGAGTGGCCAAAGAAGGCCCCCACTGCCTCGTTGCCGGAGGCGAAGCTGGTGACCTGATCCATCAAGTCTTCGATCGTCCTGGGACGGTAGCGCCCTAACTCGTGGACCAGCTTTTGGCACGTCGTGCCTACGAGGAACGCTGAGATGACCTCCTCATCAGGTATGTGAGGGAGCTCGAGGCGCTGCTTCGAGAACCGCCGAGCGAAGTCGCGGAGGGGTTCGTCCGCTGCCTGCCTGCAACGTCGCAGATCCCAGGAGTTGCCTGGGCGCGCACAAGTCCCCTTGAAATTCCTGTCGAAGACCCTGACTAGGTCGGCCCAGTTATGGATCTGATCCGGCGGGAGCCCCTCGAGCCACCGGCGGGCGGTGTCCGAGAGGTAAAGTGGGAGTTGGCGTATGATCATACGGTCGTCGCCCTTCGCTCCGCCCAGTTGGCAGCCTAGGCGGAAGTCTGAGAGCCAGAGCTTGGGCTCGACCTCCCCGTTATACTTCACGAGGTTGGTCGGCGGTCGAAAGCGGTCGGGGAGGGTCGAGCTACGGATGGCTCGGCTGAAGACCCTAGGGCCCGGGGGCTCGAGGGTTCGCCGGCTATCAGCGATCCGCTCCTGGGCTGGTCTGGCTTGAGGGGCGTCCGGCTGGCGGACCGACGTCCCGTGCTTGCTGCGGGGTGCGTCTGCTGGCTTCTCCGAGGCTACCCTGCGCTGGCGCAAGGCCGAGCTCTCGGCTATCTGCACAGCGGCCGTTTCGAGGAGGCTCTTTACTTCCCCAAGCATGCGTCTGGCGTCGGGGTTGGAGACGGCGGGCAGATCGCGGAGCAGCATCGCGGCCGCCACCACGTTTTGCCCGGCTCGCGGGAGTCACACCTCGGGGCGTGCTGGCGCCCGGTCCTCGAGGGTCCGTCGGCGGGCCTCTCGAGCCCGACCTCGAGCTCCGGCTCCTCGAGGCTGGGGTGGTTCCTGCATCAGAGTTTGCTGGAGCTGCAGCAGGCGTTGTCGTTCCTCCTCGGTCTTGGTGATTGCCTCCCGCACCTGTACGAGTTGTGCCGCCCGGCTGTCGTCGTGTTGAGGCGGTGCACCCGAGGCCGAGGATTTGCTTCTTGCCTGAACGCGCGAACCGCCCGCCGCAGCCACGTCGTTGGGCGCTCCGAGGTTGAGCGTTGGCCCGACGTCGTCGTCGTCGTCATCCTCGGCATCGCTCACCACCCCCTCGAGCTGGAAGCACTCCCTGGTGGGATACCAGACGTGCCGGTCCGCGCGTGTGACGGATGCGAACTTGCTGGGGGAGCACGCCCGCGCCCTGGAGGTAGCCGGCCGCGTGCCGGGCAGGTTTCCCCTCGGGGATTCTGCGCCGGTCGCGGGGAAGTGGGCGTACGCCGCCGGCACCGCCTGTGCCTGGCGACGATGGTGACCACGGCGCCGCTCGCGAGGTGGCAACGCGTGGTGGAGCAGACGACGCGTCATGCCCCCCGCGCGGGGTGGCGTGACACGCCTTCCGCTTGGGCCCTCCGTGGAGAGCAGGGTCAGTTCGTTGCAGTTGCCGGCGGCTAGGGACTCAAGGTTCCCGAACCAGTCGACGGCACCGGCAGAGAACGAAGGAGTAGAAGAAGCCATCCAGGAGATAGCGAGAAAATGACTCGGACACGCGTACCCCTACCTGGCGCGCCAACTGTCGGTGTTTTGTAACCGGGGGTATCACACCAACGAGTAATAACGATCGCGTGCTTCTCTCCCTGGATGGTGATGCAAGAGGACACAAGATTTATCCTAGTTCGGGCAAAGAAGGCCCTACGTCCAGCGGGGGGATGTTCTTGTATTACTTGCACCTAAGTGCTTGTACAGGGGTGGATACAAGCTCACTTGAGCGGGACCGGGGTCCGGACTCTAGTGCGGGCGTGGACTGGTGCTGTCTGCCAAAGCCTCAAAACTTAAGACCTGCCTCGCAGAGGCCCCTGGCGTCCCCTTTTATAGAGCAAGGGGAGGCCAGGTTTACAGGGACGATCCAGACGTCGGAGCGTACGGTGCCCAATAAAGAGAAGAGTAGGTATGCTGTCTTGTCGAAGGTACTGGAGCAGGCGTGGGGGTTGCTGTTGCACCGTCCTTGAAGCATGGCCTCCGTCCTGTGTGTCAGACGTGGCGACGTGGCGTCGTAGGGGCTATGCCGCGCATCCCGGGACGTACTGGACGTGGCAGGGACCTTCCGGGTCTTGGGGTGCCTATCTTCCAAAAGTAAGAGAGCTGTCAGGGCTCGAGGGGCGCAGGGCCAGCCTCAAGGTGGCGTTTACGGGGGCTCGAGGGACGCGGAGCAGGCCTCGAAGTGGTGCCGCGGGGGCTCGAGGGGCGCGGAGCCGGTCTCGAGGTGGCGCTCACGGGAGCTCGAGGGGTGCAGAGCCGGCCTCGAAGTGGTGCCACGGGGGCTCGAGGGGCGTGGAGCAGGCCTCGAAGTGGTGCTCACGGGAGCTCGAGGGGTGCAGAGCCGGCCTCGAAGTGGTGATTTAGATGTGCACAGTGTAGAGCATGGCACAGCAGTGCAGGGCATGGCGCGACAGTGCTGATGCCTTTTTGCCCATGCTTGTGATGAAAAGAAGGTTTGACTCTACACCGGTTCACTGTGGCACGTGCTGCGTCTCAGAGGACGTGACTGGAGTAGGTGGGTGCATTAAACGCGTGGTACAGGGCTGGTCTGGTCGTCCGTACCGCTCGAGGGGGGCGTGGAGTGTGGTGGAGCGCTTGCCCGAGGCCTGGCTCGGAGGGCTCGGACGAGGCGGAGATTGGTGTGCTCGCCCGAGGCCTAGCTCGGAGGGCTCGGACGAGGCGGAGATTGGTGCGCTCGCCCGAGGCCTGGCTCGGAGGGCTCGGACGGGACGGAGATTGGGGCGCTCGCCCGAGGCCTGGCGTGGAGGGCTCGGGCGAGATGGAGACTGAGTGCTCGCCCGGGCCTGGCTCGGAGGGCTCGGACGAGGCGGAGATTGGTGCGCTCGCCCGAGGCCTGGCTCGGAGGGCTCGGACGGGACGGAGATTGGGGCGCTCGCCCGAGGCCTGGCTTGGAGGGCTCGGGCGAGATGGAGACTGAGTGCTCGCCCGGGCCTGGCTCGGAGGGCTCGGACGAGGCGGAGATTGGTGCGCTCGCCCGAGGCCTGGCTCGGAGGGCTCGGACGGGACGGAGATTGGGGCGCTCGCCCGAGGCCTGGCTTGGAGGGCTCGGGCGAGACGGAGACTGAGTGCTCGCCCGGGGCCTGACTCGAGTGTTTGCGTTGATTGGGGGTACCCCTTTTTTTGTACCACCGACAAATGTTTTATTTAGAGAAAAACATGTACTGACCGTTGTTGAGTGCTCTAAAAAACAAGCGTTTTTGGGTTGTCAGGCATCTTATCAACTAGCTCCAAGCGGATTCTAAAGTAAATGATTCACAATGTATTTAGAATACTGTATTTATATACGGTACAATATAAATTTACAAACGCTGAGTCAATATCAGTGTATAGTAAAATAAAATAATATAATGGGAATATGAGGCAAAGAACCTTTTAGTTGATGGACCAAGACCTTTTTCGGCATGGGCATCCTCTGTAAATTCAGCATAAATAGAAAAGGTTCATTAAACTATAATCACACCATAAATAAAAAATGACGTGTATGACATTCTAGGCCAGCTAAGTGCAATAGCTGCACCATCTGACCTCAAGTTGTTTCTCTGCTTCAACTGTGATTTCATGCTATATTAGAGACTTTAATTCATGTCTTTTATTTTCATCAAAGAAAACTCAATCGAGGATGAGATTATTGGCCTTACAGAAACGTTCAAAATGTGGTATATTTTAAAAATATTTTTCTACTTAAAGGAATCTTACATATTATACATTCAGATTTTCAAGTTCTTTTTCTCTTAGGAAAAAACATCAATGAACTTTATACTTGAGACACAATTGATCAGGCCTTGTCAGTCAAAGCCTTTCAACCAGCAATAATTAATCCAGCAGGTGCAGCTGCAGGTTTGGATACGCATGCTGCTATAGGACGGAGAAAGTAGCAGCCTTACATCTTGAGAAATAAATTAGCACTTTAGCAGTCGTAAATTTTGACAAAACCTTAAAGCAAGATATAGATAATTAAGGATGCAGATGAAACCTGGAGGACCAGACGACTCCATCCCAAATGACGCAAGATCGGCAATCAAGGGGCACAACGCTGGGAGTGACGCGGCGGGTACGGAGGCAGGAGGAAGCCGTCCGAGCACGCCAGGACAGACGACGCGATGCGTGTGCCCGTACAACGAGTTGGGAGGGGATAGGGCAGATGTCCGACCGCGCGTGCGGCGCTGTACCTGCGGCCGGACGGCGCCGGGGAAGGAACGGCGGAGAGAAGGAGGAGACGGAGAGGACGTCGGATGACCGGACGGCGGCGGCGAGAGCGGCGGCGAAGTCGGGTCTGCGGCCTTCGGATAGGGCGCAGCGGCGAACTGGAAGTCCGGGCCTTCGGATGCGGGAGCGAGCTGGGAGCTGCGGCGGGCGGCGGAAGAAGATGCGGGGGCGAGCTACGGGAGATGCGGGGGCGGCGGCGGGGCAAGAAGATGCGGGGCGAGCTCGTATGAATTTTTTTTTTATCGGAGAGCTCGTGAGCTCGTACGGTTTTTTTTTTTATCGGAGAGCTTGTACGGGGTTGAGTGGAACCGCCTACGGCGCAGATGCGAGATGCGGGGCGAGCCTACGCGGTTGAATGGAACCGGTGGACTTCTGGCTGGCTCGGGTAGAAATTAATATTCAGTCCCCAGTGTACAATACAGAAATACTATATATATATATATATATATATATATATATATATATATATATGGTATCTAGGTATCAAATAATTATTAAGTACCTGACACCTTGGTAGTCAAGCCACCCACACAACCACACCTCTCGGGCTCAGTCTGTCATCCCAGCCCGGCCCATCGTTTTCTTTCTCGTCATTGCCCACGCACAACCCTTCCAAACCTGTTGTAAAAGGTTGTCAAAAAAAAACTATTGTTGTAGTCAAAAAAAAACTATTGTTGTAGTCAAAAAAAAAAACCTATTGTAAAAAAAAACTTCCAAACCCATGATCTCTACTGTCCTCATCAAAAGAAAAACCACGATCTCTACGGTTCGACTTCCACTTTCAGGAATCAGGAAAAAAAAAACGAATCAGCTCGTCGCGCTTGCCCGCTCTGCTCCTGAGATCTCGTTCCTCATCCTGCCGCCGACACCCCACACCGGCGCCGCCTCTCTCTGCTCTGGTGCAGAGCACCTCAGGAACCTCCGGCGCCGTTCCCCATTTCTCTTGCACGGCGCTAGCGCCCACCGGTGCAGCCCTTCTCCCATCCAGCTAATGCGACTTCGTCCCCAACGGCATGCGGCTGTTAGCGTCCCGGCCGAATCGGGAGGGGCGGCGACAACACTGAATCGAGAGGCGGCGGTGTCCGTGCTCAGCGGCCTTTCTAGTAGGGGTTGCTACCGATTTTGCCTCCCGCATCCGGCCTCGCCGCCCGCGCCGACATCAACTCTGCACGTGCCCACTGCCGCCTCGTCGCCGCAACCTGAGGTAGTGAGGTTGGCAAAGGCAAGCCACCAATGATCCGCCCATCTCACTTTCTCTCATTTCACCTAAAACTCAAGGTATACCATTTTTTAGTTAAGATTCAACATTTTGCATGTTCTAATTGGGAGCACAGCTCAGTGACGGGTGAGATCGAGGCCTATAAGAGGAATGACTCGGACTAGTTCTACGAGGCCAAGAGGAATGAGGCCGAGGAGTTTCAGGCAGAAGGCATTTCAACGCCAAGATTGGCAAGCTAATAAGTGCCGTGGATGAGGGATTCAATATCTCAATTATGGTCCCAATATTTTGCATCAATAAACTATTATCTATTGAGCTCATTACATTCCTAGCTTGTTTACCGTAATTGCAATAGGTGAGATTTCCATATGCTATTTTGTATTTTCTACAGATGCTATATTGAATTTTGTGCTTGGAGGCTTAGCACTGCTGATGAAATGCATAATTGTAGGTCAAAGGCTCATGATGAAGAGTAATAGAAGCATGTCGGACAAACAATGGCCGAAGATGAAGCTCACTGCTGGCAGTTGATTCGCAGTTCTATACTGTTGGACTGATTTTGTTAAAGTTGGAACAGTTTCTGACTTGATGACAAGTGTTGACAAACAAAATCGATAGGGGCTGGTACAACTATTATAATCAATTAGACTACCACATATGTTTGTGCAATATAGTTATGGAAATTTTTCCTAATATAAGTACTTTTAGCTGTCTCCATTCTGAAACTATCCGCATACATATGATTCAAAAATTTGTTTGTTTAGGTGCTTGCATTGGCATGATTTTTCTTTCTGTTGTTGAATTTGATTCACAAGTCCCATCCAACTATAATGAGTATTTTTTCTTTATGCTATGTAATATGTATGTTTTTTCAATAAAGTTCAGGCAGCTAACAAAACTGAATATATATTGATTTATGAACGTTTCTGGTCCTTCATTGAGTGGCTACTTGGCAAGTAATTTTAAAAGAATATCTTTGGCATCCTCTGATATTCTATTCTATTCTGGTAATATCCAATACCCAAGTTCCAACTAGTCTCCTGTGCTGACTACCCTTTGGACATTAGCTAGTGTATGTCCTTGTATTGTTAGTGCAATGAATTTCTTATTTTCAAAGAAGGATATTGTGGCAGAACCTCCCATTAATGTGGCCCACCTGCACATGTCATAGTCTCCCCGAGCCCTAATGACTGTGCACATGTACCACATCACTGGAAAGATCTGTCGAGTGTTCTCGAGAGAACCCCGAATTATCCACGAACCACAGGATCATCATGAAGGTTGGAATAATTACAACATTACAACATTTGTTACAAAATACCATCAGAGTGCGGAAGCAAGATAGTTAAACTTTACAAAACCATGAACAAGTTACTTTTTACATAAACATAACTGGTATTGCGGAAGTAGAATAGTATTACGGAACCACACTTAGGCGGAGTACCTAAGTTGGAGAAGAAGTAACCAGATCACGTCTAGCCCACTGACCTGATCGTGGTTGACACCACCTAACAGAGACCTGCAACAGGGGATTAACAAACCCTGAATACTGTCGGTACTCAGCAAGACTTACCCGTCAATAGAAAAGACTTCAGGGTCATGTTGGTTTGGGTAGGCTCAATAGTACTTTTCATTTGCATAAAAGCTTACTAATAGAAGAATCCTACTTTCAAGTTTTAACTCAAGATTAAATTTCATAACTATCTAAAGATTCTCAAACTTTCATAAGCATACCACATCTTTAGTTCTCATCTCGTAAAGATCCAATTATTACTACGGTGCGGGTCAGTGGATTGAGGCTCCATATCCGAGGAAACACGGCGATTCGAATCGATTAAACCCAGCTGGGGATTCAGTACCACACGACATATGTAGAACTTAATCTTGCATATATCAACCCTATCTATAGATCCTCCCATACAAGAACGGGTCCACGCCACCCGAGAGTACAGTTGTGGCGGAACGGTCCCAATCCCATGGCCCACAGGTCCCCGTCAGCCTCTGACAGCCGAACCTATGTTCCACGCGATTAAGACTGATCGTCACTGGGCTGCATCAGTACCCATTGTCCGCAGGATCATGTCACAATTCGGTCACAGCACTGGATACTTTTACAAATAACATCGGAATACAGAGCGGAAGACTTAAATAATATTAGTTTTACAAACCGAGGTTCCAAATAAAATTAAAGGTCCAGTTATTACAAACCATGTTCGGGTAATAGAAATAGACAACGTAGCGGAGTACAACAAAATAAGATACTTGTAAACACCCAGCCCGAGGGTGCACAACTATTCTTCGGCCTCATCGGCCTCTTCCTGGACGATGGTCACACAGCAGGGCGCAAGACACATCGGGGTCTCAGTCATACCTACAACAGGGGTTAACAAACCCTGAGTACTGGGGTACTCAACAAGACTTACCCGACTAAAGAAAAAGGGGAGAAGACTCAGGAATGAGAGGCTTAGGTAGTCAAGGTAAGGCTTAAAGCAAGATCAAGTATTTTGCAGAAAAAGCATTTTGAAATCCTTGTTTTATTTTTGGAAAGATTCCAGTATTTCTCAATTCTTCATTGTTCATGATTTATTTTACCTTTCAAAAACATACCTAGTTGAGAACCACTCTCCGTTGACAGTCAGTGACCAAGTCTCCATAACCGAGGAGCAACGTTAATCCGGATAAATAATACTCAGCTGAGGATCCCTATCCACACTGCATATGTAGCACCCAAGCTTGCATATGCCAACTCGTCTACCACGATTCCTCCAAGATTGGGCCCGGTCCTACGCCACCCGGAAGTACAGTACACCACTCCTATCCAGGTACAACGACCACGTGGGTACATGCTACTTCCGCCATCTCTCCACTCACAGTGTGCGGTTGTCGGTCCCAATAAAGGAGTCCTCGGAGCCAGAGCTTTCCGAAGTATGTGAATAGTTACAAGTCTTGGCCAGCAGGCCCCCATACGGATGGTCCCTAATTTTTCCGCCAGCGACAAGCACCTCGAGACTCTAACCCAAGAGTACAGGTTCTGTCGGTTTTTCAACCCTGTCCCGGTCGGTGTCAACTGTTGAGTCCCGGACTATAACATGACGGCACCGTACGCTCGGACAACCCCTTCTCGACAATGACCACATGCTAGCTAGGCAAACAGTCATCGAACGGGAAGTATAACCAAATCCCTTGATATGATTCATCTCAGTGATCACACTTTTGAAATTGGCATTTTTATTGCAAATCTATTGTATAGCATCACTAAGCATTTTGCAAATAGTTTTTAAAACAGGGCAGGTGGATCTTCTAGGGGAGGTAAACAATGCAGGTAATAGGTTATCACACAACTCCTATAACCTAATGCAGTAGTTTAACTCAAAAGCATTTTAAGAAAACTTTTGTAAAAGCGAGGTAGGGTTAAAATGCACCGGGGCTTGCCTTGAAGAGCAAAGAGGGCAGGCTCGGGGTCGGTAGTGTAGGTGTCGGAGCTCGGGGTCGCCTCAGGGGTAGGTCCGTCAGCGGCTGCTTCGACTTTGACGTTTTCTCCTTCGGTCACTATACGGATGCAATGATGTATGCTTAAGAGGATGCTGACATGAACAATACGGCACTGGACAATTCTACTGTTTCTAGAGTACAACTTTTCGGCGCGTAAGTAACTCCTAGTATAGACACAAGGTTGCTTATCTCTACCTTTAAGCATGATTAAACAAACTTATTAAGCATCTTTTACCTGACCTAAACACAAGTCAATGCATGGCATCACAATCATCATAGACCAGATGGGTGGGGGTCTATGAACAGCAAACAATCCCAAAAGTCACATCACAGGGCATACAACTTGAACCCTAAGTGTTTTTCTATTTTTCCTAATTATTTAAAAAGGTCATTTTATACAGTTGCTCCAAAAGGTCTCAAAATTCTACCAGAGACTAAGCATGACATAACTAGCATACAAAAATTTATCTCATAAATTTTGGAGCTACACATGATTTTCTAAAAATCTAAAACTATCCATTTCTTAATTAAAAGAAGGATTTTTTATTTTCTAACTTTTGCAGAAGAGTAGAATTTCTTATTTTTCTAAAATACTTCACAGTGCAAGGAGCATACCATAATTTTCTCAGGATTTAAAGAACAACAGATTAATTCTCACAAAAAAGAGAAAACAGAACACTATTCACATTTTTCCAAAAAGGAAAAAGAGCACTGTGCTCCTTCCTCGCAGGGCTCGGGCGAATCGCGCGGCGGACCGCAGGGCTCGGGCAAATCGCAGGCGAGGCGGACGGCGGACCGGCCGCTCGGGGCTTGCGCTGGGAAAGCCGAGGGTGGGGGAAGATTCGCGAGCTCACCGTGAGTCGGGAGGGAGGCTCGGCGAGGTGGTGCAGGGTCGGAGGAGGGAGTTCGACGGTGGTGGTACTTCGGTGGATCTCTTCGGCGGCGATCGGCGTCCGGCGGCTCTGTCCACCAAAAGAGGTCGCCGAGGGTGTGGTTAGGAGCGCGCTGAGGTGAGGAAGAGAGGGCAGGGGTCGGATGGGAGAGAGGAGCATTCACGGCGACGAATTTCTCCTCTTACCGCGGTGAGGCCGTTTGCCGGAGTTGGGGAAGAATTGCTCGCGCCGGCGAAAGGAGGGACGGAGGGGTGAAATTGGTTGCTCGGGAAGGTGGAGCAGCTCAAGGCGAAGTCGGTGGAGGGCTCGGCGGGCGCTGAGGTGGTCTGGTGGCTCGGGGTGCCGTGGTGGCGGCAATGGCGAAGCTCGGCGGCTTCTTATAGCCGCGGGATGGAGCGGGGGGGGTCCGGGCGAGGGGTGAGGAGCATTCGCGCGGCACTAAAGGAGGTAGGGGGCAGGGTAGGGCGGCTCGGCATGGGCGGGAGCTCGCACGCGGCGCGGCGGCTTGCCGGCGGCCGGCATCTGCGCGTTGTCCGCGGCCGTAGGGGAAGGAGAAGGGTAGGGTAGGGGATGGCGAGGCGGCGGTAGGTAGGGGCTCGGGGAGGTCGAGCGCGCTAGCTCTGGCCTCGGGCGACACGGAACGGGCCAGCCGGGCTTGGCGAGGCTGACTCGGCGTGGGCGGAGGTAGGGGACCGGAGAGGTCGAGCGCTTAGCGCTGGCCTCGGGCGACACGGACGCGGGTCAGCCGGGCTCGGCGAGGCTGAGGCTGCGCTGCCGTCGGCCGGGGCCCCCTTGCTTTAAAGCTTGCACAGAGACGTTACCCATTCCCAAAACTTCCCCTTTCAGAACTTTTGAAATTACTCCCAAAACTTGAACTACACAAAGAAAACTCGAAATACCAAAGTTGCTTAAAATTTTGAGATCTACAACTTTGTCAAAATAAACTTTTTCTGAAACTCAACAGTTTTTGAGATAATTTTGAAAACCGAAAAGGGAACAAAATTGAAGTTTGAAAGAATTTGAAATTACTTCTGATTTTGTATAGAAACTTGAAAATCTGTAAACACCAAAGTTGTTCCTTTTGGCAAGACCTACAACTTTGCTAAAAGGGCCAACTTCAGATTTTGAATAGTTTTTGAATTAGAAAAAGAGGTGTAAAACTAGAGTTTGGAAATTTGGGGTTTTTCAAAAGGAATTTAAATTCCATATCTGATTTTGAACTTTGATCAACACAACAAAACATCAAGACACTAAACTGAACAAGATTTACACAAAGCTAGTCACAGAGATGAAATTACCATTTTGCCCTTATAGGAAGATTTGGGCCATTAGGGTTTTCGAAAAAGAGATCAATACACAAGTCACCTCAGAAAAAGGTAAATGCAAAAACAATCGTTATGCAAACATAAATGCATGGCAAGAATGATTAATGACTAAAGATGATGACATGCCAGGTTAATTACATATTAAACACCAGAGGTGTTACAACAGTACACCTCGAACCCGACTATCTCATAGCCCCGAGGGTACACGCTACTCCCGCCATCTTTCCACTCCCACTGCGCGGTTAGTCGTTCTCGAGTATCGGAATAGCTATAGAAGAGGCTTACCACCGCATGTGGGTTGTACTCAAAGGTCTCAATCACAGCAGGCCAACAACGATAAGGTCCTATTCCGACACATCCGGGTCACCACACATCGATCCAAGGGTCGATGCATGTGCCCGTCTGGTCTTAACCATTCTTCTTTCTCATTATCATTCCAAACGATAAGTATCGAAAAACATTTATCAAAAGCTTCATAAAGCAAGGCTAAGCATTTCTAGCATTTTCATAAAGAAGGTAGCAAGGTATAATATATTGATAACAAGGTTGGTCATGCATCAACAGGTTTAAAGCATTTATTTGATAAACATTTCATGCATCAGTTTATCGAGAGTAAGTGTAATTGTAAATCCAAGGAAAGGGTTAAATGAACCGGGGCTTGCCTTTGTTGCAGGGAAGATAAGATCCAAGAATGATCCACACAAGTTAGTTCTTTTATCTTGAGGTTAAGTCTTCTCGACGAAGCTTGTCCAACAAGGATCTCCTTCCGAGGCTTGTTCGACAAGGGTGATCATCAAAGCTTGATTAACACGACTCAAACACTCTCGAATACTACACGTAGATAAATGATGTATGCTTAGTATGATGTCATGTGATGTATGCTAAGGTGCAGGACAATTCAAAAGTAGAACAGAAGATAACACAAGATAAGGAAAGTCGAGTACAACTTTCCTTCGCGGTAAAGTTGCAAACCAACAAAACCAACTTGCAACTCACCAACTAAGATTCCTGGCTATACATACAACTTCCACCAAACACCTTTAGGAGGATAATCTAAGGATGGCTAAGGTTCATTAAACATCACTCAAGCCATAGGAACACAAGATGAGAGGTGTTCCATGGTCTTCAAACAATAATCCAAAGTCACCCAAGACTCACATACTTTTACCTAAGGATGGCTAAACATATCTAACTAAGTTAAACAACACACAAAAGTTGTCCAACATTTTGGACAGATAACACTTTCTACACTACTCAAGCCATAAACAGAGCCCCTAACCTCCAAAAGGGATGACTCTAGACAATCTAGAAAGCTTATGAAAAACTCTAAAACTTTCCTATTATACTTAACAGGTGATTCACAACTTAATTAGCTCAAACAACTATAAACATTCAAATGATTAAATAAAGCATATAAATAAGAATAAAATTTATTTTCTTCAACATACCTTAAAATTTTTGTGAAGATACATTTTCAGCTAAAAACAGCTACAAAAATAGTTTCATGATTTTTGGACCTTTAAGTAAGCCTACAAAAATCATCAAAGTCCATTTATTAATAAAAAGACCTATTTAAAACACTTTCAAAATTTGATCAAAACTCAAATTTCATATTTTTCTTAAATATCAGGCAGCTTGAGAAAGCTACACAAAAATTTTCACAATTTTAGCAGCTTCCTATAAAAAGATATCAAAAAGACAAAACCTAACACCATGCATTCATAACAGAAAAAGGAAAAACCATCTCTAACTCTTATTGGGCTCGGCCCAGTTCAACCCATGGCAGCTGATACCCGAGCCTCAGGCCTCAGCCTCAGCCCTCCTTCTCCGACTCGCCCGAGGCCAGCGCGTCAGCCTCACCTCTTCTTTCTCCGACAGCGGGCCTAGGCTGTCAGGCCTTCCTTCTCTGCCTCGCCCGAGACCAGCGTCCGGTCAGCCTCGACTCCTTCTCCGCCTCGCCCGAGGCTGACAGGCCCTTCTTCTCCGCCTCGCGCCGAGGCCGACAGCCGAAGGCTTTGACTTAACACGCGCCCACGTTGACCGGCCTCCAACCTCATCGCTGACGAGGCCTCCGGCGACGGCGAGGCCTTCCACAACCTCGTCTGGATCTCGCGCATCGATTCCACCCTTCACTAGCCCTAGCACCTACACGACCTTGAGCTATCAGCGGCCATGGCGGCTCGGCCATGCCGAGCACGGCGGCGACGCGGCGCTTCGGCCATAAGGGCTCGGTAGAGACCTATCCAAGGGTGGCTTCGCACTAGGGCACTTCCTGCAACCGTGATGCGCACCCAAACTCACTTGGAGACGGCTCCGACCAACACGGCCCATGAGGGCGGCCATGGTGGACACGACGGCGACGCCTTGGTCCGGCCCTAAGGACTCGGTAGAGACCTAACCGGGGGTGGCTTCCTACTCAAGGACGTGCAACGACCACGCTGCGCACTCAACCTTGCTCGGAAACGACTCCGAGCAACACGGCTCACGGTGACGGGCATGGCGTTGCTAGCGCCGGCGGCGAGCCACGCGGACCGACCACGGTGGCCCGGTAGAGACTAGACTATGGAGCGCAACACATCGAGGAGCTCATGACGATTACGGTGCTCACCTTGCCTTGACTCGAGGAGCACTGGACCAAGGTTGGCGACAACGGCGGCAAAGGCGGAGCTTGCACCGGCGGCAACCTTCGGGGACTGCTCAAGATAGGGCAGAAGAGACTTCACGAGCGAGTCGATCATGATTAGCGAAGCAAGGCGGAGCTGTTGGTGTGACCGGTTTAGCCGGAGAGGCTTCGAGCCAGGCCGTCCATGGCGGAAGTTTGCGCGGCGGAGCTCCGGTCGGTGCTGGAGAAGACGACCACAGCGGTGACGCTACGGTTCACCGGAGTAGGCTAGCGAAGGCTCAAACGAAAGCTCAGGAGGCGGCGGGATCAGAGGCACGACCAACTTGGCCGGAGACGGCGTATCGACGGCGAGGTGTGGAGGTGGAGCTTGGCGATTTCAGAGGAGCAAAGGAGGAAAACGGGGATGGTACCGGCGATGGAGAGGCTTATATAGCCGGTTGCGAGCGCGGAGCATTGGACACGCCATAGGCGGTCGCAGCAGTGCAAGCAGGAGGTGTCCTGGTGGCGTGGCATGGTCGGCAGAGGTGGCGGCAGCGAACGGGCTCGGCGGACACTCGGCGGCAGCAGGCCCTGCTCTCGCCGGAAGAAACAGAGATGGGAGAGGGAGAAGGCGTGCACGACACTAGGATTAGACGCTTGTGGTGGTTCATGAAGGTGCCAGCTCCTGCTTCGTCGAGGTGACGAGGACGACCGCGTGGCGCACGCGCAAAGGCAAGCACGACGGTGGCGCGGCAGAGCAGAGCACTCTGCTCTGATATTTTCCCCCTCCTGTTACTGTTCATCAGAGAACATCATGATCTTCTTTCCCCTATTTCTCCCAAAAACACTATACAACAGGAAAAACTCCCAACATGAAAGTTGTTCCAAGAATTAGGATCTACAACTTTCATTTAAGGAGCACAACCAAAATCTGCCTAAATTTTAAAATCACATTTAAAAAAAAAACATTCAAACTTGAATTCAAAATTACTTTTGAATTTGACTAACAACTTCAAATTTTACCAATATAAAAGTTGTTCCTCATTAAATTATCTACAACTTTGTTTTTGGTCATATATCCAAATTGTGCTTAATTTTGAAACTACAAAAAAGGGGATAAAACTAGGTTTTGGGAATTGATTTTCAATTTGAAACCAAATCAAACTTGTTTTCCAAATCACTTCAGATTTTCTTTAGTAACTTGAAAATCTATCTTAATAAAAGTTATTTCTTTTAATCCTCTCTACAACTTTGATTAAAAGACCCAAGTCTAATTCTTTTTAGTTTTTTTGAAATCTAGTTTTGGGGTCAAATTCAAGGTTTGAAAGATTTCAAATTTAATCAAACTTTTGTACAGAAACTTTGAAAACTTTAAAAACCAAAGTTGTGCCTCTCAACAAGAGCTAAAACTTTGCTTTTGAAATCATTTTGAAATTTGACATACTTTTTGACTTATTAAAAAGGGGACAAAAAGAGAGATTTAAAAACCAAGGTTCTTCTCACTTGCCCTTTTATGTAACACCAAACATCACAATCAAGCCACATATATTTCAAACATAGAAATCAACACTCAAAAACATACAACACTCTTATCAAACATATAAAGCATCACGTTTATGCCTTAAACATGAAAACATGAAATGCTTTTATGCCAGGATGCCAGATGATTATGCATACTAAACAACTTAATTAGGATTTTAATTAATGCTTAACACCAGGGGTGTTACAGATATGATCTTCTCTGTACGATTGCTAAGTGATCAATTTTAGTATGGTAGTGTTGTCCAAGCATGTCACATATATTGATAAATTTCAGCATTCCATGCTTTTAACATTACTAGTCTCTGGTACTGATTTGAATAGTAGTTTTCTTTCTCAAACCAGATGTGGATATGTTTTGTGTCGGTATGTAAGTATATGGTGAACCTTCTGCACTTTGTAGGTACCACATGGTCAATAATGGCTTTGCAGTGGTAACAAAAAGGCATTCGTCTCGGTGGAATGGAGTGTTATGTCATTCATTTACTCCCTAAACCATCCGTTCTCCAACCATTTATTTGCATGGTTGTGTTGGACTTTGCATACAGAAAATAGGAATAAGGGGAAGGATAAAGGAACATGTGCCACGTTTCCCTCAAGTGGAAAATGTTTAAGACTTAGGAGCATCGTCTATCATCATTATTTTGTTCATTATAGAAATGTTAAGGCTTGTCTATATGTGCGACAGAAAACCACCTTGACACCTTTTCATTATTCATATACTCTAGGTCATGTCATCATGTGGCAAGTTTTGTTGCTGATCATGGAGTATCTTGTTGATTTGTGCATTAATTTGTTGACTGAGAGGAAGGCATGGTTCCATATTCATTCAGTGAGGGACGACATTTGGTCATTAATGTGTTAGTTTGCAGGAATGAACTAGCACATACTAGTTATCCGTTCATTAGCCTATATCCCTTTGTTGTTCAATCAAAGGATCAATTTACTAATCTGTGTCTAGCTAGTCCGTTTTTGTTGTGAGTGCCACAGATTAATTGGGGCCCAATGGATCTCAGTTCAACAATTTGAGCTATGTGATGTGAACAAGGGTGCCCGATCTTCCGAAAGGTTCTGGTAACTCTCGATTTGGTGGAAACGAGACACAAGTCAATCCGGCTTTCGAACAACACGATCCAAAACCCCGCAATCGCAACACCACGTCTCCTCTGGTTATCAACCGACGTTGCACGGTTGACCTTGCCAAGAAGGACCTTGCCCGATCTTCCGAAAGGTTCTGGTAACTCTCGATTTGGTGGAAACGAGACACAAGTCGATCCGGCTTTCGAACAACACGATCCAAAACCCCGCAATCGCAACACCACGTCTCCTCTGGTTATCAACCGACGTTGCACGGTTGACCTTGCCAAGAAGGCTAAAGTCCTTGCCTGCGAATCGAAGAACACGAGCAAGAACAAGGATTAATCTCACGAGTTGGGGTCTCACAAACCGTTGAAACGGCGAAACTGTTATGAACAGAATAATCTAAGCAAAACCCAACCCTAACGTAGGTGACGGCTACTGATTATATAGCCTAAGGGGCGTCCAAGGACCCCTACTCACGTCCCTAAGGTGCCCTAACAAGTTACAAGGCCCAAACGGCCCAAAAGACGGTGACATAGCACCCTGACAGATTCTGGAAATCAACTTGTTTCGACGATTCCCGTTGATTCTGATGGAGTTTGGACCTCAAACCAAAGCCATTGGTTAGCTTATCAAATTATCTTTCCATCCAAATGTGGATCATTGAAAACGGAGTCCGTATGTGACCTGGGCATCCGTTTTACCGCTGGCTGCTCCTGGATTCCGAGATGGACTCGAACTTGACAGGGATTGGGCTCCAACTTGGGTTGGACGACTTGGCTTCCCTTCTAAGGTGGTGGCCAAGGAGGAGGACGTCCTTGAACATCCTTGTGCTGTTCTCCACTTGTTTTTGGTGTGCTCCCACTGAAGGACCGAGAATGCAACAGCAAGGCGACCAGAGGGGGGGTGAATGGGAGCTCAAAAATTTCTCTCGAAACTTTGGCCTTTGTCCCTCAAATCAACCCCAAAAGCTTCGATCGAAACCGTGATGCTCATGACCCTTGGAAGAGGGTGGATGATCCCTAGGATCACAGCGGAGCACCACAAAGCGATAGCAAACCAATCGGCAAAAGCACCGGAACAAGTTCAACCCTCAAAAACCAAGTCCTGAACGTAGATGGAAGGCTACGTCGAGAAATCCCCAAATACCAATGCTAACAAGTAGCAAAGATACCTAGAGAGGTTCCTTGATCAACTCTAGGGCCAAACGAGAAGTCCAGAAACCAAGCGGAGAAGCCGGGAGAGAAAACGCACTAAACCGGAACGCACAACGAGTTCCCGGACTGTCCGCCGGTACGGCCCTGGACTGTCCGGCTCAACCGCGGACTGTCCGCGGGGGGATGGCGGACTGTCCGCTAGAACATCCCCGAAACAGCATAGTTGCTGAAAGTTCCCTGCTCGGGCCCGGACTGTCCGCGCCTCTCAACCGCGGACTATCCGCCGGTCACCCGAGGCAAAACCAGCCAAGCTACGCGACCACTGCTCGGTCGGAGCCCGACGTGCGGACTGTCCGCCGGTCAAACCGTGGACTGTCCGCGACCACCCAGTGAGGGCGATTTTGGTCGCCCTTCACACACAACCTCTCAAATCCGAATCAAAACTCAATCCCACATTCCCAAACTTAGAGAGGATGATCATGAGGTAGTTAGGAGACTATCCCCAAGAAATCATCCGCTCAAATCAACTCAATCACCGGGAAATCGAAAGGGGAGGAGTATGAACGAAAAAGTGCCATGAAAACGAAATCGACCCGATCTACTTGTTCGTGAGGAGTTAGATGAATTCCTTCGGTGGAAATGATCTCCTCACTATAAAGAACAAGTTGATTCAAACGGATTTCGCAAAGACGCAGTAGAGAGGGAGATCGAGTGACGGGGAAATCACGGAGAAACGAAGAACGCGAAGAACACGAACAAAACATGAATCAAGTCATCGATCTGCAACCGTGTGGCTAGCACACGCTACAACAGTGAGATTACGGTCTCACTTCCTCAAAATCTCCAGTACACAGAGGTATGGTTCTCTACGGATCTCAGTTGCTACAGCAGGGGATTGGGAGAGCAGGAAAGCCTAGAAGGCAAAGAGCAAATGGCTGAGATTCAAGTGGGAGGAGGGTGTCTCCCTCTACTTATCCTAATTCTAATTCCTACTCTACCCCTCACTAATTACAGAGCGAACCAGCTAAACCCTAGGGTTATTCTGGACCAACTCGTGGTAGGTGGTGATCCGACGGCCACGCCCGCACAACTGGTAGCGTTGCCTCGACGCAACCTCACCGATTGCCGCCACGTGCCGCCACCGCTCTGCACGTCCTTTCCTGGACTTCGCCCCCGGTTTTGTGGCCCAAACCGGGAAAACCAGCCTTCACGACCAACCCCCGGTTTTGAGGCCCAAACCGGGAAACCAGCCATCCATGGCTGAGTTTTGTGGCCCAAACTCAGAAACCCGCAGCTCCCAGGTTTTGAGGCCCAAACCTGGAAACCGTCCTCAGCCCGAGTTTTGTGGCCCAAACTCGGAAACCATCAGCA
Source organism: Coix lacryma-jobi var. lacryma-jobi (assembly GCA_009763385.1). Taxonomy (NCBI): domain Eukaryota; kingdom Viridiplantae; phylum Streptophyta; class Magnoliopsida; order Poales; family Poaceae; genus Coix; species Coix lacryma-jobi. The sequence goes on from CM019822.1 coordinate 75,499,194, forward strand.
CCCAGGTTTTGAGGCCCAAACCTGGAAACTGTCCACTCGGTGGTTTTTCTTTGGCTCAACCACCAAGCCGAGCCGTAGATGGGATGCACCGCCCGTGCACCCTGTCCACCGACACATGTCCCAAGTCCTCGACTCAGGCAACACTGTGCCTGCAAGTATTCGTTCGTCGCTGTCCTAGGCTGTCAGCCACCGCAACTGATCCTCGGGCCACCGGTCCCTCAGTCCAAGCCTCACGTCCGCCCTTCGACACTCTCGGTCCATCGGCACGGCACGTCTCTACTTGACCTTCACCTTGCCTTTGATCACTGCATCCGTGCTCGACACCTGCACAACACAAGCCAAAGAACATGCGCATTATCCCAGTTGACAATCACTCATCACTCAGAGACTCGGCATACACCCATGTATCCGCAATCTCCCCCTTGATGAGTGCATTGTCAACTACCAACACAAATCATAATGGAATAGAGGAAGAAAGGAAGAAGGAGAGAGAACTCGACCAAATGACCCAAAAGCATGTCAAAGCCGAAGAAGGTCAAGTGGAAAGAGCAACACAACTTGGTTCCCAAAGACATGGGCAACGACTCGACGCAACCAAGCAAAGCAAAGCTAGCCCTCAAGAAGAGGTAGAATAGGCTCAACACCGCTAGCGAGAAAACTCGAAACCAATTGAAGACCATAAAGGCAAGGTTGTTAGTCCCTCAAGAAAGAGGCAAAGGCTCAACACAACTAGCTACCAAAACTGCTCCGATCCAATTGGACAACAAAGCCAAAAATGCTAGTCCCTCAAGATAGAGGCATAGAGGCTCAACACAACTAGCAGAAAAGCTTCGAACCAATTGGGAAATTCAAACAACCTCAAAATCCGAGCAAACTCCAACTCAAGCTCCCCCTTCAATAGTGCACACAACCAGGGAATCTCCCCCTTAGTTGATCTTATGATTTGGAGAATTTCTCCCCCTTAGTTGAAAATGCACCAACAAACAAATTTCTCCCCCTTAACAGAAGAACTCTCCCTCCAAATGCATATGAGTCAGAATGCAAGTTAGCAGCTTCAGAAATATAGTCGATAGACTATGAAAATGCTTGACAAAGTGTTGATCCGATGACTCAAGAATAAGCACAAAATGCTAGCAAAGGCTCAAACTGATCACCAAATACGAAATATGGACATGTGAGCAAAGTGAGCATTTTTTAGCTAAAAAGGTATTCACCATCAAAATAGCACTAAACATGTATAGACAGGAAGTCAAACAAGTGCTAAACATGTATACAAGGTGAACTACCCCTAGCAAGGTTCAAACATCATGCTATAAAATGAAACATAGACTTGTGCATTCAGATTTTATCAGAGTTGCAGCGGTTAAATTACACAAGTTCATCGTTCAGCATGTGATTGCGAGAGGTTGAAAGCTTGTCATTGCCTAACTTTTCAACTGTGCGAAGCCTATGCAGAAGCAATTAGAAGCTTAAAGCAACAATTCCGGTCATACACTACACAACTCAAGTTTAACTCAAGGTGCAATGAGAAACAGTCTCGAAACTGTGATGTGCTGACAAGCAATCCCATCTCGATCTTTCCAATTCACTTAACTTGGTTCAAATTTAAAAACAGAATATGAACAGTCCAAGCAAGTGAATGACTCAGAACTAAAGACATAGCAACCTAGCATAAATGAATAGCACAAGTGATTTCAACACATTCTACACATGCTAGTTGCATATCTCAATGGTGAACATTTTTCAAGTTTTATGTTCATTAAGCAAAATTCACCATTCATAAAATAGCTCAGCTCACAACATGTATCAGTGATCAGAAAGAGCATAAGCTACAAGCATCATTAAATAGCATCGGAGCATACACTAAACAGAGCATAGTCACATTCTAAGGATTATATTAATGAAGCTCTGAATGTAAATATACAAAAAGATGCATGATGAAACCAAAAGAAGGAAAAGAGTCAATTTATGATACACAAACCAAAATGTTTCCCTCAACAAAAAGGGGAAACACACACCAAGCTCACCTCTCAACCTAGCAAAAGTTGATTGGTCCAAAGGCTTGGTGAAAATATCAGCCAACTGATGATGAGTATCGACATGGCGAAGGTCGATATCACCCTTCTCATAGTGGTCTCGCAGAAAATGAAAGCGCACATCAATGTGTTTGGTCTTAGAGTGCAGCACGGGGTTCTTAGCAACGCTAATCGCACTCGTGCTGTCACAAAGCATGGGAACGCGAGAAAAACTCAGACCAAAATCACGCAAAGTGGCCATCATCCAAAGCAACTGGGAATAGCAGCTAGCCGCAGCAACATACTCAGCCTTCGTGGTAGACTGGGCGACACTAGACTGCTTGCGAGAAGACCACGAAACAAGAGAAGAACCAATAAACTGGCAAGTCCCAGAAGTGGACTTGCGATCAATGCGACAACCAGCAAAATCAGCATCGGAATAACCACAAAGGGATAGGGTGGAGGAAGCAGAATACCAAATCCCAAATTCTGGAGTGAAGGATAAGTACCTCATGATGCGCTTCACCGCCTGACGGTGCGACGTGCGCGGCGATGACTGAAATCGCGCGCAAAGACACACCGCGAACTGAATGTCCGGGCGCGTCGCCGTTAGGTACAGCAGCGACCCGATCATACTCCGGTACTCCTTCTGGTCCACAGCTTCTCCATCCACATCCGCATCCAGGGCCGTCGTGGTCGACATGGGTGTTGGAAGAGGCTTGGCCTCACCCATATCGAACTTCTTCAGGATATCCTTGGTGTATTTGCCCTGGTGCACGAACGTTCCCTTGAAGGGTCGATATGGCGGACTAGAGGGGGGTGAATAGTCCTTTCTAAAATTAATCGCGTCGGCTAACCGAAACAAATGCGGAATTAAAACTATCGGTTTAGCCAAGACTACACCCCTCTATCTATACTCCATGACACCTTACAAAAGATCCTAATCAATGCAAATAAGGTGTCGGGCTAGCTAGAGCTCACCTAATCAATTCTAGAAGCAAGGTCACACAAGCCTATGCAACTAGTACTTTAAACACGGGGGAGCTCCTACACAATCTAGCAAGCAAAGCACAAAGCCTAAGCTCACTAGCAAAGCTCAATAACAAGGCTACACAAGCCAAATTAGAGAGCTCAACTTAGCTACACAAACTAAGCAATGTGACTAGCAAGACTACAAGTCAACTAGTCATGTAAGAGAGCTACTTCTAGGCTACACAAGCAAAGAAGGTAACTAGCAAGCTACACAAGCTAACTAATTACAAGAGCAACTACACACGCACAAAATATATGAAAGTAATTACAAGCTTGTGTAAGGGGAATGCAAACCAACGGGAAGAACAAGGTTGACACGGTGATTTTATCCCGAGGTTCACTTGGTCGCCACCAAGCTAGTCCCCGTTGAGGCAAGCCCAAGGTTGCTGCCGATCCTCTTGCTAGTGGTGACCCTAAGTCACACTCTCCACGATGGAGTGCTCACCAAGAGCTCTAGCTTCGATCCGGCCGGACCACTTGGCGCTCTTCGCGCCTCTCTCTACTAGAGTTTCTCTTCGCGATCTCCCGCGGGGCGAGCACAATGCCCCTCACAAAGCTTTCTCCGGAGCCACGCACAACCTTCACGCGGGCTTCACGACGGAGACTCGAACACCAAGCCGTCTAGGAGGTGGCAACCTCCAAGAGTAACAAGCACCACCGGCTTGCAACACGATCACCTAGTGCCACTCGATGCTATCAATCAATGCAACGCACTAGCGATCACTCACTCGCTATCGAATCGCACACTAGCAAGCACAAGCGAGTTAGAGGGCTCCCAAGCACATACACACCAGCCACCAAGGCTTTGGAGTGCTCAACCACCAGCCCAAGGCCGGTTACCAACGCTATTTATAGCCCCAAGGGCTAACTAGCTGTTGCCCCTTCACTGGGCAAACTGCGCCACCATCGGACGCTCCGGATCAGGACCATCGGACGCTGAGGCCAGCGTCCGATGCTTGGATGCTCGCCACGTGTCCCCCATGTTCAACTTCGGCCGAGCGATCCCAACGGCTATATTACTTCCCCTGCCAGTTAAAGTGGCATCGGACGCGCCGATGCCTAGCATCAGACGCTCCGATGCCTCTGCTCAAATCTGTGCAAGATCGCCCTCACACCGGACGCACCGAGACTCTAGCATCGGACGCTCGACCCCAGTGTCCGATGACACACCAGAGAGGTTCCAGAGAGGGCAGAAACACATCGGACGCGTCCGATGGTTCCACATCGGACGCAGGCCAGCGTCCGATGCTCCCTGGAAAGCTCGCTCACGCCACGTCACCTGCATCAGACTCTGCAACAGTGTTTCCTCAGCGTCCGTTGCCAGCGTCCAATGCTCCTTCAACTTCTGACAGAAACTAGGGTTATCCATCGGACGCTCGGCCCAGCGTCCGATGCTCCTCGGACCAGCGTCTGATGCTCCCAGAGCACTATACTTCTCCTCCGAAAACTGTTGAATCCTGCCTCGCAAGCTCGGCAGGAGGGAGAGGGACTATACACTAGTTTCTCCCACTTCTCCATGCTTCCTTTCAACACAACTTCTTCTCCAACAACTTCTCCTTTGCAAATGTGCCAACACCACTAAGTGTACAACAACATGTGTATGTGTGTTAGCATTTTCACAATCATTTTCCAAAGGATTTTCACTTGCTCTCACCACGCCACTTGATCCTAGCAACATCGCAAAGTTAGATCGCTCAAGTGGCACTAGATGACCGATATGCAAACAAGTTTGCTCCTCTTGATAGTACGGCCATCTATCCTAAACCCAGTCATAAACTTCTCTACACACCTATGACCGGTGAAATGAAATGCCCTACAATTATACCTTTGCCTTGCGCATTCCATTCCATCTCCTCTGGTGTTGATGCAACACATGCACCAACCTCTTCATCAAATGATATGATCCACTTCATATCATCACATGGCCTCCATGGTCCATCGATCTTGACATCACTTGCTCTTCACCATCGCTTCGGTCCTTCGGCGCCAAGTCTTGCTTAAGCCTCCCGACACTCGGTACCAACGGCTTCAAAGCCTCCAACTTGCCCTTCACCTTCGCAACCGGTCCATCAAGCCAAGTCTTGCCTTGATCTTCACCATCTTAGCCACATGACCACATGTCATGTTTCATGTGCAATAAGATCCTTCTTCATCACATGCATGAGCATTACAACATCCTTCAAGCCATTACACCTCTATGACATATGTTGCTCATACATGATCACCTGTGGACTTATCACCTGTGTATCTCACATAAACACCATTAGTCCACCTAAAGTTGTCACTCAATTACCAAAACCAAACTAGGACCTTTCATCCCTCCCGAGATTGCTTGATTTGCAACCCGAGGAAAAACGTCAACTCACCCATCATGCTTGTTGACGCTCACTAAGTGTCATATTTTTAGCATCAACAAGGTCATATAACACAACACAAGAGCCTAAAATCAACCAAAAACCTTTTATAAACTAACGATTTCCACTTGTCCTTGAGTTTTATTTGAATGTAGGAAATTGCAGGGTTTTTGAGCAAAATGACCAAATGGACCCACCAGGAAGCAAGCCCACGTGCCTGGGCTCACTTTGGGCCAAGGAGGGGTGGCGCCGGCCACCCCTAGCTGGCGGCCGCCAGGGGGGAGAAGCCCAAACTCCCCCTGCCACATCACTGATCCAGGGGAAGCACTCCACGCTCATTTGCAGCCGTTGCTCACCTAAGTCGGTTCATCCAAGGGCTAAGAAGCAGTGTCACAAGGATCAAGGCCTAATTGCCCATGTGACGGTTATTGGACAACCCTAACCGAACCCTAACCGACTTGGAGGACCTCCTGGATGCTGTTGGTGAAGAGGCAGTGGATCCAAGGGCCAGAGGGGTGGCGCCCGCCACCTAGGGCTGGCGCCCGCCACCACACTCACCCCCCTGACCTAACCCTAGGTCCCTAGGCTATAAATAGGACCCCCTAGCTCATTTGTACTCAGACCTCACTTCATTAGTCCCACTCTCTTGTAAGTGAAGCTCTGGTGAAGGAACACTCTAGTTGAGAGACTTAGAGTGAGAGCGAGAGTGTAGAAGAGAAGAGCTAGAGTTGTAATAGAGGATCTTCCAAGTCTCTGGTATAATTCCAATTCTTCCTTCATTTATCTTAGTGTTCTTCTACTTTCAGCATTTACTTTAAGTTCTTTACTTATTGTTCTTGTTGAGTGCTTTCGATCATAGATATCTTAGTATTTAGTCTATATCTAGTTCGGGTTCTTCGCTGAGTAATCAGTGCTCTAGTTTTGGACGCAAGATTAGAGTAGTATATATTAGTGTAAGCGCGGTGCTTAGACTAGTTATACCTTAGTTTGTGGCTAGCCCCCCGGATAGCTGTGGTAGCAAACAGGTGGTGACAGCCTTGGGAGCCTTGAATTCCACCACGTAGTTGGGTTAGTTCTTAAATCATAAACCTCGTTGTGCACGTCTGAGGTAAATAGTCCAGAGGGTGTGTACGGTTAGAAGAACTAGATAGAATCTTTATTGCTAAGTTAGTTGTGATCGTAAGTGTGTAGGAAAACATTAATCTGTTCATCGGCCAGACCCCGCCGATTTAGTTTAGTAGTAGTTAGTCTTTCTTTTCTTTTTAGTAGTAGTAGAAACCAACCCCCATTCATACTTCTCGATCAACCCTGCTAGAATCACTAGTTGTTCATAGCGGTCCTAGTGTTAGTTCTGCCTTAGTAGCTTCCCTGTGGAAATAAATACGATACTCGGTTACTCCCGGGTGAAGTGCTACAATAGACGTATTCTGTGCGCTTGCGGAACCTACCAATAGTCATACGAATAGTTAGTTTATAATTCTTACATTAAGAAGTACCAACAAACCTTTCTGGCGCCGTTGCCGGGGATAGATTCATAGTCTACTCCTAGTGACTACGTTAACAAGAGTCAACAAGCATTTCTGGCGCCGTTGCCGGGGAAGCAATTGGCTAGAATTAATTCTTTGTAGTTTCTATTGAATTAACCCCCGTAGTTCTAGCGGGTATATATAGCGTCTGTTGTTTGTGATCGTTCAAGTAGTCATGGCCGGATTCAATCTTCCGAGCGACTATCAAGAAGATCCTGAGGCCATTCTTAGGAGAGCGAGAGCTAATCTCACTCCTCCGAGGAAGAACCTGGAGCTTCGTGAGAGGAGTTCGTCGAGACAAGAATCCCAGTCAAAAGTGACTGACGAACCAAGCTGCTCCAACGATCAATCAACATCGACGTCGACCAAAACACTCTGTGAGTATTCCATGCCTACTCTTGCTCACATGCCAGTGTTACCTTCTACTAGTAATGTAGATTTTGAGCTTAAACATCACTTAATACGTATGGCTCAAGCTATTGCATTTAATGGCAAACCTTCCGAGGATGCCAATGCTCACCTCCGGAATTTTCTGGAGATATGTAGTACAATTTCTGTGCAGGGAGTTTCGCAGGATGCTATCAGACTTCGTCTCTTTCCATTTTCATTAGTGGAAAAAGCGAAGCAGTGGTTCCTCTTCAACTCTGGACACCTGCTGATGTGGGTAAGATGCGGATCAATTCCTCAACAAGTTCTGCCCGATAAGTCGGACTATTCTTGTCCGTAGCAAGATTTTCAACTTTGGACAGGAAGACGAAGAAACAATCACTGAAGCTTGGGAGAGACTACAAGAGTATGTTGAATACTGTCCTCACCATGGTATGCAAGACTGGTACTTGATCCAGAGCTTCTACAATGGACTCCAGCAAGAATCTCGACAACACATTGATGCTGCCACCGGAGGTGCATACCTCTCTCTCACTATAGAGAAGGCAACCAAACTAATCGAGACAATGGTGGCGAATCAAGGATGGACAAAAAAACGTGCTAGAGGTATGTCTGAAATTAAGCAAGCTGATTCTGCTACCCTGCAAACTTTGGTAAAATTGCTAGAGCAAAGGATAAATGAGAAGAGAGATCGTGCTGCAAAGGAGTACTACGCCAAGCAAAGAGCTGCTTCGTCAAGTGAAGGTCAAGCAGAAATTAAGAAAGAGGATGCCAAATCCCTTCTTAATAATGGTGGCTACGGAGAACCTCCAATTCCAATGATCCAACAATGGAACCTCCGTATTTAATTCTCCTATTGGAAAATTAGTTTCTAATCAAGGTAGAATTAATGATAGTATAAGTAATAAATTAATTGAACATGATAAAATGTTAGAAGGAATTTATGCTAAACTGAAAAAAATTTCTGAAGCATTTAAGGAACAAATTAATTTTAATAAGAGATTAGAGCAAACAATAGATAACATTAAATCTCAAATTAAATACTATGAGGAGGTAAAAGCTATAACCACGAGAGGTGGCAAATCCACTCGTGATCCCCCTCATCCTAATTTAGTTCCTAGTAGTAATGCTGCTACAAAGAAAAATATTGTTAATGCTCAAGAAGACAAAGAAGAGGAGACCCCAGCTGAACCTCCATCCAAGGTACGAACTGCTCCTCATGAATTCTATGACACACATGTATTACCTTTTTCAGATCGAAACAGAAATCTGACGGAAGACGACCAATTCAAGAAATTCGTCGAGGTAATTCAAAAATTATATATACATGTGCCATTTATTGATGCTATGCAGGTTCCAACTTATGCAAAATATTTGAGAGACATGCTCAATAAGAAGAAACCAATTCCAAGTAGGGATGTGGTTAAATTGACCGAAGATTGCAGTGCGGTCATTTTAAACCAACTCCCAGAAAAGAAGAAGGACCCAGGAAACCCAACGATCGCATGTTGAATTGGAGTGCAGCACTTCGAGCATGCACTCTGTGATCTGGGAGCAAGCGTCAGCGTCATGCCCAAGGTAATATATGATAAATTAAATCATCATATCTTGTCCCCTACTTCTATGTGTTTGCAGCTAGCCGATCAATCGCTCCGATATCCCACGGGAATAGCAGAGAATATTCCGGTGAAAATCCGGAATCTCTTTGTCCCGGTGGATTTCGTGGTTCTGGATATTAATCCCGACCACCGGACGCCATTGATCTTGGGACGGCCATTTCTGAGCACTGCAAAAGCCACCATTGATGTAGGAGCTGGAGAAATTCAGCTCCACATGAGTGGAAAGGAGGAGAAATTCGAGTTCACACCGCGACCGGAAAAACACCCGTCATCAAAGTTCGTCGGTGCCGACAATCCACCACAACCACCGTGAAGGCGACACTAATCGGGAATCCAAAGCGGCTAACCAAGGTAAGTTAGGCTAAGGTAAGTCTTTATCCCCCATTTAAATTTTCGTTTTTACTTAAGCAATTTAATTTTCTGCATAGTAGATGCTTAGTAGGGTGATTAGGTGGCACCTAGGGAGCTTAGGGCAGCCATAGGGGTGGCGCCCGCCACCCTAGGGTGCACTAGGGAGCACTAGCCAATCTCTAGACTATTACACCTACCTCCTAGACCCTAATAACACCAAGGGAGACACATGGCTTTGCTCATTTCAATGCAATCACTCACTTCCATGTCTCCCCCTCTTCACTCCACCTTTTGGACACATCTCCACCCAAAAAAATTCTGGTGCACATGTGATGGAGAGTGACAAGGAGAGCACTAGGTGAAAGGAGGGGTGAGTTGGAGTGAAATTTCAGCCGAGTGGGTGGCGCCCGCCACATTCCCCTGGCGCCCACCACCTCTATTTCCACATTTTGGTACAAAACTGCTCCCGAGTAAGTTTCCCACCATCCTTGGTATAAAGTGTGACCAGGATGAAGAAGTGGTCTTTGAAATTTTCAGCCCACTTTAGGAGGTTGCACTCTTTTCACTTTGCACCGAACCTACCACTTTATTCCCCACTTGGAATTACAGTGGACATTACAAAGGAACCTCATGTGTCGGTTGCAGATAATTTTGGGCACGGTGGGGTGGCGCCCGCCAGCATGGTGAGGCTCTCAGCCTCCCCCCTTCCATTCTCAGCCTATAAATACTACCCACACCCCATGCAAGTTCTCACAACTCACTCAAAACACAAAAACATCAGCCATCTTGAGCACTAGCAAGGAAGTCATGGGCCCTCTCAAGAACTTCTTCACTGGCAAGAAAAAGAAGAGTAAGGGTGAGGGAAGTTCATCGAGAGCAAACACCCACATTCGCTTTGCTGGGAGTGATGAGGAGAGCGCCGAGCGGGGTACTCCATCCACCGACGCAATGTCGGTGGATCGGAACTCTCTGTTCTCACACCAGGCCGGACCGACCATCCGCATCCTGAACTTTGTCAATGATATCATCTGGCAGAGTGACCGGGAACGGCAGGCCCGGAACATCCTCAGTGAGAGGGAGTTCGTTCACACCCGCCGCATTGACGACGACTTGCTACGTCGCACTGGTATGGATAGTGAGTTTCTCTATATTTCTCGAACCCTAGGATGGGAGAATGCATGGATGGTTAATGAGTAGGGAATCCTTCCCCTCACAATGGAATTTCTAGCTACCATGCAATTGTCTGCTACTCACATAACATTCTGGCTTTTTAATGAAGAGCACACTCTTTCGTGGGGGCAGTTTAGCAAGCACTTAAATTTTGATGATTCATGCTTGCTAAACCTGGAATCTGCTTGTACGGGTTTTAATAGAAATGATTTCTGGAAAAGCATTGCTGGGAACAGAGACCCAGGCTTGCCCCGTACAAGTAATATCCATAACCCCACGCTCAGGTTCTTTCACAAGTATATCAGTATCACACTTTTTCCAAGACCTGACTTGAGACCAATTAAAAAGCCTGAAATGCTGCTGCTGTATGCTCTAGTTAACCACATAAAAGTATCACCCGCCAAGGCCATGGCAGATTACTGGTCTAAATTTAATCAACGCACTGGAAATATTGAAATGACATCATGGATAACTAGACTGGCTTTTAACATGGGTCTGCTGAACACCGCTATATACTCCTACATTCCTAGTGATCGAGACCTTTTGACCGTGGAGCACTTCTCGCAAGGACACATCTTGCGTGAGAACCAGGAGACCGGTGAGATTCACATGATCTACCAAGATTATGTGAATAAAATCGCTCTTCCTGACATGTCACTTTGGTTGGTGAATGCACCAACATTACTTTTGGCCCTGGAAACCGAGGCAGAGCAAAACCGCAGGTTGGCCCGAGAGAACATCATGCAGGTTCCCAGGAGGAGGACGCAAGCGCAGACCCATGCAGCAGAGGAGGCTGCAAGAGCCGCAGCAGCGGCACAAGAGTTTGACCCTTTCCATGCAGGGCATTATGAAGGAGCAGCACACTATGGTCATTTGACACCCCCTGGCTCGCACCAAGCAGGAGGATCAAATTGGCAGCAACCGCAACATCCGCGGTGGGAATATGGCCAGGAGGCGTCCTTTCACTCATCCCAGTTGGGGAGTTCAACCCATTCCTTGGGAGGATCCACCCGGTACACTGGTCGTGGTGATGAGTTCTTCCATAGTGGAATCTCGCCACAGGCCGCTCGCCATTCGTCCTTTCATCAGGACGAGTGGATGCGCGATATGAGATATCTTCAGCACCAGATGAATGGACTTACCATGGATACTGCTGAAATCCGGCAGGACTTGAACAACTTGAATCAAAATTTCCAGGAATTCCGCCAGGAAACTGGTGGAGAACTGGGTAATATTTCTTCTCTCCTGTAGCAGAACTAGCAGAACTGGGACGACATGTACCGTCGTCAGGGATGGATGTAGCTCAACCATGCCAACTGGGATGACATGTACCGTCGTCAGGGATGGATGTAGCCCAACAACGCCAAAAGCCAGCTTGGGGGAGGACCCCTGTCATCGAGGTAAGTATCACTGCCATCTTTATTTATGTCAGTTTTATTTTTATTTCAGTAATTTAAGTTGAGTTTTATCTTAGTTAATTTTCAGTTTAAAAAAATAATAATATATAATAAAATAAATAAATAGCAATAAATAAAACACTCTCATCGTAAGTCTTTCTAAATAAAAATGTATGCCATGCATTAGAGTTATCATGGGAGAACGTATGCTAGAACTAAACTTGAGACATGAGCATTAGACTAAGTAAAGGAGAAGTAAGTTTCTACTTTGACTTGAGAAAGTCAAGTTTGTGGAGTAATTATTTTGAAAAGAAATTTAAAAACTTGCTCTAAGTGCTTCTGTGGCGAAGAAAGTCCTACCAGAGCCAAATAATTTTTACTCTTAGAGTAGGAACTTCCACTTGCTGCATGTTAGTGTTGAGCTAGTTAGACTTTTGTTGATAGTCATGGTAGAGAAACTTGTCATATCTTTAGACCAAGGAATTCACTGCACCCACCTATATAGTGCTATTCTTACACTGAGAATACGCACACAACATGCCTTTATTTCCATCCATTGTTAGGAATACTTCATGGCAAAATATCATGCTCCATAATGAAATCTCAGGGACATGGCTATAATCATTCAAAAAAAAAGAAAAAAAAGAAGAAAAAAAGAGCAAGTGCTCTAGAAAGAAAAGAATATTCAAAAGAGCAAGTGCTCTAGAAAGAAAGTTCAAAAGAGCAAGTGCTCTAGAAAGAAGAGAATATCCAAAAGAGCAAATGCTTTCATTTATAGCCATGATCCCACAAATGAGATAGAAAGGAGAAGTGCCATGAAAGTAGTAGCCACAATAAATACCACACACTTGCACATTCCTGGTCTGAACCTATGACTAGTTGCTCCTTTGCTCCATTTGTCTAACTTGGCAAAATTATGCTAGCATTGCATGCTCACTTTTATCCTACCCATTAAACCCCACATAAAATCTTAGTGAGAGGATAATTCTTCCATTTCCACATACAAATATGAGTGATCGAGTGAGCCACATAAGTTACTAAGCATGCTTTCTTTTGAACAAAACTTGCAAAAACTCCACATGTCTTGATTAGCAAAATAGGCAAGGGAAAGACAAACCTTCCTTCTTGCTAGTCTTTTGTTCTAATCTTGAGTGCAGGGAAGGCTACCAATTCCATGGTGATGAAAATAATATGGGCATACACAACAAAAACACCGAGTTTCCAAGATTATTTGAAGTTCATGCTTGCTCGAGGACGAGCAAGAGGTAAGCTTGGGGGAGCTTGTTGACGCTCACTAAGTGTCATATTTTTAGCATCAACAAGGTCATATAACACAACACAAGAGCCTAAAATCAACCAAAAACCTTTTATAAACTAACGATTTCCACTTGTCCTTGAGTTTTATTTGAATGTAGGAAATTGCAGGGTTTTTGAGCAAAATGACCAAATGGACCCACCAGGAAGCAAGCCCACGTGCCTGGGCTCACTTTGGGCCAAGGAGGGGTGGCGCCCACCACCCCTAGCTGGCGGCCGCCAGGGGGGAGAAGCCCAAACTCCCCCCTGCCACGTCACTGATCCAGGGGAAGCACTCCACGCTCATTTGCAGCCTTTGCTCACCTAAGTCGGTTCATCCAAGGGCTAAGAAGAAGTGTCACATGGATCAAGGCCTAATTGCCCATGTGACGGTTATTGGACAACCCTAACCGAACCCTAACCGACTTGGAGGACCTCCTGGATGCCGTTGGTGAAGAGGCAGTGGATCCAAGGGTCAGGGGGGTGGCGCCCGCCACCTAGGGCTGGCTCCCGCCACCACACTCACCCCTCTGACCTAACCCTAGGTCCCTAGGCTATAAATAGGATCCCCCTAGCTCATTTGTACTCAGACCTCACTTCATTAGTCCCACTCTCTTGTAAGTGAAGCTCTGGTGAAGGAACACTCTAGTTGAGAGACTTAGAGTGAGAGCGAGAGTGTAGAAGAGAAGAGCTGGAGTTGTAATAGAGGATCTTCCAAGTCTCTGGTATAATTCCAATTCTTCCTTCATTTATCTTAGTGTTCTTCTACTTTCAGCATTTACTTTAAGTTCTTTACTTATTGTTCTTGTTGAGTGCTTTCGATCATAGATAGCTTAGTATTTAGTCTATGTCTAGTTCGGGTTCTTCGCTGAGTAATCAGTGCTCTAGTTTTGGACGCAAGATTAGAGTAGTATATATTAGTGTAAGCGCGGTGCTTAGACTAGTTATACCTTAGTTTGTGGCTAGCCCCCCGGATAGCTGTGGTAGCAAACAGGTGGTGACAGCCCTGGGAGCCTTGAATTCCACCACGTAGTTGGGTTAGTTCTTAAATCATAAACCTCGTTGTGCACGTCTGAGGTAAATAGTCCAGAGGGTGTGTACGGTTCGAAGAACTAGATAGAATCTTTATTGCTAAGTTAGTTGTGATCGTAAGTGTGTAGGAAAACATTAATCTGTTCATCGGCCAGACCCCGCCGATTTAGTTTAGTAGTAGTTAGTCTTTCTTTTCTTTTTAGTAGTAGTAGAAACCAACCCCCATTCATACTTCTCGATCAACCCTGCTAGAATCACTAGTTGTTCATAGCAGTCCTAGTGTTAGTTCTGCCTTAGTAGCTTCCCTGTGGAAATAAATACGATACTCAGTTACTCCCGGGTGAAGTGCTACAATAGACTTATTCTGTGCGCTTGCGGAACCTACCAATAGTCATACGAATAGTTAGTTTATACTTCTTACATTAAGAAGTACCAACAAACCTTTCTGGCGCCGTTGCCGGGGATAGATTCATAGTCTACTCCTAGTGACGACGTTAGCAAGAGTCAACAATGCTCATCTCAAACTCCCTGCTCATAGTGTCTGCAAACTTGGCAACCAAAGCGTGAGAAGAACCACCGAACATGATATCATCCACGTAAATCTGGACCAAGAGAGTGTCATTGCCTTGCTTGAGGAGAAAAAACATTTTATCCACACATCCCATTTTAAAACCCATAGCAAGCAAGAAGGTTTTCAACCTATCATATCAGGCTCTAGGGGCTTGTTTCAAACCATATAAAACTTTGTGAAGTTTAAAGACATGGTTTGGAAACTTGGGATTTTTGAAATCGGGAGGGTTTCTCACATACACCTCTTCTTCTATGCAGCCATTTAAGAAGGCACTCTTGACATCCATTTGAAAAAGCTTAAAACCTTTGGATGCAGCAAAAGCCAAGAGTATCCTAATTGCCTCCAAACGAGCTACAGGAGCAAAAGTCTCCTCATAGTCTATCCCCTCCTTCTGACTATACCCCTGGGCTACTAGCCTGACCTTGTTTCTCACAACATGGCCATCCTCTCCTTGTTTGTTTTTGAAAACCCATTTTGTCCCAATAGGATGACAGTCTGGAGGAAGAGGAACAAGAACCCAAACCCGATTTCTTTCAAAATTTTCCAACTCCTCATGCATGGCATTGACCCAATCCGGATCAGATAAAGCGTGTCCAACATCTTGGGGTTCAAAATCAACAACAAATGCAGAATGAGCAAAGTGAGAGATTTGTTGTGACCTTGACCGAGTGACACGTTCGCCGATACTGCTGATCATCTGCTGAGGCTGGTGTTGGCGCTGGATGTGTCATGGCGCCTCGCGAGCTGATGTAGTCTCCCCCTCAACAGCAGCTGGTGCCTCCTCGTGTTCAAAAGGTACCGCTCGAGGTGGCGGATCCCACGGCCCCCATGTAGTAGAGGAAGAAGGGTCAGGGCCGTGAGTGGTAGTCGAGGCCGCTCTTTGCGGCTCAGCAGGTGGAGGTGGTGCTGGGTCATCCATCCCTTCAACACCCTCATCCTCATCATCAAAAAGAGGTTCTCCAACCTCATGATCACATGCACGCTCAAAACGAGAAGAAGGACAAACCATGGTCTCGTCGAAGGTGACATCTGATGTCTCCATGACTCGGTTAGTATCAAGGTTAAGTACACGATATGCACGAGTGTGAGTGCCATAACCCAGAAATACACCGTCGGAAGAACGAGACTCAAATTTGTCCAGGTTGCCTTTCTTAAGTATAAAACAGTGGCAACCAAAAACTCTAAAATAACTCACCTTGGGGAGTTTTCCAAAACGCAACTCATAAGAAGTCTTTTTCAAGAAAGCTCGGAGAAAAATGCGATTGGAAATATAGCATGCAATGCTCATAGCTTCGGCCCAATATCGCCTAGGAGTCCTATGCTCATCGAGCATCGTCCTGGCCATCTCTACAAGGGTCTGATTCTTCCTCTCTACAACACCATTTTGTGGCGGTGTGTAGGGGGAAGAAAACTAATGCTTGTTGATGGTCCTTAAACACCTGTTTTACCATCAACATTTGACCCTAAAGTCCACCAAAAAGGCATGAAATGTAGTCAAATAGGTTTCAAACTAACCGAATTTCACATGTCCATAGAATTTTATTTGAATGCAGGATTTGAACCAAATTTGGACATTTAGACCCACCAGGAGCCAAGCTCACTCAGCAGGGCCCAAATTGGCCTAAGGGGGGTGGTGCCCGCCACCCCTAGGTGGCGCCCGCCACCTCTAAGTGGCACCCGCCACTTGGGTTGGCCCAAGTTTCACCCCCTGTCACGACACCGATCCGTGTGACCTCCCCAAGGCCAAATCTTGGCCCTTGGTCACTAGGTCAGTGGCATCGGACGGCTCAGGGAGGAGTGGTGTGGATCAAGGCTGAATGTCGGTTGCTAGGACATGCAACCGACCTCCAAACCGCCTTGGACAGCCACCTGGATGCCGTTGAAGCCAAGGCGGTGCATCCAACGGTGAGGGAGGTGGCGACCGCCACCTAGGGCTGGCGCCCGTCACTAGGGTTAGCCCTAGGTCGGCTGGCTGCCCCCTATAAGTACCCCCCTCACTCCACAAGGCTATAAATACCCCCCTGGTGGCAACACTTCATTTGTACCATCATATACCACACCAAGAAGCAAGAGAAGCAAGTGAGAGTTAGGTTAGAAGCTCAGAGAGCTTAGGCAAGTAGGTTAGCTAGTAGAGAGAGTATAGCTCTAGTGCCCTCGCTACAGCGCGGCTCTTAGTTTAGCATAGCTTAGCCTAAGTCCTAGGCAGAATTAGCGTAGAGCTTGCTAAGAGAGAAGCGGGTGCGAGCGACTGGCATCGGAGGTCGGTTGATTTCCCGGCGTCTCTGGTCTGGTTTGCTCTCTTGTATCTCAGGTACTGTGACACCCTGAAAAATCGCTTTTGAGAAAATAGAATTTAATATGAATTCATTTATTTGTTCTCATGAAACATAGAGCTTAAATAATAATTTTTTTTGGTGAATTAATAAAGTTAGTTGGGGCGTAAAAACATTTTTGTTGCATTCATGCTGGGGCATAATATTTTGCTTGAGTGTAGGAATAGTGTTGAGTGGTTCAAATACAAATTTGATTTGAATTTGGACAAGTTTTCAAAAGGTAAATAAAAGAAAAGGCTTTTCTTTTTCTATCCACCCCTCCCTCACTCTTTTGGCCCAGCCAGGCAAGCGGCCCAGTCCGCATTGCCTTTCTCCCTTCCTCTTCCCACCTCTCTCCGCTCGGGCTTTGGCTTGCCCAGCGGCCCAGCTAGCCCCGGCCCGCCTCCCTCCCTCTCTCGCCTGCGCCCGCAGCGACGCGGCCCAGCCGGCCTGCTCCGCTCGCCCGCTCGCCCACGCGCGCAGCGCCGCGCCGCTCCTCGCGCTGCCAGCCGGGCCCGCGTGTCAGCCGGTCAGCCCGCGACTCTTCCCCTACCTCGCGACGGCCGAGCTCCCGCCGCCGCCGCGCCCCCTCCCTCTCCCGTAACCGCCGCAATCAAGGCCACTCGGGCCTCCCATCAAGCCCCGGTGGACTCCCCCGACTCCTCGCCCTCCACCCGAGCCCTATAAAGCTCGGGCGAAGCCCTCGCCCTCTCCTCCCGACACCCCGCTCTCCCCACTCTCTCTGCCGCCGCCTGCAAGACGCCGTCGGCCGTCCTAACCTCCGTCGAGCACCCGAAGATCCCGCCGCCGCGTCGTCGCCGCTGCGGTGAGTCTCCGCCGGAGCCAAGGCCTTCGACGAGTTCGCCTTCGCCATCGCTTCGCTCCGGTGTCACCCGTGTGGCCAGCTGTGGTCGGGAACGCCGGATTGGCGAAGCCCCGAGCGCCCTAATGGTGCGCCGCCGTGCGCCAGTGGCGGCGCCGCCGCTCCCTCCGCCGCGCCCGCTCGTCGAGCCCCCTTGCGCCGTCCGATCGGTGCGGACGGCCAGGATTAGGTCATACCCCGAAGGGGTATGCACCGGGTTCACCGGCCCGTGAACCAGCAGCCCGCGCGCGGTCCACCGCCAGCTGGTGGACTCGCCCAATCCCCTTGCGCCGCGTGGCGCCGTGTCGGCGCCAGCGCGGCAGCCGCAGCCTCTTTTGCGAAAAAGCCCCCGAGCTTTCTGCTAATCAACCCGCAGTCCTGTCCAGTTCAAAATACTTTCTTTTAAGTCCTGTTTTCTTTCGGTTTAGCCCCTGGAACCTTCAGAAATAGTACCCGCAGTCCTAGCCGCGCCGTTTCGCTTGCTAGCCCCTGCGGTCTACGTTTAAATGCGTTTAGGCCCTCGGTTTTCGTAGGCTAGCCCTTAGACAAATGTTTTTATTTATAAAATAGCCCCTGAAACTGGTTCTCTTTATAACTTTCTCGTTTTAGATCCGATTAGAGTGATCTTTATGTTCATTTGATCGTATCGACGAGTAGAATAGTTTTATATATGTTTCTCTAACTGTTTTTGATGCTTGGTGTACTGTTCTAATAGATATATATTTTGTTTGCATGTAATGACTGTTTGGATGCTATGATTGGTGATTCTATATCGAGTCCAGACGGTGACGTGTTTGAGGAGCAGGCTTCGCAGGAGCAGTACCAGGACCAAGCGTGTGACCAAGGCAAGTACAACCCACGGTTTCCTTGTTACCTATTTAATGCAAGACCTAGTAATCATTATGCATGTGTCTAATATGATGAACCATATGATCATACTAGTTTCCTGAAACTGTATACCTTGAACCTATGGGTGGGTTTTGCATAACATGACTAGTAATGCTACGCGCGATATGTTGCTAAATTGTTTAATACTGATTAATGACTATGGAACAATGTTAAAAGAGGCTTTTTAACCACATTTAGGGCACTGGAGCCTGGTGTTGCTCAGTGACCCACCCCAGGAGCTATCTTTTAAAGCGGCCACCCGGGAGATCCCGTGCAACCTTGGGTATTATATGGCTCTGATCTTAGTTGTGTAACTAGACTTTCTCTAGCTTGTAGTAGTTACCGAAAGGCGCTAGAGGGGGGAACTGGGTTAAAGAATGGCTTCCTTGCCTGTCAAGATGTGTACTGGTCGGCTGTCAGGTGTGCCATCTTGAAGGGGGCCTCCATTCGCCTGGAAGCCGAAACCTTGCGGCTACTACTTGTTAGGGTAGCTAGTGAAAGACTACGTAGTGAAACCCTGCCATACTTCCATAGAGGAGGTAATGTGGGATTGGCTCTCCCCGGCATATGGGAATCACGACCTAAGGTGAAAGTGTACAACCTCTGCAGAGGGTAAACCTGATATATCAGCCGTGCTCACGGATACGAGCGGCTCGGATCCTTTATAAGTGGTTCATGGTGGGGTATGTTGGTGGTTTGTGGCTTGCCTCTTGTTAACATAATTATGATCATACCATATGGGACAACAGGGATCACACACTTAGTAATGAAAGGATAGTATTAAAATATGTTTAATATAAAATGCTAATCGCAGTCAACCCGGTCAACCTTTTGAGCCTTGCATTACCCGTAGTTGTACTTGCTGAGCATGGTGAGCTGACGCTTGTCGTTGGTTCACATAAAAATCCCGGATGGGTACCAGATGAAGGAGAGTACGAGGAGTATCCAGAAGATGTGCCGGACTTCTGAGGATGGCGTACCCCCAGTCGGTGTCCCTGTGGAGTGATGTCACGTCTACGCTACCGTTGTATAATGGGCCGTTGGCCGATGTGAAGAACAATCTCACGTGATGTAATAAGTTAATTAAACGTTGTTCGTGCTGTAATGATATACATTTTGTGGTATATGTGGATTTGGGACCCCCTGGGCCCACATATGCTTTACCTCGGTTTTATTCGTAAATCCGGGTGTTACAGGTACATTTATCTTTATCTTAGTATTACTTTAAGCATTACTTTCAGTATTACTTTCAATATTACTTTATCAAGTACCTTGAGTGTGACCTAGCTATCCTACAGTTCAATTCACTTAGCCATAGTAGTTAATCTCTAGTGTTCTTAGTGTTTGATCTTTGTCAATAGGTTGCTTAGTTAGTTTAGTGTTTATCTTATTAAGTCAAGTGTTTGCTCTGACGTCCGCAAGGGTGTCTCTATTCAAAGCTAGGGTATAGATAGTTAGAATATAGTTAAGCGTGGTGCTTAGTTATAGACTTACCTTCAGATACGGCTGGACCCCCGGATAGCTGTGGTAGCAAGCAGGTGGTGACAGCCCTGTGCGCCTTGAATTCCACCACGTAGTTGACCCAGTTTAACAGTAAGGCTCGTTGTGCTAGCGTTCAATCTAAGTAAGTGGTAAAGGCTAGTACGCCTCGATACTTGACAAGATAGGAATAAAACTTTACTCAACTTAGTTGCTTTATTGTCTTTTGCCTGCCTTGCTTTGTAACTATCTTGCTTCATAGTTATCTTGCTCTGTGGTTATCTAGGGGTAGTTAGTAGTTATCTAGGATTAGTAATTAGTTAGTTATCCTTAGTTATCCCATTCTATCTATCTAGTTATCCACCTTACCTTAGCCATCCACTTCATCCTTACCTATCCACCCATATATTCTTTCTAGCCTTTCATCTCCTCTCTTCTCCCCTTTTCCTTTTTCTTATTTCTTCGACTCTCATCCCCTCCTTGACTCAACTCATACACCACCCTAGCCTTCCCTTGGGATCAAATAAATCAACACCTGGTACTCCCAGGCGAAGTGCTACTACGATAGTTCTGTGCGCTTACAGAATCTCCTCTTGGTAGATTGCAATCTCTCTAGCTAGCTCCTACTAGTGTCGGGATTGACAACCCCGCTTGGCATTAGTAGATAGCTACTTTAGCTCCACTCCTTTAGGTATAGTGACCGGTCTTGCTTCAAGCATTTCTGACGCCGTTGCCAGGGATAGACTCCATAGTCTACTTGTAGTAACAACGTTAGCAAGTGCCAACAAGCATTCCTGGGCCATTACCGGGGATAGTTGCCTAGCTCTATCTTTAGTGAAGCTAAGAACTACCAACAAGCATTTCTGGCGCCGTCGCCGGGGAAAGCAATCGGTATATCGGTTGAGTCCGTGTCGAATTTATCTTCGTTTAAGCTCCCGCTTAGCGAATCCCATCTTACCCCATTCTTTCTTTCTTTAGTTCTTCTTATCTTTTTCCTTCATCTTCTTCAACTTCTTTCTTTCTTATCTCGTTCTATCTTCGCGATGGCCAACAAAGCCATTCATGAATTTTCTGCTCCTTCTGCCGCTAATGTAGCGACGGGACCAGACGTGATCGATGCCAACCTCAATTTTGAGTTGAAACCGGCTCTGATCACGATGGTCCAAGCTAGCCCATTTTGTGGCAAGGCCCATGAGGATGCCAATGCTCACCTCCAACAATTCTTGGAGATTTGCGGCACCTTCACCATTAAGGGGATAACCCAAGAAGCCATCCGTATTCGTCTCTTTCCTTTCTCTTTGCTAGGAAAAGCGAAGCAATGGTTCTATACCGATCGCAACGCTGTAGACACATGGGACAAGTGTTCCAATGCTTTTCTCGCCAAATTCTTTCCTATGGGCAAGACGAATGCTCTGCGCAACAAAATCTCCAGCTTTACGCAAGAAGCCGAGGAATCTATTCCCGAGGCTTGGGAGAGGTTGCAAGAGTATGTCGTTGCTTGTCCGCACCATGGTATGGAGGACTGGCTATTGATCCAGAACTTCTACCATGGCCTAACCCCACTCTCTAGAAGCCATTTGGATGCCGCCGCCGGCGGTGCATTCTTTTCTCTGAATGTTGCAGATGCTAAGGCTCTCATAGAGAAGATGGTGTCAAACCAAGGATGGAATGACGAAAGACTACAGCCCCGTAAGCGAGGTATACATTCCCTTAAGGAGGCCGACATGATCGTGGCCAAGATGGACCTGCTGGCAAAGAAGCTGGACAGCTGTGAGAAGATGAACCAACAAGAGAGTGTCCAATCTCTGGAATCCTACATGACTTGTGAAGTCTGTGGAGAAACCGGACATTCTAGGAGCCACTGCCCCGAGCTACATGAAGATTTGAACTTCATCAACAACAGTAACAGTTTCCGTCAACAGAATCAAGGATGGAATCAACCTGCAAACTCTCAAGGTAACAATTCATTCCCTCGCTCTAATTTTCATAATTCTGATGATTTCTCGTTCTTAAAGAATTTAGTTTACTCACAAGGTAGAACTACTGAATTTTTGAATAAGAAATTAATGTCGAATGATAAAACCCTTGAGAATATAAATGCTAAATTGGAAGATTTCTCATCTGCCCTGAAAAATCAAGTTAGCTTTAATAAGATGTTAGAAACCCAATTAGCTCAACTTGCTGCTATCATACCATCTTTTGAATCTGGCAAAATTCCTGCTAAACCTGACATGGAAACTGCAAATATGGTTGAAATAAAACATTTTAACTATTATGAAGATCAAACCATGACTGTTAAAAAGGGTGATCCTGGTAGTCCCATAATTAGATGCTCTATCTTTGGTGAAGTCTTTAAAAATGCCATGTGTGATTTAGGATCGAGTGTGAACATTTTATCTAAAGATTTCTATGAAAACTCATTCTTTCCACCCATGTCATCCACATCTGGCTATGTTGTGCTAGCTGATCAATCCACTTGCTATGTAGAAGGAATAGTTAATGATTTACCTGTTCATATTAGAGGTTCATATGTTCCTGCTGATTTCATAATACTAGATATGAGAAATAGGAAAGATGTGCCTCTAATCTTAGGTAGACCCTTCTTGAACACTGTTGATGCCTGCATATATGTGGGAAGTGGTAAAATTCAAATGACATTAGGAGGGAGGAAGGAAATATTCTCCTTCTCCCGTGGCCCCGCATATGCCGCTAACATGCAAGAAGGAAAACCCGTTCGTACCAAGAAGAGGCGCCCAAGAACAAAGTGGAACAGAAAGAAAGAACCACCTCCTCCTGAGTTGTGTAATTCACGTAACAAAGGAGAGATGCCAAAAGAAGAAGAACCAGATGGAGTACTAAGAGAAGAAGTGCCCAAAGAAGAAGATCCACCCAATAAGGATGAAACTCCATGGACCTAAGGTATGGTTTTACTTTAAATTTTTCCCTTCAATTTTCCCTTTTTCGAATAAATAATATATGTCATGCATGTAACTAAAAAAAATATCACCAGTTATCATTAGTTATATGCATAGGAATATGTTAACTTAGTTAATAATAAAATATCATAATAGGATAGTTTCCCTTTTCACAACATTAGATAGTTTCCCTTTTTAATAAAATGAGAACAAGAGCTCCGACTGAGACGAAGAAGATCTTTCACCAATCAAGAAGCCAGCTAGGGGAAGACTCCCGCTCCGATAAGGTATGTCTCAAAGCCTACACTTTACATTCAGTTCTTAAATTCTATATCTTTTGAATGTCACATGCTTGCCTAAATAACCACTCCATGAATAAAATTGATAAAATCTGCTTAAACAAGTTGAAACCTAAATAAGATTTGAAATATGTCATGCAAATGCTATTGTTATGGTTTGAATGACTAGTCTTATCTAAGTTGTAGCTTTTGTGGGTTGCACATGCTTTAACTGAAATCATGCTTAGTGAGTAAAGTTAGTAAGAAATGGAGTAATTCTTTAAACTTGCTAAGGTGAAATTAGGACCTAATCTGGAGGATTTTGAAGGAACGAGAAAGCACTAGGAAGGCGACCAGAGGGGGGGGGGGTGAATGGGAGCTCTAAAATATCTCTCGAAACTTTGGCCAAATATCCCAAAATCAACCCCGGGAAACAACGACCAAAACCGTGATGCAGTATGCTTAGCCATGCTTTACTTACTTCATAATAGTAGGTGCTTTTAAAAATGGTTGCTATGTTATGGAAATACTGAATCTTGAGACAACATGATAATTATAGTAACTTACATCAAGAATGGAGTCTTGTTGTAAGGTTACTCAACATAGGACCTTATCGTTGTTGGACTGCTTCGATACCACTTGAAAGGTCCAAATTGGCTAGAGGGGGGGTGAATAGCCTAATTAAAAACTCTACAAAATTACTTAGGCAAACACTATTAGTATAACAAATGGCGAAGCTTTTTGCGCTAGCCTAATAGTGTGTTGCAAGCCACCTATCCAACAATTCTACCTAATATATCTATGTCACACAAGAAATTAGAGCTAATATCTAATGCGGAATAAAACTAACTAGCTCTAGTACAAGTATGATATAAAAAATGTATATGAGACAAGTGTGTGCAATAGATAGACTAAGCAAGCTAATCACAACTAGCTACACAAGGAATATAACAAGAGATATGCAACAAGTGATAGTATCTACACAAGAGAAATAGCTCAATGTAAATACACGAAGTAAATGAGCTAGATAGAGGTGTTTTCACCGAGCCTTTGGGATCGCCTAGTAGAGAGCCAATCACCGGTGAAATCCACTCGTGATGCCAATCACCAAGATGTGAATATGAAGACCAATCACCAAGATGTGGAAGCAATCACAATAAGCACACGGGACACCAAGATTTATCCCGAGGTTCACGTGCTTGCCGGCACGCTACTCCCCGTTGTGTCGACCAACACTAGGTGACCCGGTGGCTAATCGGCGCAAAGCCAAGCTCACTAAGAGCGCCACAAGAATCTACCACTAGTGAGGTAGCTCCATGACACGAGCAATCCACTAAGGATGCCTCTTGCCGCTCCGGCGAGGTGAGGCTCCAAAACCTCTCACAATCTCGAACGGTGGTGGCCAAGAACAATCTCCTTCTCTTGCCAAAGCCACCTCAACGCCTCCAAGCCGTCTAGGCACCGGCAAATGCCAAGAGTAACAAGAGAACTCAATGTCGATATGAAGAACTAGTGCCACTAG
The DNA here is from genome assembly GCA_009763385.1 of Coix lacryma-jobi var. lacryma-jobi. Classification (NCBI taxonomy): domain Eukaryota; kingdom Viridiplantae; phylum Streptophyta; class Magnoliopsida; order Poales; family Poaceae; genus Coix; species Coix lacryma-jobi. Next base: position 75,524,197 of record CM019822.1, read on the forward strand.
ATTGAACTCTTTTCAAATCACGCACTAGATCACTCAATCTCACTTGGTTTGATCAAATCAACTTGGGAGATGAGTTGGGAGGCTTGCCAATGCTCACTAGTATAATTAGGAATCAGAATGTGCAAAGGTGAGGCCAAGTGAGCCGGCCAAGCCCCTTAAATAGGCCACCCAAGTTGGCCTAGCCGTTGGGCTGAAATCGCGACCATCAGACGCTCCGATGCGCGACCATCGGACGCTGCCCCAGCGTCCGATGCTCCAGATGGGGCCACGTGTCCCTCTGATATGAATTCAGCCCATTAGATCCCAACGGTCATATTCCTTCCCACCACGGTTAAAGTGGCATCGGACGCGCCGATGCCAGGCATCAGACGCGCCGATGCCAGGCATCGGACGCTCCGATGCCGCTGCTCATTTTAGCTCCTTTCTGCGCTACATCGGACGCTCCGGGACCTCCACATCGGACGCTCAACCCCTGCGTCCGATGACACAACAGAAAGGTTCCAGAGAGGGCCAAAATACATCGGACACGTCCGATGGTTCTGCATCGGACGTAGGCCAGCGTCTGATGCTCCCTGGAAAGCACGCTCGCACCACGTCACCTGCATCGGACTCTGCAACAGTGTTTCCTCAGCATCCGTTGCCAGCGTCCGATGCTCCTTCAACATTTGTCAGAAACTAGGGTTTACCATCGGACGCTCCCCAGCGTCCGATGCTTTCGAACACACTTCTTCTCTTCCGAAAAACGCTGAATCCTGCCTCGCAAGCTCGGCAGGAGGGAGAAGGATTATACACTAGTCTCTCTCACTTCTCCATAACTCCTTAACATCCCCTTATCCCAAAAGTGCCAACACCACCAAGTGTACATCATTGTATGCAAGTGTGTTAGCATTTTGCAAAGCATTTTCCAAGGGGTTTAGTTAGTCTCTCACTAGGTCTATAGCATTAATATGTTACAGAACTCCTAGTGGCACTTGAACACCGCATAAGCCATGAATTATCTCCTCTTAATAGTACGGCTATCTATCCTAAATGTGATCACACTCGCTAAGTGTCTTGATCACTAAAACAAAGAGCCCTATAAATTATACCTTTGCCTTCGGGCCTCTTTGCTCCATCTCTTCTCTTCTTCATTTCACCAAAAGTAGAGCACTTGATCTCTTGAGTGCATGTGGCCATCACCATCATCCATGGTTGCCACCTTGCTAGCTCCACCACTTGGCTTGGTCACAATCCTTTCTTAAAAGCTACACACATGCTTAGCAATAGGATTAGACCAAATAGGTTTCATCAATTAACCAAAACCAAACTAGGGCTTTCACTAGTGGGCCCACATGGTGGGCCGCCTCGTGGTGTCTTCTGGTGTCTTCTAGATCCTTCTTTTGCAGATTTCGTTGCGAAATTAATATCTTTTCATTCGGGACTCCGAATATAGCAAATGATATGTCCGTTTTGATCGTCTCGATGAGCCCTTCGCAATGGTGCACTCCAATTCATCACTTGAGATACTTTTATATGGATGTCCTACAAAACAAGTGAGAGCACCAAAACTCGTGGAACTTGTTAGTTTCAAACCCTACAACTATGCTTTGTAATTTATTTAGTGTCATTTCATGCAATAATTGATGGTATAATATTGTCTATAAGGACCGTCAATAGGATCTTTGACCAAAAGGTTCACTACATCTTCAACAATTACACTATTTATGAGCAGCCAAAGAAAACCAAGACAAGACGTTGACTCAACTGAAAAAGGAAGAACCAACTACCAGGAATTGAGGGGATATCATAAAGGATGAAGCCACTTCACAACAAGAAGTAGAAGATGGAGAGACAGTACCTAAGCCTACAAATCAAGAAAATAGTTGACAAAGTCTCCATCATCTGGATCTGTTGATGACAAGACTCAGCTGGCCCACTGTGAGATAAGCAAGAGAAGACAAGTTATTCATGAACAACAACCAGCTAGACAAGAGAAGCTTACACAAGGTGGTTCGACACAATCACTCTTCAATGGTAAAGCAACATTTCAAGGTAAGTGACCATCACTTTAAAAAGCTTCTCCTTAATTCTAGTCTACGCATAAATAAGAAGCAAACATGTTTAAGTTTCACCTCACATGATCCAACCTAATCAACTCAACATGTTCAGTTCTTTACTCCTTGTTCTTAGCTTTACTCTCTTGAATCTCACTATCTTAACCAATGAGCTAAGATGTTATGCATCTAACCTTTGGAAGATGATATATCACAATCATGAAAATATCGACACTTTATGCATAGATTATCCTTCCTTGGGTTAAGTAATCTGACCTATTAAATATTTTAAGATGCTACTTTCATGCTCATATTTTGATCCTATCACTCATGTTAAGATTGAATAGAATACATAAACAACAAGTTTATCTTGCTCGATGTGCCTAAGGTTAGAGAGGAATGAACAAAACTTTTGCTTCTGTTGGTGTTTTCCACCAACAGAGCCCATGCACTTGATCTCTACCTTGTCTTTATGAGCAGGACACACTCTTGAGCAAAACATGGAGGAGTTTGTCAACTCCCAAATTCTATAGAGTGAAGGTCCTAGATCTACAATAAGATGTGCACTAATCAAGATGCTGCCAGCTTCCACAACTAATGCTTCACTTCAAATTGCTGGGCAAACGAAGAACATGAGTGACACCATATCAAGAGGTGTAGTTATCAAGGTCTACCTATCAAGATCAAATGATACACCTCAGGAATGAACATGGTGTCGGTGTTTGTTAACCGGCAACTCGTCTTGAGGAATCTCAGACGATTTGTTCGGTGAGGATCGGCGTTCGTAGAACTCGGCGATTACACAGGGACGGCAATTTATACTGGTTCAGGCCGCTAAATAGCGTAATACCTTATGTCCAGTGCGGCGTGTGCCTTATGTTATGATTCAAGATTCAATGATAGGAGCCGGCGCTTGCTTCCCCTTATATATCCGGGTGAATCTCAGCGCAGACCGAGTCCTAGTCGGTTACATTTGAGGAGTCCTATTCTAATTACAAGACTTCCTTTAAGAACTCGACTAGGTTACAATGAGAATCTTAATCCATGTACACTTCATATCACGTCCTTAAGATCTCTCGTGCCGTCCAGGATTAGTCCGAGTACTCATCTTCTGATGATACCTCTGACATCCTGGTCCGTCAAGCCCCCGAGCTCTTCATCATTTCTTCAGAACGTTACCTTCTGGTTCTTCTTTAAGAATCTCCAAGTAATGTCTTGAGAAATTTAGAAGTTCTCTGTAGGTAAAAAACTTCCATGGCATGCACTTTTTCCTAAAAAGTGCACCCATAGGGTGTAGCCCCCAAGCCTCTTGTTATTTATAAAAACTTTGAGGATCTTTTGAGCTCTTTCCGAGTAATCCTTTGGTAAGAAAAAACATTTCCTTTATGGTATATACCCTGCAGCCCCCGAGCCTGAGTTGTGAGTACCTAAGTAGTCGGTTCTTGGGGTCTCCAATATAACCGGGTAATCCATAAAGATTTTGAGAAGTTGATACACGACACTGATCTGTTGCTTAATCCATCCGAGTAATAAATATCCAGCTTCAGGTGGGTAATGTTTTCATCAAACATCCCTTTCACCCCCCACCGAATAAGAATTATTGTGAAGTCAGCAATAATTGACCAATGACTGTTCCACCTGTACGTATTGATGATTTTTGTCGTGTTCTGCAACTGCAAAATTTTGTCGTTTTCCTCTTGAAATACGCATGGGAATCAAACCCATCACTGATGCCAGGCTTCACATGTGCAACAGTACATAGGGAAAATTATTGATTCTCCGGTCACTTATATCTGTGGACAATGTCTATAGACCAGGATGAACCGCCTATAAATACCCTGCCTGGGAAGCAAGGAACCCATATCTTCTTGAGTATATGACTTCTCTTAGTCCCATGAGTATTGCAGTATCTGTAGCGGAGATGTACGAGCCCCTGGGTATCTTCCTTATGTAAGATAGTTGATGTGTCCAGAAGAACTCTTGTGAAGGGACCATCCGCCAGGGTAGTTTCCAAGTGGTCGCGAGGAGAGGGATACAGAGATGCGCCTAGAAGAACTCTTGTGACTCCCTCATCGTGGGCAACCTCGGAGTCACAGGTTGTCAAAAGGGCGCTAGGGTTAGGTCCTACCTCCGAGTTCCTTGGGCACTGGGGCAGTGCCTTAAACCCACTTTGGGATGCACTGAAAAGATAGTGTCTACCCAATGTTCTGTGTCTGCTTTACTGCGTCTCACTGAACCCGGTCCTTGGTGCGCTAGGCATCAAGACTCTGTACCTTGATTACACTAGAGTAGTGTTTTACATCCTGATTGTACTTGTGCTGGTAGTTGCTGTATCTCAAGATGTTTCCATGTATCTCTGTTGTAATTCCGAGTAATAATAAATAAGATCCGGGTACTTGGAAATATTTTCCGAGTCCTTTGTCTTCTTCTCCGAGTACTAAATGCGTCTTTGAAAGAATAACGTTGTTTGCTTGCGATATGCCTGTTCACTGACTCTGACGCCGTCTGAAACGTCCCCCCAGTCGTTAGGGTTTTGAACGATTTCATAACGACGTTTGGGAAAGATGAACGATTGTCAAAATAGATCTATAATAAGCCGTCGTTGGGCCTATGTTTTCTTCACGCTTCCATCTAGCAATTGCCTTCAGAGCAACAAATCCACATAGCTAGTCCCTTAGTTGATGCGCAGAAAATCCCTCGTCATCAACATGGGTCCCAAAAAGCAGTCTGCGGCTGAGAAGAAGAAGGTGAAGATCACCGCCAGCGGGAAGCCGCGCCATGTGTGCCCACCCACGGATGTGCTGGCTTGGAAGCAGCCGGATACCAGGGAGACGGAGTTGGCCTACTTAGCACAACAAGGATTTCTCCAGTCGCAGCCACTTGATGGATGGAGGGTGCCGACTGATCACCGCGCGCCGGCCCCTAACACGACGGAGATCGTGATGTTCAAGTCTTTTGTGGAGCGGGGATTAGGGCTATCAGCATCTGACTTCCTGCGGGGGTTGTTGCACTACTATGGTTTGACTCTCAACCATATTACTCCCAACGCCTGCTTCCACATTGCTATCTTTACTCATCTTTGTGAGGCTTTTCTAGGGATCTGCCCATCTTTTACTCTTTTCCGCCACTTTTTCTGGGTAAAATGTCAACCCAGTGATGCGTGTGTAGAGGTAGTCAGAGGGGCTATCATTCAACTTAGATTAGAGGTAGCCACTCAGTATATTACTGTAGAGCTATCGGAGTTTGTCCGAGACTGGGCTGCCGGGTGGTTTTACATAGCCAACCCCCCGCCAGCTCTATGTCGTCATGATGGGTGGCCGCCTCAGAAGTGTCGTGAGTGGAAGGACAAGATCACTGCTGAAGAGCTAGAGACTGTCCAACCTCTAATTGACATGATAGCAACATTGAAAGAAAGTGGTCTGAATGGGTACACCGTCGTTCAAAACTTCATCGCGCGCCGAATCCACCCACTTCAACAACAAGCCAATTTTGGCTTCGAGAACCTGGGCGTGAAGGACCCGAGTCGTCATGATGCCGAGCAATTGCCAAACCATGAAATTCTTAGAAGGATGAACTGGCTGTTGAAAAGTCGTGAACATCTTGTTCCGGTGATGGCAACGTTCTCCGCCATCAACCCTCCTCCAGAGGTAAGTAGTTGAGTTGTCTTGTCTTTGAGATTCTTGGTAGATATCCTTCTGTCTTGAGTTAAATTTCTTCTTCTTTATAGGGCCAAGGGAGGAGTAACAATGATTATCCACCCTTGCCCCCAGCGACTCAAGAAGGCGGAGGCATAGCTCTCGGGGGTCCCATCCGAAGTGAGGACCTTCGAAACGAGTCGAGCTCTCCTGGTGACTTAGATGGGCTTGACTCAGAATCAACTGACCCAGATGTCATGCTCATAGATCCGGAAGCCGAGAGTAGCCGGAAGAGGTCTCCGACTCCACTTCAAGAAGTCGGGGAACCTGTCCCAAAGAAGGCTCGCACTGGTAATCGTCGTGCTTGCCAAAAAATACTTTTGTCAACAGAATTGGCTGAAAAGCACTGTAATACGGGTGCTCCTGGTAAGGGGAAACCCAAGTACTTTGTAGTCTTTCTATGTTTGGATTTTAATAAACCCTTGTCTTATATCTTTGTTTGATCCAGATGTTGAAACAGCCCAGGGGACTTCCAGTGGTGCGGTTCCTGAAGAAGCTTCGGCTCCAGACCCGTAGGCAAAGAAGCCGCTCTTGAAGCTACCGCGAGCGTTGAAGCTCATGAAGTAAGTCACAAAACTTTCTTTAGAATACCCGCGTGTTTCTGGTACTAGCATGGATACTCGTCTGTTGTTGGAAAATGAAGTCGTCCGCAACTTCCTCAAGTGCTGTCCCCGAGACCCGGGCGGTAGAGGAGTTGGAGACGCGGGACAAAAGTGAAGCTAGCGTCCCTCCAATCTTTAGCCAGGTAGATCCTTTGCCCGGCTCCTCTCCGTCTAGTATCCAAGTGGATGCAGCACCTGAAGCGGACGTTCTTCCCTTGCCTCAGGTTGGTTTTCCGTACTCAATCTTTCGTTCTCCTGCTCAGTTGGAGTTTGACCGAGTGATGAATGAGTGGTTTTTTCGCACTCCACAGCCGGACGAACCAACTCTGGAGATGGTCTTTGCCGAGATCAATGTTGAAGCTTCAGCTCATCCACAAGAAGAGTCTAAGGCTGCTCCCGAGTCCTCACGCTAAGGAGCGACACTTGACATCATGGGGTACAACCATGACCTCACCCGGCTGAAGGAGCTAAGCCAGCAAGTGATGGCACCTGCCTTGGCACTTCGTGAATTTGTTGAGGTAATTCCTTTTGGAGTCCTCTTCGTATGTTGTAGTCTCATCCGAGTACTTACATTATTGTTTCTGTACAGGGTTTGATGTAAAGGTCACTGATCAAATCACTCGGCCACTCGGATTCACCAAGAGCTATCTGGTGAGAATCAGCGACTCAAAGACTACATCGCCCAATATCAGATTAGCCAAAAGGTGGCCACTCGGCTCTTGAACAACCGCATCAACGAGTTGCAAAATAATCTCAAGGGTGTGGTTGATGAGCGTGATGCGGCCAACAACCGGGAAATTGAGCCGCTTGCCAAAGGTGCTGCCTTGGAGCAGAAGTTAAAGGAGCTCAAGAAGTCCTCCAAGAAGCAGTTAGCTCGTAAGTTGAAAGTACTGTCCCGAGTCCTTATTGCTTTTGCAGACTGATGACACTTATCCAACTGATATATGTTCAGATGCGAAGGCGCTGGCTTCCGGGTGGCAGAATGCTTTCAACCGGAAGGAGGCGGAGCTCGAGGAGGTATATGCTAATGCGCAAAGTACTCTACAAGAGGCCAAACTGATGCGTGAGGGTGCTGACCGGGACCTCCTACAGGCTTTAAAATCGACAAAGGAGTCACGGGAAGCTCTGGAAGTGGTCCAAGCGCAACTGAAGGAGACTCAGGAGTCCTTGAAGACTTCGCAGGCTTCTTTGAAGGCGCTGGAGCTTGCCGTTGAGCCCGTCCTGGATATGATCCCGCGTCCTGAAGGAGCCGACGATTCCTTGAATGATCGAGCCAAGGCTGCACCCGGACGGCTGACTCAATACATCAAGGACATGGTGACTTCAGTGGTGCAAGGTCTGCTGGCGACGCTGTGATTGCATATGCCATCCTTCGACCTGTCGTCTGTCATGACGCTTCCTGAAGGCAAGAGCAATGAGGATCTTGCGGCGATGCAGGAGGAGGTCAAGGCCATGGCGGAGGAGTACTCGCAGATTCTTGATCTTGTAGAGTAGTATACCCTGCTTGGTCCTTTGGCCGTGATTTGTATTGCCTGTAAACAATTATTATTAAGCATAAAGAATCAAAGTATTAGTTACTTTTGAGACATGTGAATTTCGTGTGTTGTTGACTCGGCATTGCAAGGAATGTCTTGTCAATGGGTCATTTTGTCTGATGTGGATGTGTGACCAGACGTCTTATTAGACGGGTCTATCCGGGTGCTCTCTAGCACTTAAGTTTGGGTCATATGACTTCGTTTCTCTAATAGTCTTTAACGATCTTATAGAGAACTTGGTCTGCCCGAGTACTACTGTTAGTACCCTTGTTCAAGGGATAATTTTGATCAAGCACCTCTGAAGGACCGTAACGATGGTTCCTGTTGGGTGGATCATATCCTCTTGGTAGTCGCAGCTTGAGTGCGAAAGTGGGTCGGACCTCTATCCGGTTAATGTGTAACAGGGTGAGTACCACTCCCCTTGTTATACCTTATAGGAACTAGTATCTACTTTGTAGATACCATATTCGCTATAGGCTGATAGCTGGGTATTAAACCGTACTATCATTTGAGTTGTATTGAGCTCGGAGCTCGTAACTCAAGTATGGTTACCGCTGAACCATCCATCCGAGTAATATCATATATTAGTCGGTGGGATACAATAGCTAAAGCTTATTATATGATTGAAAAGCTTTATCCGACTAAGTAGTCGTGATGAAGTGTAATAAAAGGATAATTCATAAAGCTCTTGTTTCTGATGAATCCAAACTTTATTAATATCCGGAGAATAAGTACATTTGCCCTGAATCGAATTTGTAGCATAGTCCTTAGGTATGGAATTTCTTCATATGCTCAATATTCCATGAATTTGGCAATGGAGAACCATCCTCAGTGACTAGCTCAAATGACCCGGGTCTTGTTACTTTAGATACTATGTAGGGTCCTTCCCATGGACTCATAAGCTTGTGGCATCCTGTGGTGTTCTGAATCTTCTTCAGGACCATGTCGCCGATTTTGGAAAGTACGGTGATGGACATTCTTATCATAGTAGTGCCTCATCCCTTGAAGGTATCTTGCTGATTGAAAGAGAGCGGCTAATCGGGCCTCTTCGAGACTGTCAACTTCTAGTCGCCTTGTATCCTCAGCCTCTCCTTCATTGTACTGCTCTGTTCATGGGGAATTCCAAATTAAGTCTGTCGAGAGAATTGCTTCAGTGCCATAGACCAGAAAGAAAGGAGTTTGTCCTGTTGCCTGACTTCGCTGTGTCTGTAGCCCCCAGACTACCTTAGGCAGCTCTTCGACCCACTTCCCGCCGTGGTCTTTTAGGAGATCGAATAGTCTTGGCTTTAGACCGGCAAGTATGAGGGTGTTTGCTCTCTCAACTTGGTCGTTTGATTGTGGATGCGCCACTGATGCGTAGTCTATCTTAATTCCGCAGTCGCAGGACCATGACTTGAACTCAATAGCCGTGAAAGGGGTCCCAAGATCAGTGATAATTCTGTGTGGCATCCCAAAGCGATGGAAGATGCTCTGCATGAATTGTACTGACTTTGATGCATTGAACTTGACCAGCGGCATGTACTCAATCCACTTGGTGAATTTGTAGATTGCAACATAGGCGTACTTGAATCCGCCTGGAGGACGCTTAAGAGGACCCACCATGTCGAGTCCCCAACATGAGAAAGGCCATGATGGGGGAATAGAGATCAACTCATGTGCGGGTACATGCTGCTGTTTGGCAAAGAACTGGCATGATTGACAGCGACGAACTAAGTCTTCTGCATCTTTTAAGGCTGAGGGCCAATAGTAGCCTGATCTGAAGATCTTTCCGACTAATGTCCTTGTTGCTGCATGATTACTGCAACACCCAGAGTGGACCTCTTTTAGGATTTCTTTGCCTTCTTCTGGTGAAATGCACTTGAGGAGGACTCATGATCAGGCACCGCGTCAATATAGCTTGTCTCCGACTAGAACATAATTTTTGTTACGTCTGGTGACCTGCTCTGCAACAGTTTTATCACTAGGCAGTTTATGCTCCTTGAAGTAGTCGATAAAAACCTGTGTCCAGTCGGGTGCTAGAGTTAGAATCTGAGCGGAGGGTGTGGGGTCAGCCTCATCCTTCTCTTGGATTGAAGGCTTGGATAGCTCATGTACGAAGGTACCGCTGGGAACCAAAGCTCTGTCGGATCCCAATTTTGCCAGGATGTCTGCCGCCACATTAAGATCCCAGGTAATATGAATGAGTTCTAACTCCGAGAAGTGTTTTTCTAGCTTACGGACTTCAGCGCAATAGTGTGACACCCTGAAAATCGCTTTCGGAAAAATAGATTTTAATATGGCTTTATTTATTTATTTTTCATGAAACATATAGGTCAAATAATAATTTTTGGAGTAATAATAAAATAAGTTGGGGCTTAGAAACATTTTTGTTGCATTCATGCTGGAGCATAATATTTTGTTTGAGTGCAGGAATAGTGTTCTGTGGTTCGAATTCAAACTTGGTTTGAATTTGAACAAGTTTTGCTTTGAAAACAAAAAGAAAAGCTTTTTCTTTTCTCTCCTCCCTCCCCTCACTCTTTTGGCCCAGCCCAACCAACATGGCAGCCCAGCCCGTGCCCTCTCTCCCTCCCCCTCCCTACGCTCGCCCCGCTTGGGCCTTGGCCTGCTCGGCCCGCTCCGGCCTGGCCTGGCCGCGCCCGCGCCCACGCGTCCCCCGCGGCCCGGCTCCCGCTCGCCCCGCTTCCCCCTCTCCCATCCGCGCGCAACCGGCCCAACTCCCGCTCGGCCCGCTCGTCCGCACGCGCCCGCGGCCCGCAGCTCGCTCGCTCACGCGCGCAGCGCCCGCTCGCTCGCCCTTGCTCGCTGACGAACCGACCCCGCGTGTCAGCCGCTCTCCGCCCCTTCTCCTTCCTCGCGTCCGCTCAAGCGCCGCCGCCGCTTCCCCTTTCCCCTCCCGTAACCGCCGGACTAGTGGCCATAATGGCCACTTGCCCATCAAGACGGTTCGGTGGAGCCACCACCGACGCCTCGCCGCACCACTCCGAGCCTATAAAGCCCGGGGCAGAACCCCAAGTCCCCTCTTCGCTCCACTGTTTTCCCCACCGCTCGCTGCCACCGTCGCGAAGCCCCACCGGCCACCCCGAGCCCCAGCCGAGCGCCCTCAAGTGACACCGCTCGGGTGTCGAATACCCCAGAGCCCTCTCCCCTTCTTTTCCACCGAAACCGAGCCTCACCGGAGCTTTTTCCCCTTTTGCAGATCCGCTCCGTCGCCGTTCGTCGCCTTGGTGAGCCCCTCCGTCGAAGCCGAGCCTACCAGCGTGCTTGCCATCTTCCCCGCTCCGCTCCGGTGCCGTCCGTGTGGTCAACCGTGGCCGGGAACGCCGGAACGGCGTGTTCCCGAGCCCCTCGCATGGCGCCGCCGCTCGCCGGCGTTTGCGCCGCCGCTCCCGCCGCCGCGCTCGCTCGCCGAGCCCTCCTGCGCCGTCCGATCGGTGCGGACGGCCAGGATTAGAACATAACCCCGAAGGGGTATGCACCGGGTCCATGGACCCGTGCACCCGAGCCCCGCGCGCGGTCCACCGGCCGCGTGGTGAACCGGCCAACCGCGCTGCGCCACGTGGCGCCGTGTCGGCGTCAGCGCAGCCGCCGTTGCGCGTTTTACAGAAAACCCCTGTGTTTTATGAAAATAAACCCGCAGTCCACCGCAGTTCAAAAGACTTAGTTTTCAGTCCTGTTTTCTTGCGGTTTAACCCCTGAGCTTCCAGGTTTTAGTGTCCGCCGTCCAGGGAGCGCGTTTTCGCGTGCTAGCCCTCATCATCTACCATTAATTGCGTTTAGGCCCTCGGTTTTCGCGAGTTAGCCCCCAAAAAATGGTTTTTATTTACAAAAGTGCCCCTGAAACTAGTTTTCTTTATAACTTTCTCGTTTTAGATCCGATTAGAGTGATCTTTACGTTCATGTGATCGTATCGACGAGTAGAATAGTTTTATAGGTGTTTCTCTACCTGTTTTTGATGCTTGGTGTACTGTTCTGATAGATGTATATTTTATCTACATGTGATGATTGGAATGGATGTCTGTGTGGTGCCTTTGACCCCGTTTAGAGTTCAAGTTGTTCAAGGTTATCAAGAAGAAGATCTCTGAAGAAGTGAGACCATCAACACAAGTAATTGGAAGGCAAGTATAACTACGGATACCTTGTTACCTATTAACTGCAAGACTAAATATTCATTATGCATGTGTCATAACTTGATGAACCATAGGACAACCCTAGTTTCACTTGATCTTATTACCTTGTACCTATGGGAAGGTTTTGCATAATATGATTAGAAATGCTATGCGCTATATAAATGCTAATTGTTTAATACTGATTAATGACTATGGAACAAATGTTAAAAGAGGCTTTTTAACCACGTTTAGGGCACTGGAGCCTGGTGTTGCTCAGTGACCCACCCCAGGGACTATCTTTTAAAGCGACCACCCGGGAGATCCCGTGCAACCTTGGGTATTATATGGCTCTGATCTTAGTTGTGTAACTAGACTTTCTCTAGCTTGTGGTAGTTACCGAAAGGTGCTAGAGGGGAGCCTAGGCTTAGAATGGCTTCCTTGCCTGTCAAGATGTGTACTGGTCGGCTGTCAGGTGTGCCATCTTGAAGGGGGCCTCCATTCGCCTAGATGCTGAAACCTTGCGGCTACTACTTGTTAGGGTAGCTAGTGAAAGGCTACGTAGTGAAACCCTGCCGTACTTCCATAGAGGAGGTAATGTGGGCCTTGCAAACCCCGGCATATGGGAATCACGGCCTAAGGTGAAAGTGTACAACCTCTATAGAGTGTAAACCTGATATATTAGCCGTGCTCACGGATACGAGCGGCTCGGACCCTTTTTAAGCTGTCCATGGTGGGGTATGTTGGTGGTTGGTGGTTTACCTCTTTTTAACATGATGACTATCACATATCATGGGACAACTGGGTTCATACATTTAGTAATGGAAGGTTAATATAAAATAGGATCAACTTAAAATGCTAACCGCAGTTAACCAAGTCAAGCCTTTGAGCCTTGCATCCCCGTAGTTGTACTTGCTGAGCATGGTGAGCTGACGCTTGTCGTTGGTTCACATAAAAATCCCGGATGGGTACCAGATGGTGGTTTTCAAGTGAAGATCTACAGAAGATGTTCCAAGAGTTCTAGGCGGGTGTTCCCCCAGTCAACCGTCCCTGTGGAGTTTGGAGTCCTGAAGAGTAGTTTCCGCTCTGCTTTGTTTTATATGTAAGTCTTAATGTAAATATGTTTCGCTATGTAATAAAGCATTGTCTTTGAGAAAATTCCATATTTGGTGCTATATGTGTCTTGTGGACTACCTGGGCACACATATAGTTGGCACTTGGAATTCTTCGGAAATCCGGGTGTTACAAATAGGCATTCATTGTTTCCTTGGTGCAATCCCAATCCTTGTTAACTTGGTGGACTACCACGGAGGAATCGCCATAGACTAGGAGTCGCTTGATGCCCAATGTGACTACTAGCTTGAGTCCGTGTAGTAGCGCTTCATATTCTGCTTCATTGTTGGTAGCTGGCCACATTATCTGCAGAACATACTTGAGCTGCTCTCCAGCGGGTGATACAAGTAGCACTCTGGCACCTGCTCCACCGAGTTTTAAGGACCCATCAAAGTAAATCTTCCAATGCTCAGGAATAGCGTTGTTTTAGACCTGCTGTATTTCTGTCCACTCAGCGATGAAATCAGCTAGAGCCTGTGACTTGACTGCTTTCCTTGGAGTGAACTTGATATTGAGCACCCCCAACTCGACTGCCCACTTGGAAATTCTTCCGGTAGCATCGCGGTTGTGGAGGATTTCTCCCAATGGAAAATCTGTAACACATGGGCTTCAAAGTAGTGTCGTAGCTTTCTTGAAGATATGAGTAGAGCGTAGAGTAATTTCTGTACTTGCGGGTACCTGACTTTTGAGTCGGAGAGTACCTCGCTGATGTAGTATACTGTCGCTGGGTGTGATAGATGTGCTTGTCATCCTTGCGCTCCACTACAATTGTTGTGCTCACAACGTGTGTGGTAGCTGCAATATAAAGCATCATCGGCTCCCTGGGTTCTGGCGGCATGAGTATAGGTGAATTGGTGATGTATCCTTTGAGCTGTTCGAAGGCCCTGTCCGCTTCTTCCATCCACTAAAATTTATCACCGGCCTTGAGTAGTTTGATGAAAGGCAGTCCCTTTTCTCCTAGCTGTGAGATAAATCTATTGAGCGCGGCCATACAACCGGTGAGTTTCTGATCATCCCTGACAGAAGTAGGCGGCTTCATATTGATGATAGCTGTGATCTGCTTTTGACTAGCCTCGATGCCCCAATGGCTAACAAGGAATCTGAGTAACTGTCCTGAGGGTACTCCGAACACACACTTCATGGGGTTGAGCCTCCATTGGTATGAGCGTAGCCGGGTAAAGGTTTCCTCTAGGTCTGATATGAGGGCAGTCGGATCCTTCATCTTTATGACCACATCATCAACATAAGCTTCCGCGTTGCGGCCAATTTGGTCGCCCAAACAATCTTGGATAGCACGCTGGTAAGTAGCCCCTGCATTCTTCAACCCGGAGGACATGGTTTTATAACAGTAGGCACCAAAGGGAGTTATAAACGATGTCTTGGGTTGGTCTTTGTCTTTAAGAGCAATCTGATGGTACCCTGAGTAACAGTCCATGAAGGACAAAAGAGCAGAGCCTGCGGTGGCATCAACTATTTGATCTATCCTCGGTAATCCAAAAGGATCCTTTGGACAGTGCATGTTGAGGTTTGTGTAATCGACACACATGCGCCATTCTGCAGAGTTCTTCTTTTTCACTAGTACCGGATTGGCTAACCACTCGGGGTGAAGAATTTCTCTGATAAACCCAACCGTGAGTAGTTTAGCTATCTCCTTCTTGATTGTCTCTTTCTTTTCTGGTGAGAATCGTCGAAGCCTTTGCTTGATGGATCTGGAGCCCTCTCTTAGTTCCAATTTGTGCTCAGTCAAGCTCCTAGGAACTCCTGGCATATCAGCCGGTTTCCAAGCAAATATGTCTTTGTTTGCTCTAAGGAACTTGGTGAGCGTGAGTTCCTATTCTTCAGATAGGTGAGCACTGATAACAGCTGTCTTTGAGGGATCATCGGTTTCCAGGTCAATGGTTTTTGTAGAGACTTCTGCTGATGGTTGGATACCACCCACCTTCTTGGTTGGGATTTTTGAATCTCCAGGCTTGGTGTTATGTACCATCTGAGCGAGTTCTTGTACTTCTAGGGCGAGTTGAGCTTTTTCAGCGATGTGAACAGCCTCTGTGTCGCAATCAAATGATCGCTTCAAGTCACCCCTGAAGGTTAGAATTCCTTTAGGACCCGGCATCTTCAGCAGAAGGTACGGGTAGTGAGGTACTGCCATAAACTTGGCGATAGCTGGTCGTCCAAATATGGCATGGTATGATGACTCGAAGTCGGCTACCTCGAAACTGATGTACTCAGTCCGGTAATGGGTCTGAGTTCCAAAAGTGACAGGTAGTATGATCCTTCCGAGTGGTACAACTGCCTTTCCGGGTACTATGCCATAAAAGGGGGCACTTGATGGTGTGAGTTGAGTTGCAAGGTCCAAATTCATCTTGCGTAGAGTGCATGCGAAGATGACGTTGAGTCTTGTCCCTCCATCTATGAGTACTCTTCCCAATTTGAACCCGGCGACCGTAGGATCCAGGACTAGCGGGTAGTGTACTGCGTTGGAGACGCTGGTCCATTGGTCTGCTTGGGAGAAATTGATCGGATGCTCAGACAAATCAAGGTATCTGGGAGTCGCTGGTTCTGTAGACATGATCTCCTGTAGGGAAAGTTTCTGGAGCCGCTTGCTATCGCTGGTGGTTACTCCCCCAAATATGATATTGATGGTCCCTTTGGGGTGCTGGAAACCGCCGGCGTCCTGCTGAGGGTCTTCAGTTGTCTTCTTCCCCTTATCTTTCTTGTTTTTGTTGAGGTCAGAGTTCAAGCCTCGCTCCTTGAGCTGTCGACAATGCCTACCCTGATGTCCTCCTTTCGGATGGAAAGGGCATGGTCCGTCAAGTAAGTTGTCAAAAGTGGATGGCTTGTTCCCCTTCTTCTGAGGCTCCATGGCTGCAACAGTATTGTCCCCTGTTCTCTTGCGGGTGTTTTGCTGAGCGACCTGGTTGCCTCTCTGGTTATTTCCTCGATCACCCTGCGTGTTCCTCTCGGGAAAGCGTTCTTGTGTGCGTTCTTCTTTCGCCATCATGGAATTTACTGCCCGATGAAACTCGTCAGCGGTGGTCGGGTCATGCTTGATGAAATCCTTGTAATCGTACCTTTCGCAAATGCCATTGCCAAAAAGGTCAATTACTTCTCTGTCTGTTATGTCAGAGACTATGGAGCGAATTTCCGAGAAGCGTCTGTAATACTCCTGCATTGTCTCATTTTTCTGCTGCTTGCAGGTCCTGAGCTTAGTCCGGGGATCTGATCTCTCGGGGACACCCGCAAAGTTCTCTATGAAGATACGATGAAGTTGTTCCCAGGAGTCAATGGACTCGGGCTTGAGCTGTCAAACCATGCAAGTGGCATCGTCTCTATAGCCATGGGGAGAAAAAGTGCTTTGACATTGTTGCTTCCCCCTACTAACTCGACTGCTTGAGCATACAGCCTAAACCACCGTTTGGGTTCTGTCTTCCCATCGTACTTCGAGTAGTTCCTGGGCTTGAATTTTCGTGGGAACGGGACTGCTCGGAGCCTCTAGGAAAAGCAGGGAAAGCGGACGACTATATCGGATGTTGCGATGTTGACTCCTCGGTATGATGATTCGACTCCTCCTTCAGCTTGATCAGGTACTCGGTTGCCCAGGCGACTCCTTGTTGGAGCCCGGCCGAGCCGCTCATGAACGGGTCGCCTCTGGCTTGGATGGGATGATGCTTGTTCGTCAGCCAAAGACTCAAGATTTCGCTCCTTGAGCTATAGCGCGGTAGTCTGAAGCATGACCAACCATCGCTCTTCATCAGGGGTGCGGTTGTCCTTAGCCCCCATCTCTGTTGCCAAAGCGATAATGTTCTCGTATGGTGTTTGGTAGACCCTGTGGCTAGCAACCCTCATGAATTCAAGTTCGAGGTTGTGGGAGCAATTAGCTCGTCGTCGATTGTGATCATTCTGGGATTGATTCTCCTGATCATGCTGGGTGCGAGCTTGATGTTCTGCGTCTTCTTCCAGGTGTCTCCGAGTATTATACTCTTCAAGTCGTACTTGGTAGCGCTCCATGGCCTCTTTTTGATGATTTGCTCGCCTCCTGCAAGCGTCTTTGGCTTGATTCTTCCTTATTCTCTCAGTCTTCATGGACTCGGTTTCTCTGGGTCCTTCTGGGTCGTTATCGGATATTATACTCAGAGTTTCATCATCTCGGAAGACGTCTGGAGGGGTTGGAGGTCATAGAGATGACTGATGCCCTGCCATGAAGACTTCACGAGTGTAGCCCTGGTTTGTTGATCCTGGTGTAACTGACTCCAAGGTAGAAGTGCTGGAGATTAGCTCAGTTGACGTGTCGTGCTCCTCAAAGGGGAGCTGATGTCCATGTTGATATGGAAGTTGCTGGTCGATTGTGCCAACCAACCTAGCCGGAGCTGGCTGTATTGGCCAATGGACAATGTTACCCTCCTTGGTAGAGCTGAAAACGAGTCCCTGTTGGGCTCCGGTCAAGGGGATCTGTTAACACTCCTTGAACTTTGCACCCATTAAGTCTTGGAATTTTTCAGCCGAGTTCCGCAGTCCAAAAGTAGTGCCATGTCTGGTGTCCGAGTCCTTTTTGGTCTCAGAGTTCGAGCCCGAGTAGGAGTCGGAAGCTTCGGCTTGACCCTCAGAATCTTGCGGATCTTGGATTGCAAGGTTTGCTAGGTTCTGGGTGAGATGATCCATCTTTGGCATGGCTTGCGCTTCTGATTCGGTGTGAAGTTGTCGATGTAGCTTCCTTGATCATCCGCGATGCAAGTCCATGAGCCAAAAATGAAAATTGATCCCGCCGAGAACATGTTGTCGTGGTTCGTCGAGCTCTTGACTGTTGAATCGCCGAGAGCCCCTACCTGGCGCGCCAGCTGTCGGTGTTTGTTAACCGGCAACTCGTCTTGAGGAATCTCAGACGATTTGTTCGGTGGGGATCGGCATTCGTAGAACTCGACGATTACACAGGGACAACAATTTATACTGGTTCAGGCCGCTAAATAGCATAATACCTTACGTCCAGTGCAGCGTGTGCCTTGTGTTATGATTCAAGATTCAATGATAGGAGCCGACGTTTGCTTCCCATTATATATCCGGGTGAAGCTCAGCGCAGACCGAGTCCTAGTCGGTTACATTTGAGGAGTCCTATTCTAATTACAAGACTTCCTTTAAGAACTCGACTAGGTTACAATGAGAATCCTAATCCATGTAGACTTCGTATCACGTCCTTAGGATCTCTCGTGCCGTCTAGGATTAGTCTGAGTACTCATCTTCTGATGATACCTCTGACATCCTGGTCCGTCACATGGTGAGAAGTCCTGTTCAGAGGACTTAAAACATTGAACCCTCGCCGAAAGGTAAAATCGGTAGTTATCCATATTTATCTTTTCTGCATTAATTTCTCTTTTTGCATGTTTACTTTCTATCATTTGCATAATCATTTCTCTATAGCATATTTACTTTTCTGCATTAGCATTGTGTAAAAAAAAGAAGAAAATAAAAATATTACACTGCATCATAAAACCTAAAAGCCTCATGTGAGTAATTCTATGGTGTGTAAAAACCCGTAGGGATATTCACCGTGGTGGCATAAAAATAAAAATGCATTCATTTTGTTAGACTGTCATTGCATCATAAAAATAAAAAATACAAAAATATTGAGAAAGAGATCTTACTGAAACTCTGGACAACTAAGACTTAAGTGGCCAACCACTAACGCTTAATGTGTTCCACAAGTCTTGTTGTCTATTTGAGTTTCACAGGATTGAAGACCAAGAAAAGCTGACAAGCAAGTGGATCCACTGTTGGAGCACTGTTTCCACAACCATCAACATCAATCAAAGCTCTGATAGAGGAAACATATTTCCACCGCCCGTCTGCTACATGGCAAGAGTGAACGACTATGATAACATTCAGCTTGGGGGAAAGCACCCCCGTGTATCCAGGTAAGTATCCTTATACTCTTAAGTTTTCTTTCTATACATAAATAAAATATAAAACAAAAAAATATATGTGGGCACATGAAGCCTCACCATTAATTAAAAAGAAAAAAAATATATGGGCACATGAAGGCTCAACACTATTAAGGGAACCGGCTTGGGGGAGACGCACCCCTGTTATCTTCATGATCTAGGTATGTCTTATTCACTATCTTAGTTATTTATAAAAAGTGTGTTAGATTAAATAAATACTATGTTAAGGTTGCTTAGTTTGTTTTAAGAAGTTAATAGTAAAAGAAGAACTCTCTCTCTAATCTTTTACATAGAAATGATGAATAGTTGCTCTATCTAATTTCTTTCAAGTACCTAGCCTTCAAAGCATGAGTTCTCCTAATTAATAATGATGCTTAAAATGAAATTAAATGCATGGGTAGCAAATGCTTGACCTAGAGTCTAGGTAGTTAACAGATATGACATATGATGATCTGAGTTGCTATTACCTTGTTCTAAACAACACTAGAAGTCCGGAGATTTCTCAATATTAATATGACCAATAATTGCATTGAGTTAAATTAAGCTTTGTTGACCCTGTGAGAAGTTATCATACTATTGAATTGAGATCACTTACACATTTCATCCATCCTCTGCATAAATGCTCATGATTATCTGTTGCTATCCTCTCAAAAGTTTGTTGGCAGCATGTGCCTATTGAAAAAAAGAAAAAAAAGGAAAAGAAAAAGAAAAAAAATCCAAGGAAATAAAAAGGGACAAGTGTCCGAAACCTCAAAAAGAAAGACCCCGAGGAAATAAAAAGGGACAAGTGTCTAGAACCTTGAAAAAAAATGAATATAAAAAAAGGGGCATGTGCCCGCCAGTAGAATTAGCCTGATAGCCATTTGTTTCTAATAGACAAAAGAGAGTGATATATTCAAAAGAGCATCCGCCTTCATTTTCCATACACATGCACTTCTCGATTCAATGGTGTGGTTGACTTTCTCTTTGGATCCATTGTTTAATTTGACAACATATGTTTTTAATCTTTTCTGAAAATTCATAAAACTCCGGGATAAAGGTGAAGTGACAGAGCAAGAGACCTAGTACTTGATTTGATCATTCTATCTTTCAATTACTCAAGATTCAAGGTAAAGTACTAAGCCCCGTGATGAATAATATGATACTTTTCTAATCCATATGAGAACATTTGTTTGAATACTTGTGTACTTGTTGGAAGTGAAGATATTGTAGCAACTCCTGATCCATTGTTGAGATTGGCTTTGCTCGGGACTAGCAAAGGTTAAGCTTGGGGGAACTTGTTGACGGTCCTTAATGTCAATATTATACCATTAACTATTGCATGAAATGACACTAAATGAATCACAAAGCATAGTTGTAGGGTTTGAAACTAACAAGCTCCATGAGTTTTGGTGCTCTCACTTGTTTTGTAGGACATCCATGTTTTTACCATATAAAAGTATCTCAAGTGATGAATTCGAGTGCACCATTGCAAAGAGCTCGTCGATACGATCGAAACGGACATATCATTTGCTATATTCGGAGTCCCAGATTAAAAGATATTAATTTCACAACAAAACCTGCAAAAGAAGGATCTAGAAGACACCACGAGGCGGCCCGCCACGGGGGCCCACTAGGCCAGACCGACCGGTGGGGCCCACCGACCGGTCGGTCGGCCACGGAGGTCGTTTTGCCTCCGCCTTCTGGAACCTTCTTCCACCGCCTCCTAGGATGCATCTTCACCGTCCCTGAAGTCGGTTTGATCCAACGGAGAGTTGTAAACGTGACGCGGATCGATGACATAGTGATTCCTTGCCCCATACTCCACCTCGGGCTATATAAGCAGGCCAGGAGGTGCCCCTAGAAGCCATCTCCATCTTCATTATTCATCTCCACATCAGAAACCAGGGTTTCAATTAGAAGTAGAGGTCTCTCTAGATGAATCTCTTCTAGTTCATCTAGAATTAGATCTAGTTCTAGTTCTTCTAGTTCTAGTTCTAGTTGTCTAGTTCATCTAGTTGTAATTAGAGATTGGATTAGAGAGAGGAGAAGGAGAGAGCTGAGGAGGAGCCGGATCTGTCGGATCTTTCTCGACATTGTATTGGTGCAGCATCTGGTTCGTTTTCGAGTAATCTCCAGGTTCTTCATTTACTATTTCTAAAGTATTATATTTAATTTCAGTTCTTGCTTTATTTTATTTACTGGATCTCCGCTCGTATTGAGTGCTCTAGTTATCTATAGTAATTAGAGTAGTAAGTGTTAGTGTAGACTTGGTGTCTAGACTAGGGTTTACCTGAGTTTGCGCCCAATCCTCCGGATAGTTGTGGTAGCTATAGGGGTGACAGCTTTGTAGATGGTTATAATCCACCACGTTAGGATTGGTGTTTCGTAGAGCTTTTTGGCAGCCTTCTCCTGATTACCCTTTTCCCAGTCTTTTTCGAGAATCGGAAAGGTACTGTTGCTCCGAAGTAAGTAAAGTATAGTGGGCCTTTAATTAGATAGACCAGCTTAGAAAACCCTATATCCCTCTCTAACCACATTATCATTCTTTTCTTGGACGTTCTTAATTCTTCTAGTACACTTCACGTTCCCCATGGAAATCGATACCCTCGAATACTCTCGGGTGAAAGCTACATCGATATCCGTGCGCTTGCGGATTTTTCTGTGTGCATTTAAAATACCCAACAGTTTGCCCGAGTACTACTTTTAGTACTCTGTTCCAAGGGATACAAGGGATAAGTATGATCAAGCACCTCTTAAGGACCAATGCAACGGTTCCTGTAGGGTGAATCAAATCCTCTTGATAACCGCAGCTTGAGTGCAGAGTTGGATGGACCTTTATCCGATTAGTATGCAACAGGGTGAGTGCTACTCCCCTTGCCGTACCTTATAAGAACCAATATCTTCTTTTTCAAGATACTGTATTTGCTATAGGTTAGTAGCCGGGTTTTTAGGTCGTACTAACAGGCGAGTTGTATTGAGCTCGGAGCTCATAACTCAAGTATGGTTTCCTCTGAACCAAAAAGAGTTCATTCGGGTAATAAATATTAGTCGGTGGAAAAGTTTGGGAGTAGTTGCATATAATGGTTAAGGCCTATTGTATGCTTTCTCCGAAAATTATTCTATCCGACTAATAGTCGTGATAAGTATGATTGCTAAAAAAGAAGTCTCGTGAAGCTTCTTGTTTTGACAGAAATCAAACTTTATTCATATGATGTAAAATAGTACACGCTGCCCTGAGCCATATCTGTAGCGTAGTCCTTAGGTATAGTATTTTTTCAGAAGCTCGATATTCCATGAATTTGGCACTTGAGAACCATCCTCCGTGATTAGCTCGAATGACCCGGGTCTTGTTACTTTAGATACTTTGTATGGTCCTTCCCATGGGCTCATAAGCTTGTGTCATCCTATGGTGTTCTGAATTTTCTTGAGGACCATGTCGCCTATTTGGAAGGTACGGTGATGAACGTTCTTATCATAGTAGCGCCTCATCTCTTGTAGATACCTTGCTGATTGGAATAGTGCGGCTATTCTAGCCTCTTCATGGCTGTCGACTTCTAGTCGTCCTGTATCATCAGCTTCTCCTTCATTATACTGTTCTGTTCGTGGAGAATTCTAGATTAAGTCTGCTGGGAGGATTGCTTCCGTACCGTAGACTAGGAAGAAAGGAGTATGTCTTGTTGCCCTGCTTCGCTGTGTCTGTAGCCCCTAGACTACCTTGGGTAATTCTTCCACCCACTTCCTGTTGTGTTCTTTTAGAAGATCAAACAGTCTTGGCTTTAGGCCAGCTAGGATGAGGGCGTTTGCTCTTTCAACTTGGCCGTTTGACTGCGTGTGAGCTACTGATGTGTAGTCTACCTTTATTCCACAGTCATTGGCCCATGATTTGAATTCAATTGCTGTAAAGGGAGAACCGAGATCAGTGATAATTCTATGTGGCATCCCAAAGCGATGAAAGATGCTCTGCATGAATTGTACTGATTTTGACGCGTTGAATTTGACCAATGGCATGTACTCAATCCACTTGGTAAATTTGCCAATTGCCACGTAGATGTACTTGAATCCACCTGGTGCGCGCTTTAGAGGGCCCACCATGTCGAGTCCCCAGCATGAAAATGGCCATGATGGAGGGATGCAAATCAATTTGTGGGCAGGGACATGCTGTTGTTTAGTGAAGAACTGACATGATTGACAGCGGCGGACTAAGTCTTCTTCATCTTTCAGAGCAGAGGGCCAGTATTACCTGGATCTGAAGATTTTTTCGACTAATGTCCTTGATGTTGCATGATTACCGCAACACCCGGAATGAACTTCGTCTAATATTTCTTTGCCTTCTTATAGAGAAATACACTTTAATAGGACTCCAGACGAGGCACCACGTCGGTATAACTTATCCCCGACTAGAACATAGTTCTTGCTATGCCTGGTGACTTGCTCTGCTGTGGCTTTGTCACTTGGCAATTTGTGCTCTTTGAAGTAATCAATGAAAACTTTAGTCCAATCAGGTGATAATGTTAGAATCTGCGTGGAGGGTGTCGGGGAGGGTTCTTCTTTCTGTTGGATAGAGGGCTTGGATAACTCATGTACAAAGATGCAGCTAGGAACAGAGGCTCTGTCGAATCCCAATTTTGCTAAAACATCAGCAGCGACATTGAGATCTCATGTAATATGATTGAGTTCCAATCCCGAATTTTTTTTCTCTAGCTTACCGACTTTAGCACAATAGGCGTCCATTGTTTCCTTGGTGCAATCCCAATCTTTGTTGACTTGATGGACCACCACGGAAGAATCGTCGTAGACTAGAAGTCGCTTGATACCCAGTGTGACTACTAATCTTAACCCGTATAGTAATGCCTCATATTCTGCTTCATTATTGGTAGTTGGCCACATGATTTGCAGAACGTACTTGAGTTGTTCTCCAGCGGGTGATATAAGTAAGACTCCAGCGCCTGCACCGTCGAGTTTTAGGGACCCATCAAAGTACATCTTCTAATGTTCTGGAATAGAGCCATCTTGAGCCTGCTGGAATTCTGTCCATTCGGCGATGAAATCAGCCAGGGCTTGTGACTTGATTGCTTTCCTTGAAGTGAACTTGATATTAAGGGCACCCAACTCGACTGCCCACTTGGAAACTCTACCCGTAGCGTCGCGGTTATGAAGGATTTCTCCCAATGGAAAATCTGTAACAATTGTGATTTCATATGCTTCGAAGTAGTGTCGTAGCTTTCTTGATGAAATAAGTAAAGCATACAACAATTTTTGAACTTGTGGGTACCTGACCTTTGAATAGAAAAGTACCTCACTGATGTAGTAGACTGGTCGTTGGATATTGTAGACGTGCTTCTCATCTTTGCGCTCCACCACTATTGTTGTGCTTACAACGTGTGTGGTAGCTGTGATGTATAGCATCATTGGTTCCCTGTGTTCTGGTGGCGATAGAATAGGAGGGTTGGTTAGGTATCCTTTGAGCTGTTCAAAGGCCCTGTCGGCTTCTTCCATCCACTGGAATTTATCCCTGGCTTTGAGTAACTTGAAGAAAGGTAATCCCTTTTCTCCTAGCCTTGAGATGAATCTGTTGAGCGCTGCCATGCACCCAGTGAGTTTCTGGACGTCCTTGACTGAAGTTGGTGGCTTCATGCTGGTGATAGCCTTAATCTGCTTTTGGCTAGCCTCGATACCTCGATGACTAACTAGGAATCCGAGTAATTGTCCAGAGGGTATCCCGAATACGCATTTTGTGCGATTTAGCCTCCACTTGTAGGTGCGTAAGCGGGTAAAGGTTTCCTCTAGGTCTGTTATAAGGGTAGTCGGATCCTTTGTCTTTATGACCACGTCATAAACATAAGCTTCCGCATTGCGGCCGATCTGGTCGCCTAAGCAATCTTGGATAGCTCGTTGATAAGTGGCTCCTGCATTCTTCAAGCCGAAGGACATGGTTTTATAACAATAGGCGCCAAAGGGAGTTATAAATGATGTCTTGGGCTAGTCTTCTTCTTTGAGGGCAATCTGATGGTACCCCAAGTAACAATCTAGGAAGGATAATAGGGCAGAACCTGCGGTGGCCTCAACTATTTGATCTATCCTCGGTAATCCAAAAGGATCCTTTGGACAGTGTTTGTTGAGGTCTGTGTAGTCGACACACATGCGCCACTCTGTAGAATTCTTCTTCTTTACTAGCACTGGGTTGGCTAGCCACTCAGGATGGAGAATTTCTCTAATGATCCAAACTGCTAGTAATTTGGCTATTTCCTTCTTGACTGCTTCTTTTTTCTCTGGTGAGAATCGTCGTAATCTTTGCTTGATGGGTCTGGAACCTTATTTTAGTTCCAATTTGTGCTCAGCCAAGTTCCTTGGAACACCCGATATGTCGGCTGGTTTCCAGGCAAATATGTCTTTGTTTGCCCTGAGGAACTTGGTGAGCGCGAGTTCTTATGCTTCTAATAAGTGAGCGCTGATAACCGCTGTCTTCGAGGGATCGCCGGTTTCCAGGTCAATAGTTTTTGTGGATACTTCTGCTGGTGGCTGGATGGTTCCAGCTTTCTTAGCTGGGATCTCTGAGTCTCCAGGCTTAGTGTTATGCACCATCTGCGCGAGCTCTTGTACCTCCAGGATGAGTTGAGCTTTTTCGGTAATTTGGACAGCTTCTGTGTCACATTCGAAAGATTGCTTCAAATCTCTGTTGAAAGTTAGAATGCCTTTAGGACCCTGCATCTTCAGCAGAAGGTATGGATAGTGTGGTACTGCCATGAATTTGGCGATAGCTGGTCATCCAAATATGGTGTGGTAAGAAGATTCAAAGTCGGCTACCTCGAAACTGATGTACTCTGTTCGGTAATTAGTCAGAGTTCCAAAAGTGACGGGTAGGATTATCCTTCCGAGTGGTATTGCCGCCTTTCCGGGTACTATGCTGTAAAAGGGGGCACTTGATGGTGTAAGTTCTGTTGCTAGGTCCAAGTTCATCTTGCGTAGGGTGCTTGCAAAGATGACATTGAGTCCTACCCCTCCATCTATAAGTACTCTTCCCAATTTGAACCCGGCGACCGTTGGATCCAGGACTAGTGGGTAGTGTCCTGCATTGGAGACGCTAGTCCATTGGTCCGCTCGAGAGAAATTGATCGGATGCTCGGACTAGTCGAGATATCTGGGAATCGCTGGTTCGGTAGACATAATTTCTCGCAAGGAAAGCTTCTGGAGGCGCTTGTTTTCACTGGTGGTTACTTCTCCAAATATGACATTGATGGTGCCTTTGGGGTGTTGGAAACCGCCAGCGCCCTGTTGTGGGTCTTCAGCTACCTTCTTACCCTTGTCTTTCTTGCTTTTGTTGAAGTTGGAGTTCAAACCTCGCTCTTTAAGCCGACGACAGTGCCTTGCCAGGTGTCCTCCTTTTGGATGGAAAGGGCATGGGCCATCTAGGAGGTCGTCAAAGCTTGAAGGCTTGTTCCCTTTCTTCTGGGGTTCCATGGCTGCTACAGTGTTGTCCCCAATCCTCTTACGAGTGTTCTGTTGAGCAGGCTGGGTTCCTCTCTTATTATTTTCTCGATCACTTTGTATGTTCCTTTTGGGGAAGCGCTCCTGAGTGCATTCTTCTATGGCCATCATGGAGTTTACTACTCGATGGAAGTCGTCTGCGGTGATCGGGTCGTACTTGATGAAGTCTTTGTAATTGTATCTTTTGCAAATTCCGTTGCCGAAGAGGTCAATTACTTCTCTGTCTGTTATATTTGAGATTGTAGAATGAATCTCAGAAAAATGTCTATAGTACTCTCGCATGGTTTTGTTTTTCTGTTGCTTGCAAGTTCTGAGCTTAGTCCGAGGATCTGATCTCTCGGGAACACCCGCAAAGTTTTCTATGAAAATACGATGGAGTTGTTCCCGAGAATCGATTGACTCAGGTTTAAATCTGTCGAACCATGCAAGGGGCATTGTCTCTAGAGCCATGGGTAAAAACAAAGCTTTGACATCATTGCTTCCTCCTGCCAATTCGACTGCCTATGCATATAGCTTGAGCCACCGTTTTGGTTCTATTTTCCCATCGTACTTAGAGTAGTTCCCGGGTTTGAACTTACGTGGAAACGAGACTGCTCGAAGCCGCTGGGAAAAGCAGGGGAAGCGATCAACTGCATCAGATGTCAAGTTGTCGACTCCTCGATATGATGATTTGGCTCCACCTTCTGCTTGGTCAGGAACTCGGTTGCCCAGGCGACTCCTGTCCGGGACCTGGCCGAGCCGCTCATGAACGGGTCGTCTGTGACTTGGATGAGATGAGTCCTGAGCATCAGCTAGGGACTCAAGGTTTTTGCCTTTGAGTTGGAGTGCGGTAGATTGAAGCATGATCAACTGGCGCTCCTCTTCTGGCGTCCGGTTGTCCTTTGCTCCCATCTCCGTAGCTAAATCCATGATGTTCTGGTAGGGTGTTTGGTATACTTTATGTCCAGCGACCCTCATGAACTTGGGTTCGAGGTTGCGTGAGCAGTCAGCCCGTCGCCGGTTGTGATTATCCTGAGATTGGATGTCATGATCACGCTGGTTACGAGCTTAACGCTCAGCTTCCTCTTCAAAGCGTCTGCGGCTATTATATTCTTCTAGTCGTACTTGGTATCGCTCCATCGCCTCCTTACGATGAGTCGCTCGCCTTCTACGAGCATCTTTGGCTAGGTTCTTCCTTAGTCTTTCTGCTTTTAAGGTCTCGGTTTCACCGAGTCCTTCTGCATCGTCATCAGATATCATACTCAAGGTTTCATCATCACGGAAGACATCTGGAGGAGTTGAAGGTCATAGTGATGACTGATGTCCTGCCATGAAGACTTCGTGAGTGTAGCCTTGGTTTGTTGATCCCAGTGTAACTGATTCCAAGGTGGAAGCGCTGGAGATTAGCTCTGTTGAGGTGTCATTTTCCTCAAAGGGGAGCTGATGTCCGTATTGGTAAGGGAGTTGTTGGTCGATTATGCCAACCAACCTATCCAGGGCTGGTTGTATTGGCCAATGGACAATGTTACCTTCCTCGGTTGAACTGAAAACGAGTCCCTGTTGGGCTCTTGTCAGGGGGATCTACTGAAGCTTTTTAAAGTTTGATCCAATCAACTGTTGGAAGTTCTTTGTCGAATTGCGCAGTCCAAAGGGGATACGATACTTAGAATCCGAGTCCTGCTCGGACCGAGAGTTCGTGTCTGAGTAGGAGTCGGAGGCTTCGGCCTGGTCCCCTGGTCCTTGTAATTTTTGGATTGTGAGATTCTCCAGGTCTCGGGCGAGATCATCCACCGTTGGCGTGGCTTGTGATTCTGATTTAGGTTGAAGGTGTCGATGCAACTTTCCTTGATCATCCGCGATACAAGACCATGAGCCAAAAACAAAAATTGATCCCGCCAAGAACATGTTGAAGCGGTTCGTTGAGCTCTTGATCATGGAATCACCGAGAGCCCCCTACCTAGCGCGCCAGCTGTCGGTGTTTGATAATTGGCAACTCATCTTAGGGATTCCTAGACGATTTGTTCAGTGGGGATCGGCGTTCGTAGAACTCGGCGAGTACACGGGGACAGTGATTTATACTGGTTCAGGCCGCTTAATAGCGTAATACCTTACATCCAGTGTGGCTTGTGCCTTGTGTTATGATCTGAGATTCAATGATAGGGGTATGCGCCTGCTTCCCCTTATATAATCGGGTGAAGCACGACATATACCGAGTCCTAGTCGAATACAACAGAGGAGTCCTATTCTAATTAGAAGACTTCCTTCAGTAGCCTGACTAAGTTACAATTCAAGTCCTAACCCATGTACACTTCGTGTCATGTCTTCGGATCTTTCCTCGACTTCCCAGGACTCAGTTCGAGTAATCATCTTTGGATGATATCTCTGACATTCTGGTCCGTCACTACTATCAAATGATGTTGATGTCTCCTCCATGCGTGATGTCTCCTGCATATAAATATAAATTATTCTAACCATGACTGCTAAACATAATTGCACTAATTGACGTAGTCTATGACCTATAGTTCGAACCATATTAGGAAGTTAATATGTCTCTTTCTAGTTCTGGTTATGATCTAACGTTGAATGAGAATGCTCTGTGGAACTCTTTACGGTTTACTCTGTTCTATTTCATTTATCTTATTTATCATATATGATTGATTCCTGTGTTGAGTATATCTAGTGGAACTCTTATCATAATCATACTTGTGTGTTATAGTTGTAGATGTTTATCTTCTGTCACTCTCTTAAATTAGAGGTGGAAGACAATAATATAAATAATGATACCTTGGAAAGTCTCCTAGGTGAAATGCTACAGCGGATATATTTTATCTATGCGCTTGCGGATAATCTCATTTCATATTTTACAAGGGCATGATCATAAATACAATCCACGTCTCTAGTGTCGTTGCTAGTGGTGGCAACCTAGCGTTAAAGGTAATGCTGTTAGATTTATCTACCTACATTTCTGGCGCCGTTATTTGAAGTGATGCTAATAGATGTCAACAACCGGCCGTTTGGCCGGGAAGCGAGAGGATTGTTGGGTGTGCACGGGGTTACGGGCAACCGCACACCGACCGCCGGCTGCCGGCCTCCGAGGACGCAGGCACGACAGGGGGAGGGCACAGTGTTGCTGGCAGCCGCACGCCGGCCGTTGGCTGCAGCCGACGAGAGCGCAAAAGTTGTATGTCATACGCCACCGCAATGGGAGAGGGCGAGGCAGGGAGAGGAACGTCAGGGAGCAACGGGGAGGAGACGGGGAAGGTAGAGGAGCGTTGGGGAGATAGCACAGAAGGGAGAGGTCGCTGCGTCGTCATCGACACGAGCGAGTCGAATGGTGTCGGTGTTTTGAACCCGGGGTATGACATCAACGAGTAATATGATCGCGTGCTCTCTTCCTGGATGGTGATGCAAGATGACACAAGGATTTATCCTGGTTCGGGCAAAGAAGGCCCTACGTCCAGCAGGGGAGGAGGTTCTTGTATTACTTGCACCTAAATGCTTGTACAGGGGCGAATACAATTTCAATGAGCGTGGACCGGAGTCCTGACTCGTATGCGTGAGTGTGGACCCGTGTATACTTGTGCTGACCCATGGAATTGCGTTTGTGGGCGTGTAAGCGTGTGTCTTGTATGTTGTCTCTCTCGCGCGAAGGCCCCTGGCGTCCCCTTTTATAGAACAAGAGGAGGCCAAGGTTTACACAGGATCGACATGAACAGCGCTCGATATGGCGAAGGGTAGGAACTCTGTCTTGTCGAAGTCGCTGTAGCCAACGTGGGCGTTGCTGTTGAAGCGTCCTTGGAGCGTGGCCTCCATCCCGGGCGCGGACGTGGAGGCGTGGCGACGTGGAGGCCGTGCAGCGCCCGTTCCGGCATGTACTGGACACGGTGGGGTCCCTCCGGGTCTTGGGGTACCTGTCCTCCAATAGCGTGAAAGCAGTAAGAGCTCGAGGGGCGCAGGGCCGGCCTCGAGGTGGCGCCTACGGGGGCCACGAGCCCCCGCAGGTATGTGCAAGTCCCGCGAAATTCGATTGAGCAGCAGGCATCCGGGCCTCGAGACGTGGCTTGGACGTGCAACAGTGTAGGGCATGGGTTAACAATGCCGCACTGGTGCCTTCTTGCCCATACTTGTTGTGAAAACGAGACTTGACTCTGCCCTGGTTCACTGTGGTACACGTTGGGTTGCAGAGGACGTGACTGGAGTAGGTGGATGTATTAAATGCGCGGTATGGGGCTGGCATCCGATGTCTGCGCCGCTCGAGGGAAGCATGAAGCGTCTCGAGGGATAGGCTGTTGTGCCAGAGAGGCTCGAGGTCCCCGCGTGGGGTCTCGAGGTGTGGTGTTCGGCTGTGGGGGGCTCGAGGCCTATATGCCAGGACTCGAGGGTTTAGTGGAGCGCTCGCCCGAGGCCTGGCTCGGAGGGCTCGGGCGAGACGGAGAACGAGCGCCGGCCCGAGGCCTGGCTCGGAGGGCTCGGGCGAGACGGAGAGCGTGCGTTCGCCCGAGGCCTGGTTTGGTGGGCCAGCGTTGTAGGCCTCGAGGGGTTGGTCTCTTTAGGGGTTAGACTAGTTAGGTTTGTTATTAATTGGTGTTCTAGGTTTACTCTATTTGTTTTGCGTTGATTGAGGGTACCCCTTTGGTGTTCCCCCGACAAATGGGCTGCCAAAGTCTGAATTGAGCGAGTCAGACAGTTGAATTATTGAATGGCCAAACAAAAAACAGACCAGACTAAAAAGGGAAGTGAAATTTTGTCTCTTTATTTATTATAGAAGTAGGTATAGATTACACAGGTGGCTCGTCCAGGCCCGGTCCCGCCCGAAAATAGCAGATTCGACTCAGCTAGTGGACAGTAATGGACGAGATTTTTTTTTTTGCCCGAAATAACCCTTTTTGTGGCCCGGCCCGAACTAGGCCCGAGACACAAAATGGTCAACCATGTGTTGGCGTGGGTGACATGACACCCAACCCGTTGATAGCGATACACAAAGGAGAGAAAAACCTTTCCCCCACCCGTAAGGATGGCATTATGGCAACAGTCAGATTTGGATCGGGTAGAGTCTCCATGTACCCAAACCTGAAACCCAAACTCAAAAATCAAACCCGCTCCAAAAACCGATTTAGGTGATAATCCATCACCATAACCAAATCCGTGGATATACGCGAAACCCGATTGGATACCCAAAACTCGTTTTTTGTTGCACTATAATAAGAGTAATAAGTACTTTATGTAAATATATATCTGATATATATATACATATTCACATGTATAATCAAGAGACAATAAATAATAAATAATTTCATAAGTCAAATTAAAACAAATTTAATAATCTAGGTAAACAATTTATTATTAGTATATTATAAAATATGAGTTTTTATTCTAAACCGATATATATTGGGCATGCACGGGTAAAAAACTAAACTCGATAGGTTTTGAAGCCCCAAACGCGAAAGAGCCTTTTACTTGTATGCTATTAAAAAAGATGGTGTAATCGTTCATGTCCCTCGAAAATGGGTTCTAACGTTCTTGTCCCTGGGTTTGAAAAAGTTCTCTCACGTCATTCCGTCTGTTTTCAACACTAACAATGTTAAATATGGATGACAAAAGACTTAA
Organism: Coix lacryma-jobi var. lacryma-jobi; assembly: GCA_009763385.1. NCBI lineage: Eukaryota > Viridiplantae > Streptophyta > Magnoliopsida > Poales > Poaceae > Coix > Coix lacryma-jobi. The sequence goes on from CM019822.1 coordinate 75,556,264, forward strand.
ATGCCCCTGAGAACTTTGTTTCTCATGCGCCACTGGCTGCTGGACGCCTCGATTAGAAAAAAAAATCCACGAGACGCGTGTGAGTTCGAGTAACGCAAAAGCGAAAGTCGTGTAGACAGCAATCTGAACCATTAATTTTTCATATTTTATAAATTATTTAATAAATTTAAAAATCTAAGATAACAAAAAAATTTGAAAAGATCATGTATCTCATGTCGTTTACCATGTACGTGCTGCGGCGACGACGGAAAGCTAGCTAGCGTGATAAGCTCACCTTATGCATGCACACCGATCTCGAGCATGAGCTACTACAAAGTGCACGACGACCGAGTGAAAAATCAAACTCACACGCTAGATTTTTTTGTCATCCTAGGTTGCGCTCCATCGCGTGGCCCGTGTCGCAACACCCTTCCCCATCCCGTCACAGAATTAAATACGCGTGGGTAGCAATAGCAGTACGGCGTGCCTACCTAACGGACGGCGGATCGGTCCATCACAGCTGGTCTGCTGGTGCAGAAAGCAGGTACGGTGGGGGTGGATGTATGGATGGATGTGTGTGTATATGCAACATCGATCATCCATCGCAACCATCGTATCGTGTGATTCCCTCGGTTGCGTGATTAGCGGCCGGGCAGCGTGCACGCACCAGCACCCGCCAATGACACGATGATTTGCTCGGTTAGTCTTGGCTGTTGCTCCGAGCGCGACACGGCGGACCACGGACCACGGTGAAGTGAATCAAGTGCGATTATTGGGTCCTCTCCGTGCACTCCATGCACGCTAGATTACAAAAAAAAATACTTTTTCATTTTTTTTGTTATCCTAGATTTTTAAATTTATTAATAATTCATAAAATATAAAAAATCAATGGTTAAAATTGCTGTCCACACGACTTTCGCCTTTGCGCTACTCGAACTCACGCGTCTCGTGGATTTTTTTTTTTCAAATTGAGGCGCCCAGTAGCCAGTGGCGCATGAGAAACAAAGTTCTCAGGGGCATTGAAGTCTTTTGCCATCCATATTTAATACCGTTAGTGCTGAAAACAGACGGAATGACGTGAGAGAAAACTTTTCAAACCCAGAGACAAGAAACGTTAGAACCCATTTTCAAGGAACATGAATGATTACACCATCTTTTTTAATGACATACAGCTAAAAGCTCAACCCAAAAACGGTAGGTGAAAAACCGTCCCAAACCCATACCAGAGCCGAAACTAATCTGTTGTCATCCTTATTTCCTTAGGGCGAGTACATTGCTATACGTCAGCTGTCTCATACGTCGTCTCATGCAGTGCCACGTAGGATTTTTGCGGATGTGGAGGAAAGAGAGAAGCAAAAGAGAAAGAGGTCATTGTTTCGCGAAACAACCACCTCATAAGCTAAAATTTAGGACTATAAGACAACTATTCTATCATTGTATGAGTTATTGTTGTCATGCAACTCACAATTTATTTTTATTTTATCCATAAATTAAGGAATCATGAGTTGCTACGAGACAACTTAAAAACAAGAGTAAAGTCAATCACCGGTCCCTAAACTTGTGTCGTTGTGTCATCCCGGTCCCTAAACTCACAAATCGACGGTTTCGGTCCTTAAACTTGTTTGGTTGTATCATCCCGGTCCCTAAACTTGTTCGGTTATGTCATCCCGGTCTATAAACTTACAAATCACTCGTTGATGTTCTCAAACTTAGTCTGTTGTGTCATCCTGGTCCCTAAACTTTGTTTTGAGTCTCATCTAAATATAAACATGACAATTTAATAACTTTATATCAACAAATAATTCATAACTTTTCCATATAAACACGAATGAAGACAAACTTTATATCAAAATTGTAGCCCTCGATGTGATCTACAACTTTGTAGTTGAAATTTTTTTGGTTTAAAACTGTTTAGGGTCCTAAAATATTGTTGTATGTTTATAGATTTTGAAATTTAAAATTTAAAATTAATTTTTTGGATACTAAATGACTTTAAATAAAAAAAAAATCTACAATGTTGTAGATTGCATTGAGAACTATAACTTTTATATAGATCATGTCAATATTCAAGATTATTTGCTAATTTTAAATTTTAAATTTCAAAATCTATAATCATACAATAATATTTTGGGACCCTAAACAGTTTTAAATCAAAAACTTTTGAACTACAAAGTTATAGATCACATCGAGAGCTACAATTTTGATATAAAGTTTGTCTTCATTCGAGTTTATATGAAAAAGTTATGAATTATTTGTTGATATAAAGTTATTAAATTATCAGTTTAGATCTAGATGAGACTTAAAACAAAGTTTAGGGACTGGGATGACACAACTGACTAAGTTTGAGAACCTAACGAGTGATTTGTAAGTTTAGGGACCGGAATGACACAACCGAACAAGTTTGAGGACCTAAACGGTCGATTTACAAGTTTAGGGACCGGAATGACACAACAGTACAAGTTTAGGGACCAGTGATGGACTTTACTCTAAAAACAAACTATTGTACATGTCGTCTACTAAATCGTCTTAAAATTAGGTGGCACTGTATCAGTCCGCCTAGAAGACAAGACCGATCAAGACCGATGTACTTGCCCTTACCCACTCGTGGTGGATCTGTGGATCTCCCTTCTCCGCCCCCCTCTCTCGCCTTGTACCTCGCGCCGCCGCTCTATCCCGCGCGGCTGGCGCCTGCCACCGCCACCAGCAGCACCTCCTACCTAGTCCGGCACCTTCGTCCTCTTCGCTGACCTCTACGGTGAAGTGGCCACCAATAGCCATCCAGACTACTCCGGTGAGCACCTCTTCTCTTCTTTCTCTAGGTTTCCCCCTTATCCTCCAGATCTTGTCTCGGTGGGTTCTTTTTTTTTCGCTCAAATCCTGCAGATTTTGTCTCAGTGCTCGACGTTTTCCGCTGAGCGGTTTGGTCGAATCACGTGGGTTCGCTGTGCTCTTCGGCGGTCTCTTCTAGGTGAGCATCTTCGGCTGTTTTGTTTCTCTGGTCACCGTGTTGTTCTTGCTCTACCATGTTTAACACAGCCTGTTTTCTTGTATGCTTGAGATCCAGTAGAGTCAGATCTGGTAGAGTTGCAGGCGGCCACTTGTCTGTTGCAGCTGGGCACCAAACCATTGGTGAACTCTCAGACCTCCCCTTGTTTCTTTGGCAAATATAATATTGTAGATCTTGTAGAACATACATCATGTGTGGCAGCTATCGTCTGCATTAATTTAATCCTGGTGTGCGGGTTCATGTGGTTTCATGGAGTCTATACTAAGTAATATATCATTTGAACTCTTAGTTTGTTCCGTGATGTTCTTCCAACACGAGTAAATCATTTTGGCAAGTATGAACTGACATTTGGAGAGCCATTTTCTATGATGCATGCAGTTTGGCATCGTTCATTGTCATTACATTTTGTATTTTCAGCAGATAATGAAATCAATCTAGTCATTATGCTTATGTGTTAACTTCTCAAGTGCTTTTGCTCTGCCTAGTTATATATCAGCCAACATACACAGATCTTTCTTTTCTGCACTAGATATTATTTATTTTTTGAAAGTTTGCAACATCGACATCATGTAGTGTAGCATGTAGCCTCACTTTGCTGGTCAGAAAATAGTGACTTGTTCTTGTTTTGCTAATTAACCATTTCTCCAAAATCACTTTTGCTAGTGGACAGGATCATAGCTCTACAGGATCTGGTTTCTCCATTCGGAAAGGTAAAGTGAAAAGGGAAAAAACTTCAGACACTTGGCATTATGCCCTATGTGTGGATGGGTTAAGCACACCTTGTTAGAAAGGTCTTCTACCTTTAGCATGAGGCTTCAGCATTAGCATGAGCCTTTTTATATTCTTTAATAAGTGCAAGCAGACAGATAGGATCTGGACATGAACTTTTGTACTACATATTTATCTGGTCCTGAAAAACAGAATCTGGTGTAGCGTAAGTCTAGTCCTGAAAAATATTTGCATGGAGATGGATGGAGTTGGACACCTTGCTTTCTATCCTGGCTAGCTGCTGTGAAATGCTGAAGGCTGAATGCTGGCTGCTATACCTTTCTTTCGCCACAACCACACATGTAGAGTATGTACCAATGTAAATTGGAGTAGAGTAACCAGCCATCCAAATTAACACAAATAATAGCTCTTGTTGATTTATTTCTCCATTCATTATTTAGCTGTAGTGGTGATAGATGATTCTTGATTCATCCATCAGGTTAATTAATTAATGGAGTGAGTGCATGCTCACTGTCACAGCATTAATAATCTAGCCCACAGATCCCTGATTTTTTAAGAGATACGAGCTGGTAGATAACCAATCAGATGAACTAAAGATCCAACAGAACCAGCTCCTAACCTAATTTCTTTTCCATAGAAATGGAGATCAAGTGAAGTCGCTAATTTCGGCGGTGGCTGCATCACCTAATTTAGGGTTGATAATATGCGTTGCAGCAGACAAAATGTCTTGTTCTCTTCACCCCTCTCTGCACTATGAGCCATGTTTCTGTCCAAAAAATTTAGCATGGATCTTTAAAAAAACATGGCTTGACATAAATACATATTTAAGGTTATGATGAGTAATTGATCAATGTTGCTGCCACCAAATTAGGTCGGCTCTTGATATCTCATTTCGGTTGTAACTTGAAACGAAAATAGGTCAGGAGCTGATTCTGTTGGACCTTTAGTTCATCTGATTGCTTATCTACCGTCCTGTATCTCTTAAATTATCAGGGATTTTAGTGTGGAAGTGAAGCTTTGATGGTTCTTTGGGGCCATTCAATTCAGACCTTGGGAGAGAATATGGAAGAGTTGGGCTCCTAGTAAATGTCGTTTTTTCATGTGGCTGGTTGCACATAATAAATGCTGGACAGCTGATAGGCTTGCAAAAAGGGGCTCCCGCACCCTGAGCATTGTCCCCTGTGTGACCAGGAGGAGGAGACAATTGACCATTTTCTTGTTTCTTGTGTTTTCTGGCGCCAAACCTGGTTTAGTGTGCTGCAGCGATTTGGTTTGCAAAATTTGGCTCCGCAACCTGATGATCAAGTCTTTGTGGACTGGTGGGAAATGGCGTCCACTAGTTTGGCTGAATATCCCAAGCAAGGCCTGAACTCTATCGTGATCTTAGTGGCTTGGTCGATCTGGAATCATAGGAATCGCTGCGTGTTTGATGGATGGCAACCTGATCTGAATGGGCTGGTCTCCTCCATTAGAGATGAATTGTGGTCGTGGGGGGTTGCTGGGGCTCGGGGGATCTCTCATCTCCTTGCCTTGCACCCTAGCAGATAGCTGTTCTAGTGGGTGTCTGGTCATGTGTGTGTTCCAGTGAGGGTGTCTGTTGTGCCCTTCGAATAACCTTTGTACCGGTGACTGGGTGATCCACCCCTATTTTTTTCCTTCTTAATATATTGATACTCAGTCCTCCTGCGTGTTCGAAAAAAAAGCTTTGATGGTTTCTTTAACCAAATATAGTGTTTTCCCTATTGGTGCTTGATTATCTTGTTAGGGTTGGATTGTGTATATTTATTATTTCTTATGAATCCAGGTCGATTTCCATTGTATAGAGAAACTGAGGGGAGCTAATCTACAAGGGAACGTATGCCATCGAATTAGATTCTTGTGGTCTTGATTAGAGTTTGCATAGTTTGCACAAGAGTCTAGTTTGCATAGCATACGTTCCCTTGTAGATTAGCTCCCCTCAGTTTCTCTATACAATGGAAATCGACCAATAGTTTTCATGCTTGCTTTCTAGGATTTATTTGGTGTTGCCGGTTTGCTCATCTATTGGTTAGAGTCTGATGAAAAATCAGGGTGTTTTTTCCGTGTCAGTACTCATTTGATGTTTCTTTCAAAGACTTTTGAGATGTTTGGCATGTGTTTGATTTTCATGTAGGGTCAAGATTGCATGTGTAGTTTGTTGTGATCCGTTGCTGCTTGTTTTGGTTCTGTTGTTTTGCTACTCGTTGCTCATTCCTTGGTCCATATTTCAGAATTTTTTGTCCTCTTAATTCATATATCAAATATTAAATATGGTTTTTGTGCACTATATTGGTTGGGAACTAATATATATGTTTCACTATGATGATATTTTGCACTCTACATGTTCCTTCAACAGAATACAAACTGGTTGTTATTTGAAAAGTGAGGAACTAACAACCTTCAAGTTGACGGTGCATTTCTTTTGGTTTGCTTTATGAAAGTAGTATGGCATAAATAAAAATTGAATCACTGACCCAGCAACATTTGTTACTGGTTATGACCCACATCTTGCCTTCTGCTTCAGTTTTGGAAAGATGCTGCCAAGTAAGAGGGGTGCTGATGATCTTACAAGATTCTCAGCTTATAATAAAAGAACTTGCAGTGGAGAAGAGGCAACTGACTTGTCGATTTCAGGTCCGCTGGTTCTTTCTTTTTCTTCACGTTTTTATTTATTATGGCTCTATTTGAGCGCTCATGTGTCTTGTAACATGTTTTCTTAATTTGGTGACTTATGTTGGGACAATCAAGATATCTGGAGTGAGCTGAGTGAGGAAGTTGCATCAAAGTTGTCTAGGAGGAGTGTTGTTCAATTGCTTTGTCCAGTGGTGATTATTCTGTGTACCCTTAATTTTTTTCTAATATGTCTACAAATCATTAGTTGTGAATGATATAAATTATGATTTTGTAGAACAAGGTGTGCTATATGCATCCTCTGGCATAGTTATAGAACGCCAGTGTTACATCACAAAGTTTGTGACTTCAGCAAGTTTGGTTAGAGCTTTACATGATTCTGAAACAATTGGCTATGATAAGCTTGAGGTTTGTGCTGCTGATAATCATTTATTAATTGCTATTGTTTACTGTACAGAATTGTGACCATTCTGTGCTGTTTTGCTTTTATCAACATAGATTGAAGTATGCCATGAAGAAGATGTTGCCATAGGGTTTCTGGAAGAATATGTTGGATCATGAAATTGCTGTTGTCAAAGTCATGTCCGTCCTTGATGTTTATTGCATGCCTCTCAATAATCAGATGCAATTTGACCCCCATGGTAGAAAGGTAGTGGCAGTAGGGTGTGACATTTCTGCCAGAGTATTGGCCACAAGTGGGACATGCACTGATTCACGTGGATCTCAATATAGTCGATATGTTATGTTCTCTACATGTAAATTATCTGAGGTACACTAGCATTATTCTGAGTCGTCTAATCTTTTCTGTTACTGTATGAACTGAACTATGTCTCGTATATGATAAAGAAAATATTACTGTACTACCTCTGTTTATTTTTACTCATCCCAAATTCCTAATAGCTATCAAACTGTACAGTTTTTTTTGCGAATATCAAACTGTACAGTTAAGTTGAATGGATTTGTGTTGGTGAATTTGCAGTGGAAGATAGTACAAAATTATTATACGTTTTAAAGTATTTAGTATTTACACATTGTTGATAAAACAATAGTATTTGCAATTTGTGTAAGGCGATCAGCTGTGATAATTGTAACATAAAAGTGGGAATAATTCTGATTCTTTATCATTTTAAAGCCTGCCACATTTTCTTGTAGACTATGCAGGGCGGCGCACTTTTTGATTTTTATGGGAACTTTTGGGCATGAACCTCTTCTGGGATATGGAAAGACCAATTTCTTGCCAAGAGTGTGTAATTCTCGAACGTCTGGGGCATTTTCATACATCCTTGAAAAAGAGTGTATTTCTAAACCTGGTGAAGCCAGTCAGGTTTGCAAATATATTCCAGTTTGTTTATCCATGTAGTTGCAGCTTCTAATGTTTACACTTGATAACAACTTGATGGTTTGATGTCTACTCTCTAGTTAAAGATATTTTCAAATGGGGATAGCTGTCTTATTGCCCAGTTGCTCTGTATTGTAGGCTTGTAGTGTAGCAACATTCCTCTGTATGAAATATTGAAGCCAATATATTTGTCTACCTCAAAACATGTTAGTTTTTTATTGTGGTAACTAGTTGGGATGTTAGATATTATATGTATAGGAGGTGTATGTGTTTCTGTTTTTTCCTGTCCTTGGAGGGCTTCTTAGCATATGTACATGGTGTATACCTGCCCCTTTAGGCTTGGGAATTGAGGCTGGTTGTCCATTCTAACATGGTATCAAGCTAGGTTTAGTTTTCTATCTGGGCTACGGCTGACCCGCGCTTGTCGGCGACTACGCGCTGCCCTGCGCTGACGGCCACGCGGGCGCCCTCGCCCGTGCCGCCCCCACACCCCTTGCATGGCCCCACGCGGTCTCGTGGCAGCCGCATCGCGCGCGCCCGCTTGCCTCGCGCCATCCGCGGTTGCCTGCGTCGTATCGCCTCGCAGCCACCCGAGCCCACGCCGCCGCCCGCGCCGCCCTTGCCTTGTGGCCTCGCGGCCGCCCGAGCCTGTGCCACCTCTGGCGCTGCCGTGCCCGCCCCTGCCTCGCGGCCTCCCGCACGCACCCCTACCTCGCGCAGCCGGGCTCGCGCTGCCCGTGCGGTACTCTTCCTCTCTTTCTTCCTCGCTCCCGTGCGACAGTCTGCTCTCTTTCTCTTGTGTTTCCTTTCTCAATCCCCCAAACAACAACAAAAAAAAGAAAAAAGAAAAAGAGAGAGATAAGTGAGCTGCCTCCCATGGCTTCTTCAGCATGCCCTGGTGTGTCCCTATTCTCTGCTGCCCTGTCATCTTCAATGGGACCATTGGGGTGACTTTGTTTTTCATATGGAGATCCAGGTGGATGGTCAATTGCTATGGGGCTACCTCACGGGCGCCGGGTCTTGTCCTTCCTACCCTGCTCTCCCCACGCCCCCCACATTCCCAACAGATATTGATGATGCTACTAAGAGTAGGCCTTGAGGTTGAGATGGAGAACTATAGTCTGATCTTAGTGCTTATGAGACTTGGCTACGTGAGGAAAAATGTGCCAAGGCCATCTTACTTGCGAGCATGGAGGTTGATCTGTCGGCTGTCCCTCCGAGGTCTTGCCACTTACATCTTATGTGGGATCATCTCCGTCGCAGTTACGAGATCCATAACGAGGCGATGTACCTTGCTGTGGTTAAGGAGGCTCAGTCGCTTCATTAGCTTGACTCTACTGTTGAGGACTTCCACCGTTAGATGATCAGCTGTCTGGCATCGCCTGGACGGTTTGGGCGCTGAGTTCTGTGGTGGCGGTACTTGTCGGTGCTGTGATCGTCATCGGGACCAGAGAGAGACTCCCCGCCTTCATGAGTTCCTCTCTCGTCTTCGTCCTGAGTTTGAGACTGTTCGGGCACAGTTGCTGACACGTCGTCCACCCCCATCGCTCTCAGAGGCCATGCCCGAGTTGCGAGCTGAGGAGACACGTCTTCGAGCTGGCGGTGTGAGTCGTGTTCTGCCGCAGCCCTCCGTCCTTGCGGCACACCTCCTTCTTCAGTCTCTCCGTCTCGGTCTCCAGTGGTGGCGGGGGCCCTTCTGGTGTTCAGTGTGGCTATTGCAAGCTTTATGGTCATGAGAAGGATTCCCGCAAGAAGCAGCACGATCGGCCAGGGCGTCGTGGTAGACGTTTCTCTCAGGGCTCCTCTCAGGGCTCTGGTGGTTCTTCTCAGCAGGGCACTCGTTCAGTGTCTGTTCAGTGTCTGTAGCAGAGCAGGAGGTTCTTGCCCTGTTCCTGCTGGAAATTGTGTATTGCTTAATTGGGCTAACCCTAGAAGGGTAGCAATATAGATAGAGTTACATGGGCCTGGACTCATACACTCTAACAGTTCCGTCGCCTTACTTCTATAGCTCAGGCCTTAGCCCATGGGACTACAGCTCAGGCTTCTAGTTCCACTCCTCTTCCTCCAGTTTCTTGACTTTGGTGCTTCTTTTCACATGACACCTGACTCGACCCATTTGTCCTATGTCTTCTTCGATCCACCCATTTTTGTTCAAACCGCGGATGGCACTTCGCTTTCTGTTGCTGGGAGAGCATTCTTTCAACATCTTCCTTTAATGTTCCTACTGTTTCTTATGTTCCCAAACTCACCATACAACTGTTATCTGCGGGTCAAATCACTGATCATGGTTGTTGCATAATTCTTGAACCTGATTCTTGTTGTGTTTAGGACCTTCGTACGGGCCTTTTAGTGGGGACTGGGCCTAGGCGCCAGGACTCACAACGCCTTTGGGAGCTTGATTGGTTGCGGCTTCCGTCCTCCACTTTGGTTCATTTGGCTCCTAGTTCTCCATCATCTGCGTCAGCTACTTCATCTACCACTTCTTTTGCGCAGTGGCATCATCGTCTAGGCCACCTATCTGGTTCTAGATTGTCCACTCTAGTTGGTAGTGGTGTCTTAGGTCCTGTTTCTAGTGACACTGCTCTCCATTGTATGGGCTGTAAACTTGGCAAACAGTTGCAGCTCCCTTATCCTTCTAGTGAGTCTCGGTCTCAACGACCTTTTGATCTTGTGCACTCTGATGTTTGGGGTCCTGCTGCTTTTGTATCAAAAGGGGGACAATCTTATTATGTGTTGTTTATTGATGACTATTCGAGATTTACCTGGATTTATTTGATGGCTTCTCGTGGTCAATTTCTTTCTTGCCACTATGATTCGTACACAGTTTGACTCTCCTATTCGCGTTTTTCGTGCTGACTCTGCTGGTGAGTACATCTCTGCTGCTCATCGTTCCTATCTTGCTGAGCAGGGTACCCTTGCCCAGTTCTCATGTCCCGGTGCTCATGCTCATAATGGCATTGCTAAGCGCAAGCATCACCACATTTTTGAGACTGCTCGTGCTCTCCTGCTCTCTTCTGAGCTCTCTCATTTTTGAGCTGAGGCTGTTTCTACGATGGTTTTTTCTCATCAATCGCCAACCATCTACTGCTCTCCAGGGTTGCACTCCCTATGAGCGTCTTTTTAGCACCCCTCCTTCCTATAGCCATCTTCGGTGTTTTGGGTGTTTGTTATGTCCTTCCACCTCGTGAGCGAACCAAACTAACTTCTCAGTCTGTTGAATGTGTGTTTCTTGGGTATAGTACCGAGCATAAGGGTTATCACTACTATGATCCTGTTGCTCGTCGGATGAGGATTTCTCGGGATGTCACTTTTGATGAATCTCGATCTTACTATCCCCGTTCCTCCTTCGGTCCTACTTGTATCACTGAGACCCTCTCGTTCCTCACTTTACTTGATTGGTATCTTTCGCTACCATCTCCATCTTTTTCACCACCTCCGGTATCCTATTCTCCACCTCCTCCTTCACCACTACCCTCTCCCTCTCCACAAGCATCTCCTCCACCACCACCGTTGCATCCTTCTCGTGAGATCACTCATTTCTACACTCGTCGTTCCCGACCTACTCCACCACCTGACACTTCCCTGTCTGTCCTTGCCCTCCTCGCTATGCTCTCCTCGACTGTAGCACTCTTTGTCCTCCTGACCGTCTTGGCTTCAGTGTTGCTGTCTTGGCTGAGCCCACGACCTATCTGGATGCTGGCTGCCACTCACCAAGAGTGGCAGCATGCTATGGCGCAGGAGATTACTGCCCTTGAGCGCACTGGCACGTAGGATCTTGTTCCTTTGCCATCTCGTGTCACTCCTATCACTTGCAAGTGGGTGTACAAGGTAAAGACCCGCTTGGATTGCTCTCTTGAGCGCTACAAGGTTCGTCTTGTGGCGCGTGGTTTCCAACAGAAGCAAGGTCGTGACTATGAGGAGACATTCACTCTTGTTGCTCACATGACTACTGTTCGGACTCTTCTTGCAGTTGCTTCTGTACGTCATTGGTCGATATCTCAGTTGGATGTCAAGAACGCCTTCCTCAATGGTGAGCTTCAAGAAGAAGTCTACATGCACCCACCTCCAGGGTACTCTGTTCCAAATGGGATGGTTTGCCGGTTGCGCGTTCCCTCTATGGTCTAAAGCAAGCTCCTCGTGTTTGGTTTGAGCGTTTCTCCTCTATTGTCATCGATGTTGGCTTCCAGCCTAGTGACCACGATCCTGCTCTCTTTGTTCACACTTCTCGTGGTCACACTCTTCTACTTCTCTATGTCGATGACATGATCATCACGGGTGATGACTCTCAGCGCATTGCTTTTGTGAAGCAGCGCCTCAATGAGACGTTCCTCATGTCTGATCTTGGCCCCCCTTCGTTACTTCCTCGATCTTGAGATCACTTCCACCTCCAATGGTATTTTTCTCTCTTAGGAGAAGTATACTCAGGACCTTTCTCGTGCTGCTCTCACTGATCACCGTGTTGTTGATACTCTCATGGAGCTTGGTGTTCACCTATGACCCACTGACGGTGTACCACTTACAGATCCCACCTGCTATTGCCACCTTGTTGGGAGCCTCGTCTATTTTGGCATCACCCGTCCTGACATCTATCACTCAGTTCATATCTTGAGTTAGTTTGTTTCAGTTCCTACTCAACTCCACTATGCTCGCCTCCTTTGTGTTCTACGCTACCTTCGTGAAACTCTCTCGTCGCCTTTTCTTCCCTCGCTCCAGTTCTCTCCAGCTTCACGCGTACTCTGATGCGACATGGGCGAGTGATCACTCTGATCGTTGATCTCTCTCCGCTTTCTGTGTTTTCCTTGGCTCCTCCTTGATTGCCTTTAAAACCAAGAAGCAGGTTGTTGTTTCCCGCTCGAGTGCTGAGGCTGAGTTGCGTGCTATGGCGACTGTGACTATAAAGGTGACATGGCTACGATGGCTTCTTGAGGATTTTGGTGTGCCTGCCACTACACCCATTCCTCTGTCTTCTCTGATAGTACAGGTGCGATCAGTATTGCTCGAGACCCAGTCAAGCATGAGCTCACCAAGCACATTGGTGTCGATGCTTCCTACATGCGGTCACAGGTGCATGATCAAGTTGTGACGCTCCATCATGTGCCTTCAGATGTTCAATTAGCGGATTTCTTCACCAAGGCGCTGACACGGGCACATCATAGATTCTTGCTCTCCAAACTCAATGTTGTAGATCCACCATGAGTTTGAGGGGGGATGTTAGATATATGTATAGGAGGTGTATGTGTTTTCTGTTTTCCCTCTACTTGGAGGGCTTCTTAGCATATGTACATGGTGTATACATTTGCTTGGAATAGAGGCTGGTTGGCCATTCTAACAGGGGATATGGTATCTCTTGACTAAGATTTTGTATACATTTGCTAAGGTCTGTTTGGATGTAGATACTGAAGGTGCTGGCATTGAATTGGTACCAATACTAAATCAGCCTTGTATTGGAAATGACTCACAATACCAAATCTATTGTTTGTATGTACATAGAATTGACCCTTCTCCTGCTCTCCACCCCACCACCTTGACACTCCTGTAGGAGCACCTGCCAGACTTGGGGAAGGAGGGAGGCGCTGGGCGGTAACCTTCACCTGCTGGCCCTGGGGAAGGAGAGGGAGGCGTTGGCCGGGGTTGGGTGGGTGGGTGGGGGGGGGGGGATACCTGCTCGGACCTGGGGAAGGAGAGGGAGACGTCGGACAATTGAGGGACCTGGGGAAGGAGAGATGCGTCAGGGGCTATGGGGAAGAGGCCCTGATTCCACTCAATAGGGAGGGGTCTGACTCTGTATTGGGTAGGCCCCTGCTGGTTATAGTTCAATACCAATGCATTGGGCCTCCAATCCCAAATCTCAATTCCACGTGCATCCAAACAGTAGCATTGAGGAAACCTTATTTCAATTCGAAAGCCTGGGCTCCAATATCTACATCCAAAATGGGGTGTTCTTTCTTGTTTTATTGCATTATTTGCTCATGTTGGTTCCTTTTGGGTTGGTACTCACGTTGAACTTCATGTACAGCGATAAAAGAAGACAGAGACGCATAGGTGTGAAACTTTTCCCCCATCCTGGAGGTGAATACACAATCACTTGACATTGGTTATGGGATGTATCTTTTTTTAATTGTGATCCAGAACTATTTGTAAGGTCCTTCAGTGGTGCAAATTAAGCCTTTGCATCTATACTTATATTTACCTTACTACTACACTAGCATTGCCTGTGTGTTATGATCACAAATAAGTATACCTCAGGCTCTGATTTCAGATATTAGTGTGCCTACTATATAAAAATCAACTGACTATGTAGTATGCACATATTCTGTTGGAGAAATTTACTCTAGGACACCGTTCAAATATGGTTTTGGCTGATGGACACTGTTCTAAGTTGTATTTGCTAGAAGACACTATTCAATTATGGTAATTAGCTCTTGGACACTATGTTTATTAAGATAATATTATCTTGAGATGGATAGGTGAGAGAAGTTAAAAGTGACCAAAATACCTCTGATTATTACTATATAATATCATATAGTTATCTAAAATTCATAACTTTTGCATACTAAGTCAGATAAAGACAATTTTTATATCAAAACTATAGTGCTCAGTGTGATCTACGATTTTGTAGTTGACAACTTTTTGATTAAAAACTATCTAAATTGTTAAAATATTTTTAAAATTCCCAAAATTTGAAATTAAAATTTTAAATTATTGAATGACTTGTACGTTGACATGGAATATACAAAGTTGCATCTATCAATATTTTAAATTGTAGCAGATATTCAAAATTTTAAATTTAAATTTGAAAAAAATAATAAAAAAAATAATATTCAAAATATGTTTAATTAAAAAGTTGTCAACTACAAAACTATAGATCTCACCGAGCACTATAATTTTATATAAAGCTTGTCGTCATCTGACTTCATATGCAAAAGTTATGTATTTTTTTACATAACTATAGAATGTTATATAATAATAATTAGGGGTATTTTGGTCACTTTTAACTTCTCTCACCTATCCACCTTATGATAATATTATTTTAGTAGTTATGGTATCCAAGAGCTAATTACTACAATTGAAGAGTGTCTTCTAGCAAATACGACTTTGAGCAGTGTCCACCAGCCAAAACCATATTTGAACGGTGTCCTACAGCCAATTTTCCCCCTTCTGTTAGTTCAATACTTTAGTAAATAAAATGCTACATGCACATCTCCTCTACATGAATCTCAACTCCTATAGAAGACTGAGTTGGTGATGATGGGGTGTCTGCCATCACCACCACTGTACACCTATATGTCACCACCATATATTATCCTGACATGTATTACAAATCAGATTCACCCTCTCACCCCGATCTCCTAGAATGATGTCAACCAAAGGTTCACTATATACACTGTACTCCTTCGATTTTGTATTGTTGTTGCAACACATGGGCAGCTTGCTTGTCCATCTAGAAAAGATCTGGATTGAGGGTGCATACCGCAATCATGATCATCACTTATAATATGAGTAGTTGCACAAGAAGCCATCATATTATATTTTACAATATTATCTGCAGAAATTTAAGTGATTGTTGCATATTGTACATAGAATTAGCGTCATTAGTAAGCCACAATTTGGGTTGACTGTTTCAGTTACCCCAGTCCATCATTGGATATAGTCAATCACAATGCGTGTACATTTGCTGATTTATCATGCCTTGAGCCTTTTTGCAGTTCCTCTGTGCCACTAACTATTATACGATGTCTTGTCAACCAGGTAGCATTAAGATTTTTGGTGACATATATCCTAATGGTGTCTGGGATAAACTCAAGGAAGGAGTTGCTTCTCACATACGTGGAAATCTTGTTGCACTTGCTTCGTTCAATGGTGATTTGACTGTAATGTGCTGTATACTATTTCACATTTGTATTTAGTCGTCACTAGCTAATGACAATTATGCTGCCCAGGTGAATCAAAATTATTTGCATGCTCGGGATTTTTCGTTGACTACTATGCTGATAAATGCCCGGCTATTCTGACATCAGCAAGCTTGGTTAGAAATCATGATGGCACAATTATTGAGGGCTTAACGGTCGGTCCTAATTATATTATACGTTTTTGTTCAAAAAAAATTATATTGTGCGATTATTGTTCTTTGAAGACACTGCTTTAACTCTTGTAGTATTGTTTGCAGATCGAGGTGTTGCTTCCAAACAATGAATGATGTGAAGGAAAATTGGAACATTATAGTTTACATTACAATGTTGCTCTAGTCAGCGTCAAGATTATAATGTTGATTGTCCTGCGAATCTGAAACATCAGACGGGGTATTGTTCTAAGTTAGTAGCTGTGGGCCGTCACTTTGAACCAGATTTAGTTATGGCTGCAGGTGGTGTATGGACCAGGTGGTCAGGCAAACTGCATTGCAAGGATCTTCGATACGCTGCATGTACAATCACCAAGGTAGCGCCATTGATTTTCTTGTTTTAATTGCTGCATGAATATGATGTACATGGCCTTGTGTACTTGAGATCACAACTGACAACTTCTCCATTTAAATTGACCTGGGTAGGCTGCGATTGGAGGGCCCCTTGTTGATGTCGACGGCAATTTTATGGGCATGAACTACTATGATGAGAACATTGGAACTCTGTTCCTAAAGTTTGATCTTCTCTGCGGAATTCTGGACTATTTTAAGACAGGACGGTAAGTGGATTTTCTTTCGGTGTTGAAGTTTTTGTTAGTGCTGCTTACAGGTTTTTGTTTTGCACTTGACTGAGATTTGTTATAACATTTCAATAATCAAGCTGGAGGAGGTTCAGTCAACTCCAATTTTTTTTGTGTTTGACAGAACAAATTATGTGAAGATAGAACCTCATTCAATATTACCTGGTCCGGAGGCCCATATTGTTAAAGATGGCGCAACAGAACCACTAAATAGGTAATGTTGATACATGTCAGTTACAATTAAATTGCCACCTTTGTGTGTGTGTGTGTGTGTGTGTGTGTGTATATATATATATATATGCTGATCACACTAGGATGTTGGGAAATCGTTGAATGGCAGCTGGATGGGGGCTGGAGAAAGTGAAGATATGGATACCATCATGGATCAAGATCGACGTGCAGCTAAAAATGAACGTGCAGCCATAGCCAAGCCCCATAGATATTGGTTCCGTGATGGATATTTCAGTGTGTACAAGTAGTCGCTACGTACGGTCGTGGAGCTTTTACTACCGTGTACATACCAAATAGTCTTTATTCTACGTACTCTAATGAACATGCGTAAGCTTTTGTTTAGCTGGATTTCTTGACGAATCTTCGTTTAATATTTGAACCCCTATATACTTATGCAAGTCAAGAACTGTACTGCTGAATCGTATGAGCCGCCCAAATAAATGACAATGTTAGTCTGTGCAAGTGGAGCCGTGCGCACAGCCTAGCTGGTTTCCAAATGTGCTGTCGAATGGAACCATGGATGGACACAAATGGATAGTTGTTTCTGAATCTGAGCCAGCCGTTTTTTTTTCGTTGTTTTTTTTTCTTGTTTTATGGATTTTTTTGTTCCTATTTTTTCTATTGACGGAATTCGTCCTCTGCGTTTGAGTGTAGAGGAGCCAGCTTTTTACGTGTTTTTTTTGCTGCGTCTCGTGTTTGAGTGTTTCGAGGAGCTGGCTTTTTTTCCCTTTTCGTCTAGTAAATATTTCCCCCCCAACCGCATACTTATTTTAATTGGATAATAAAAAAATGTCGAACACCAATGCAAATTTAAAACTATGTTGTCACTAAACGTTATGCAACCAGCATTGAACGGAGTAATTCGTGCATAAATCACATGTCCAAATCATTATGACATGTGAATTAAATCGTAACAATGGAACAGTGGGATTTGGGAGGATTATAGTTTAATAATTATTTTTCAGAATACGAAAATGGCATTCATTTAGGATGAAATACTAAAGGCCTGTTTGGTACAGCTCACAACTCATCAGACTGTTGTGAGCTGTTTTTTTTTATCAAACACTTTTTTTTCAAAATAGCTTCATCGGGTTGTTGTGAGCTGTTTTTTATCAAACATATTTTTTTCAAAACAGCTTTACTCATGAAGCTGTTTTATCTCTCTCTCACAAAATCATAAGCTGAGATGAAACTGAAAAAGTAGCTTTTCATAGCTTATCCTCTATTTCTCTCGCACAACCATGCATGAAGTTGTTGGTGAAGCTGTTTTTGCCAAACACTTTTTTAAAACAGCTTAGCTTCACATAGGAAGTTGCTCATGAAGCTATTTTTTAAAAAAAACAGCTTTACTAGTGAAGCTGAGCTGTACCAAACGAGACCTAAATCTGTTGCTGCAAAAATAAGAACCCTCAAAACCAAACTGCACATAACCTTGTAAAGCCATGTGAGGCTCTAGGCAAATAATTAAATCAATGAATATGAAAATCATGAGGCAATATGTGGTAGCAATTCATCTCAATTATGGTAAAAATAAGTGCACTTGTCAAAACACAATTTCTACCAAAGAAACAAACTCCAAGTTTCATTCACTATACATGAAGAACTCAGTTGGTCACACTAAAGTAAGGGCTAGTTTGGTAGAGCTCTATTTGATTCTGATTTTCTATAGAAGCTGATTCTCTGAGAGAAGCGATTCTATGGCTGAAAGTGATTCTCTTTGATTTTTTAGCATAAACTCTTAAAATCAGCATGGAGAATCACTTCATAGAATCAGGGAAAGCTACTTTTTTCAGCTCCCAGCCCCTTAGTTCATCTTAGTTCATTTTAGAGAATCACTTCATAGAATCAGCAGAGAATCACTTCTCTTTAAAAAACCGTTTGGCAGAGCTCCTGCTGGATTCAGCAGAGAATCAGCTCTGGGAGCTCTGCCAAACGGGGCCTAAGCAAACAAGTTGTAGTACACATGATTTGTATATCTCTTCTCTACTATACTAAAGCATTGGATGTTAACGTCACCGTAATCAATCAGACTGTCCTAATCGCGTTGTCTTCGTCTCGGGGGTGTGACCTTCGAATAAAAAAACCCGGACCATTCCCCTACCCATGATCCCACGTCCATCGCCGCCAATACACACCTCTATCCCATCCACACGGCGCACCCACTCCCACCGTCCCATGGCGGTACCGGTCCTTACACGCCATCATCAAGACTACGCTGCCGTCGTCGCTGGACAGGACCACAAGCGAGGCCACTTCCGTCATCAGCGCCACCATTGACACCGGGTGGCACGCTTCGCGACAGCCTCGTCCCGCACGCACCGCTGTTGCTGTGTCTTCCTCGCTGTCCTTGATTCACCTGCTTCTTCTCAATCTCGGACGTGCCTCATCACTGGACAACACAGGCGAGGCCGTCTCCGTTGTCAGCTTCACCAACACCGGGCAACCTCATCCCGCGCTGCTATGCTACTGACTCTAGGTACGCTCAATCTATTTTTTCCTCCATCTTGTTTTCAATTCTTGAACGGATTGATCGAGCATCTCTCAATCTATTTTTTCACCCTACTGATGTTAGTAGTTCGGGCTTGCAATTTGGATTACAGACTAACCCTACTGATGTTAGTAGTTTGGGCTTGTAATTTCTAAGGTAAACTGCTAATTTTTCCAGAACAAGCACATATAACTCAATTAAGCTTGTATTAACTTGTTCAAAGAAATCACAATATATTCCAAAATGACAGTCATACGACCTTTTAGATCCACCAATCAATTTGAATGCTTACTTGTGGCCAGCTCAAGCGCCTATAATTTTCTAGTGGGCTAATGAATAATGATGCTTCTCATGTTGCCTCCAAAGCTATCAGAACTGGCAGGGTATACATAGAAAATTTCTTCACACTTTGCTTATCAGCCAATCCAAACTGATGCTTCGCTTGTCCTGAATGATTAGGTAGCAACTTGAAAGCCCTAGTTTGGTTTTGATAATTGATGAAACCTATTTAGTCTAATCTTATGGCTAAATATGTGTGTAGCTCTTGAGACGGATTAGGACCAAGCCAAGTGGTGAAGATAGCAAGGTGACAACTATGATGAGATGATAATGACCACAAGCACACAAGTGATCAAGTGCTCCACATTTGGTGGGATGGAGAAAATCTCTACTATACTAAAGCATTGGATGTTATCATCACCGTAATCAAGCGGACGGTCTCCTAACTGCGTCGTCTTCGTCTTGGGGGCGTGACCTCCGAATAAAAAAACCCTGATGATTCCCCTGCCCATGATCCCACATCCATTGCAGCCAATACCCACCTTTATCCCATCCACAAGGCGCACCCACTCCTACCGTCCCATGGCACCACCAACCCCTACACGCCATCATCAAGGCCACGCTGCCGTTGTCGCTGGATAGGGCCACAAGCGAGTCCACCTCTGTACGCCAGCACTAACACCGGGCGACACGCTTTGTGACGGCCTCGTCCCACGCGCGCCACCACTGCAGCGTCTTCCTCTCCCCGTCCTCGATTCACCTGCTTCTTCTCAATCTCGGACGTGCCTCATCACTGGATAACACAAGCGAGGCCACCTCGGTCGTTAGCTTCACCGACACCGGGCAGCCCACTTCACGATGACCTCATCCCGCGCTGCTATGTTCCTGACTCCAGGTATGCTCAATCTATTTTTTCTCTATCTTGTTTTCAATTCTTGAACGGATTGATCGAGCATATATGTTCGCTCAATCTATTTTTTCACCCGCTGATGTTAGTAGTTCGGGCTTGCAATTTGGATTACAGACTGACCCTATTGATGTTAGTAGTTTGGGGCTTGTAGTTTCTTAGGTAAACTGCTAATTGTTCCATAACAAGCACATATAGCTCAATTAAGCTTGTATTAATTTGTTGTTGATACTTACTAGCGTCGCTACCAAGAGTAAAGATAAACCCTATCCCCGGCAACGGCGCCAGAAAGCTTGTTGGCACTTCTTAGCGTCACACTAATGCTAGGGTGTCACCACTAGCGGTAATAAATAGAAGTGGTTGGTTGGTATATATGAGCACACAGAAAAAGATCCGTAAGCGCACGGATACCGTTGTAGCTTTCACCCGGAGGTTTTAATATCGTATCCACAAGGAAACGTGTGAGATTAACTACATTCTAACTTAACCAGATAAGATAAACAAGTGGTAGTGGAAACTAAAGTAGAAACAAGATTCAGTAAAAACAAGATTAAAGCGTAAGGGGATAGTAATCTAGTTTAAGGTCGATAGTAGGAATATAGAGAGGATAACTTGGGATTCTCTTGTTCTGATCTAGGCAAGAGACTATGTTTTATACGATTCAACTGGGGACATTACGATAGAAGGGTTGCATCTAGAGTACATCCCAACTAGGTAACTACGGTCCTGCTCGTCCTATAAACGGGTGAAAGGTCGTAGTTTGGTTTTGGTAATTGAGTGACAACCTTAGGTGGACTAATATGTGTTTAAGTGTAATACATAGGTGATTAGTCCACATGTGATCATGTATGAGCAACATATGCCATAAAGGTGAAATGGCTTGGAGGAAGTTGCAATGCTCATGCATGTGATGATGAAGGAGCTTATTGCATATGTGACATAACATGGAGTCATGTGGCTAAGATGGTGAAGATCAAGACAAGACTTGGCTTGATGGACCGGTTGCGAAGGTGAAAGACAAGTTAGAGGCTTTGAAGCCATTGGTACCTGTTGGCATTTCTTAGTGTCGCTACCAAGAATAGAGATAAACTCTATCCCCGACAATAGCACCAGAAAGCCAGTTGATATGTGTAACGCATACAGACAAATCCGCAAGCGCACGGATACTGTTGTAGCTTTCACCCAGGAGTATTCCGGGGTATCGTATTTATATCCTCAGGGAAGTAATGTGTAAAGAGTTTAATAACTGACGATCATGTATCTACTAACTTAGTGTACCGACTAGATTAAAGTCGGGGTAAGTGGTAGCATGTATGTTTGATAGATGCATGATACACCAGAGAATTCCATAAAAAGATAAAGAGCAGATAACACAGTTGGGAGGTCATCGGAAGAGTTCAAGGTTCCTATATACTTCTCCATTATTGTGGTTCTAATGTAGATCTAACCCAAGGGATTAACTAGAGCAAAGGCCAAGCATAATGATTACACCATAACACTTTGGAGGAGCAGTTCCTTTCCGGTTCTCGAAGAGACTGGGAAGGGGTAACCGGGAGAAGGCTGCCTAAAGCTCTACGAAACACCAACCCGAACATGGTGGAATACAAAGGCCTGGTCAGAGCTGTCACCCCCGGGGCTATCACAACTATTCGTGGGGTTGGGCGCAACCTCAGGTAACAGATAGTCTAGACACCACGTCTATACTACCGATTACTACTCTACTCACATATAATAACTAGAGCACTCGGTCGAGCGGAGTTCCCATGCCAAGGTGCAAAACATTAGACTAACCATGCTTTGGCTAAGGTAAGAACTAGACAACCATGTAAGTGATTTAACTAATTAGAGAAGATAAAACATATTGAATCTAGAGTTTACAAAGAAGTTGATACAAGATTATACGATCCTCCGAGGACTCCTCTGGAACTTGAGCATTCTCCCTCACTCTCAATAGAGCTATTCTACGACTACATCTTGGCAATTTGGTGAAGAGGACTCTTGTAGTGTGCATGATCTCTATGAAGATGATCATATATGATGAGAGGGGAATCTTATATAGTGGAGGTGTAACACCCCCGGTGTTAAGCAATCCCTAAATGCATAATCTGGCATGGCATGAGCATGCATCTCATCATTTCATGTGCATAGGTTTGTTGAAGTGCTTAAGTCCTTGTTGGTCTCTAGTGTAACCTTGTTTGCTTTCTGTTTCTGACCAAGTGCCTTATAACAAAGTTGTAGATCTTGATGAAGGGAACAACTTTGCTTTACAGCACTTTCTCAGAAAAAGCTGTTAAATTATGATTTCTTGCATTAGAAAAATGGTTTAGCACTAAAATTCTTTTAAACAACAGAATTTGGACTTGAGCCTTAAAGATGATTTGTTCCTTACAAAATTCTAAGCAACTTTGCTTTTAGGACCTTTTCCTAATTCGGCTTAGTTTAGGAGTTATAGAGCGTCAAAGTTTTTAACCAAACTTCATTAGTTTAACCCCAGTGGACCCCGCCTGTCAGTCTCTCCTTCTTCTCCTTCGCGGACGCCGCTCCCTCCGCGCCGGCAGAATCCGCCCGCAGCCGCGAGACCGCTTCGCCGGCCGGCCAAACCACCGACTTCGCCGCCCGTGGTTTGCGCCCGAACTCGCCACGTCGCTCCATGCACCGCGTCCTCGCCCGCGCGTGTCGCGCGACGCCTGACGCCGCCGCGTCCGGTCGGGAGTTCCCCGACGGGAACCGGCCAGGTGCAATGCACCTAGCACTTCGTTCCTTTTGCCTTCGCTCCGCCCCGTGCTTGCAACCAGAGGAGCATTCCATTGCTCGCTCTCTCCCTCGCTCCACTCCACTCCATCTTCACCAGAGCTCCGCGCCGCCGCCGCCCGCCGAACCTCGGCGAGCGATTACTCGCTCCACCGCTCACCGCCGTTCGATTCCTCCCGCCAGTTCTCCGCCTTGACCTCCTCTTTCTCCGGTAAGGGTTGGTTTCCCCTCTCTCCCTCTCTAGCCGCCGGAACAGCGGATGCCATCCGCAAGCTTCCGCCATGGCCGCCACCGTGACCTTCATGTGGACCGGTCATCTCCGGCCAAGCTATCCCAAGCCGAGCCATGTCTAGTCTGCTCTACCTCCGTAGTAGCTTAGAGTTAGTTGGAGCCCTCTCTTTCGCCGTGTTTCAGCCGGAACCGAGCCGTGTCGTCGCCGTGTCCGCCATGGACCGCCGCCGTGCATAGCTCCGAGCAATGCCGGGGATGCCGAAGCCCGAGAGTTGCTCCAATAGGTCGCTTAGGTCTTGCTTGGGCTAGTGCTAACCTCGCCGAGTCGCAAGCCGCCGGGAAGAGTTCCGCCGCCGAGTCACAGAGCCGCCGCTCCGCCATGGCCGCCGTCGAGCTTGCTCCGGTATCCCTCTGGCTTAGCAAGTCGGTTAGTTGTGTTCGCCTCGCAAACCCGCACCCAGGGATGGTCTCAGTGTCACCGGAAGCGTCGCCGTCGACGAGCTAGGGCCGGTCAACGACCACGGCGCAAAACTCCGCCGTTGACTGCCGAGCCTGGCCTCGCGCGGTAACGTGCCGAGCTTGGCCTCGGAAGCTTGGTCGCCCTGACCAGCGGGCCCGACTGGCAGTAAGAAAGAGAGAAAGGGAAGAGCTTGGGTGCCGTAGGCCTCGGAAAGCCGGATGCGCCGAGCCTTCGCCTCGAGCCTCGACCGAGTCGGTTGAGTTAGTCTCGGTTGAGTCAGTAAGTCTCGGTTGAGTCAGTAGCCTCGGCTGAATAGGTTAGCCTCGGCTGTCAGTGTGCCTCGGCCGAATCGGTAAAAGGTGTCTGAGCCTCGGCCGAATCGGTCGAGTGCGTCTAACCTCGGCTGAGTTGAGCCGGGTGTGCCGAAGCCTTCGCCTCGAGCCTCGGCCGAGTCGCGCCGGGTGTGCCGAGCGTCTGTCTTGTGCCTCGGCCGAATCAAGAAGGGAGTCCGTACGTTAGGATTGAGTTTTCTTTTAAAATGTGTTTTGCAGAATTCATGTAAGGCTTCAAAAATTCATACAAGGCTCATTTTAAGTCCAAATGCTGTGAAACAAATTTGTTAGGTCAAGCATGTTTAGATCTATCAGTGAAAACTGTTGAATGCATTCTTGGTGATACTTTTATGTGTAGATTTATTTACATTAGAAAAGTGCTGATAACTTGGAAAATGCATAACTAATTATATATCAGTCAGAAAAATGTGATTCCAGTTTTGTTAGGTTTGTATGAAGTGTAGTTTCAGAGAAAAATATAATATGAGGTTGTTCTGTGAATTAATTTGACAGTAGCTTTTAAAATGGTTAAATGTCGTTTCCTTGTTTATTTTGTAGTAATTAAAATATGAGGAATATGAACCTGAGAATTTAAGCACATTGCTCTTGTACTAGGAAGCTCAGTAGAAAAATAAGAAATCTGTTGTTTGACACTTTTTGCTAGGGTGTGTAGTTCAAAGCACCTTTCCATGATAGAATTTGTCTTTTTCATAGAGAATGGAGTTTAAGTCCAAATGAGATGAAATTTGGACAGGGAGCTAGATTAGGTGTTGTTAACTCCAGTAATTTCTGTAGATTTTTCTGAAGCTGCCTAGGTTAGGTTGCTGTTTAAAGCATGTGTAAATAGATTTATTTCAGCAAGTAATTAGAGGGTAATAAACTCACTAAGTAGACTTTGATGTGGTGACAACATCGCTTAACAAGTTGACTATGTTAGGTTAAATAGTGGGATGATGTTGACTACCTTGTTGAAGAGAATGCAGTAGATGACATGTGCCTATCTCCTGATTGCTGTCGATCATGTGCATCACATATGCATTCTATGTGCATTCATCCTATTCATGCGCACTATGCATCATACAGGATCAGCGGAGGAGATCCAGACCCAGTCGATACTGGAAGAGCCCAGTCCGGAGGAGAACCTGACAGAAGAAGCCGGAGGGACCGACGCCGACGAGTTGCCCGAGTGCCGCGATCACCGTCCGTCGGACTTTGAGAAAGGCAAGCCCCGGAGCATTCTAACTCCTACGGTTTGCAAATGTTTTCTAATTAACCTGATGATGGATGTTGCATTAGGTTATAGGAGTTGATTGCTACCGTTGATGCACTATTACTTATCCTTGTCCACCTGCAATATATCTTGATATCCCTGTTTAGGTCTAGGCTCGTTATATGCTTAGCCCTGCTTAGATCGGTAAAAGTCGGGTGATTCCTGTCTCCCGCAATAGGTGGATACTGATCATGTTTAGCCTGTGCTATCATGAGATAACCATGTGATAATTAATCTGAGACGGAGGCGGGATGTAAGAGCAGCAGGACATGGGTTCTGTGTGCTAGTAGGCTCCCGTCTGTGTCGCATAGGACCCGTTCGGGAATGTCCCTTCAGTCAAATTGAACGCGTCGATCACTTAACGGAGTTGGTCTGAGTACCTCCCGTGAAGCCGAGTAAGGTTATTCGAGCCGGTGATGGAGATGTTGACGCCTAACACCCAGGGCCTCAGCTGTACCGTGGGCAACTATTCTGATCGACCTGGCATGGTCCGAGGGCAGGCAGGGCCTGATCGACCTGGCATGACCGTGGGCAGTTATAGATTGAGCGACCTGGCACTGAGATAACCCCGGTGTAGAAGGGCCCATGGCCGTCCCGCGCTTTGTGTTCTCGAATCTCCTGACTGGCAGCTTACGACTGCCGTAGCCGGACGTGCCGGGCGAGTGTGAGACATTTTATCCCCAGCTGGGTAGGAATCGATTATAATCGCCATCGCTCCTGGACAGTGAGCAGTTGACTTTAGATCATCTCCCGTAGAACTTATGGAACTAAAATGGTTATGGAATCTGAAAGGCTATTGATGAAATAGTCACTCTTGATTGATTAATTAGCAAGTGCTTGTTTAGTACAGGTGCAAATCTAGTAAGGTAGAGTTAATGACTAAAAGCAATTGCCAACATCTGAAACTGAGTTTTATTACTAAAGCTTTCATGCAAAGGAGTATGTACAGCCAACCCCACTTATATAGCCTACATGATCCTTGGAGTCTCATTATTTTGGTTTTGACGGGTAAGTCTAGCTGAGTACCTTCTCGTACTCAGGGTTTTATTTCCCTTGTTGTTGCAGATGGCCAGTGCTTTTATGGTTACTGCGAGAACTGCTTGTACCCGGTAACGGGTGATGACTAGACCAAGGGCATGGTCAACACTTATCTCATCTGTTGCTTTTGTGGACCCGGTCAACTGATGGCACCGTATTTATGAACAATCCAAACTTATGTTTTAAAGACTATGTTGCTTCCGCTACTACTATCAAATTATGGTTTGTAATATTATTTCGTACTCCGATGTAATTTGAACTATGTGCAACTGTGTGTAACCCGTGAGCATGTTCGTGGAACAAGTACGATCTTGGCTGGATGTCGTTGAATGATTTGAAATCCTTCGAGATTTCCGGACTACCGGGTTTGTACGAGCTTAAGTACTCGATGATTTCTGCGAGAGCGGAGGTTTCAGTGCTTAATCTGGTGCAAATTGGTCGGTTCTGTTACAGCTGGCATCGGAGCAAGTTCTGCGTTACTGTTCATGGGTGTATTTTAAAAACAATATTTTATAAAGGATAAAGCTATTTGCCAACTTATAGTTATATTAGGATTTGGAAAATCTTAAGGATTAAAGCTAAGGTGTGCCAGTGACCAAGTCCTTATGCCCAATAGAAATTTAGGTGGCTATTTAAGTACTAACTTGGGGGTTGTGCATCATATTTAATTCTGTTATTCTGTCGTCCATACGGCAAGGGTGAAATTGTATGGGTGCTATTCTTCGGAATAGTAATGTATGGATCAATTGCCTCTACGCCAAGGTAATAAGTGAGTTGTGAGAGCATGATTGGACAACCGCCAATCTAGGGGAGTGCTTGAATGATGCTGACATGTATACCTGTTGCACACAAGTATATGTGGAAGTATTAATTGTGGGAGTAATACTTTTCTGATGGGTGCATATACTGCTTACGTGTATACTGGGTGTGCACCTAAGCCAGTATTAGATTTAATTTTCAGCAATGCATGATATTCATATTGTGGGCAGGGCTGAAATGAACTTTCTGCAGGTACACTAACTTGCGAACGTGTAGTACGCTAGTTAACGCTATGAGTGAACGTTGTATGCCACCGTCTAACCGTTAGATTGTTAGGCAGTGAGGACGTATGTTACGCTCATGCATCATGATCATATAATCTTGCATTAATTTACTTCCTTCCTTATGTTATCCGTCCCGATCTTAAATAAAAGTTGTTCTCAACTAATTAAAAACTGTGTGGATACACTTCTTTCAGATGGCCCGCACTAAGCGTACCGCCCGCAAGTCGACTGGAGGCAGGAGGCCCAATTACATGCTGGGTCCTTGGACCGAGGAGGGATCCGAGGATTTTCTGGAGGAGTTGGCATGCCTACTCTTTTGTGGAGGGTGCTGCACTTAGTCGGATACCAGGAGGGCCAGGAGCCGCAATATGAGTGGCATCGAGTTCAGTTTTCAGAGGATCGCTACATGTACACAGTTGAGGTGGACGTGCCCAGCCGTGATCCGCAGGATCATGTGTGGTGCCGCAGAGTGTTTGCTCTTCAGGGCAGGACTCCTTGGGATGGAGCCAACCAAGTTGCGTACACTGTTCTTCGGGATATCATGGAGGATCATCCAGAGGTAGTTGCCCAGGCCACAGCCGGTGTCTTCCTACAGCAGATCCGTACCAGTCCGTGTGGCGTCAGCCGGGTACCACTGTGTTGGGGCTAGTTCTTCAGAGCGTGAGCACTGCGCAGGGCCAGCTGGGAGTGCGATGGCTGCACTCATGGCTACCTACGGGTGTCTGTCACGTAGCTACGACCACCTGGACCACATCCTCAGTGAGGAGATAGCGCACATCACCAGGGTCAGGAGGCGCATGCACAGAGGTCGACCTTCTTACCACTCAGCTAGCTCACTTGACCGTTGAGAGAGACCAGGCTCGTCAGAGGGAGCAGGAGACGGCACAACAGCTTAGTGACCAGCAGGGTATGACGACCTTCTTATCCACCATCATGGCCGAGACTGAGGAGTCGCTACGTAATGTTTGTCTCGAGGGTATGCGTGCGACTGAGCAGAACAGGCTTCTCAGGCTACAAGTGGGAGATTTGGAGCTGCAACTTCATCATCTCCAGGACTACAATGATCGCCTACATGAGGAGATTCATCGCCGTGAGAATGAGAGGAACCCTATCCTTCCTCAGGAGGACCCGGATTCTCATGCTTCGTCCAGTGGTTTCGACATCTCGAGTGATGATGATGACAACGACGATGATGACGAGGGTGCCATTAGGGAGTAGACTAGTTAGTGTTAGCGCGTAGTGATCTTGTCTCATGTCTAGTGCTTGATCTTTTGGGGTATCACGTGGATGTAAGGATGTGTGTTGGACCTATGTGCGTATGGCGCAAGACCTTGAAAAGTCCCATATGTATGGGCACCTATGGATGTTATGTTGACTTTTGTATGTTATGTGATGAGCACTTTTTATCATGTGATGATGCGTTGTGGATCGAAATTTATTATGCCTCTGTAATTGTTTGGTGAATTCGTTTTCCGAATAATTTTGTTGGCATGGTTTATTGTTCTCCGCAATTTTGGCAACGTCGTTTAATGATTATTGCTATCGCTACATGCAGATGACGACGACTCGCAGTGGAGCGGGTGGTAGTGGTGGTAATGATGGTAGCAGGGAGAACCGCAATCCACCACCTCCTCCACCACCCACGGCCGAGCAACTCTTCGCTCAGTTCTTGGGAAGCCAACGCAACATCGAGGCGCTTCTGCGAGAGAATTTAGCGCATAACAATCAACGCCCTGAGCCGAATCAGTACAGCTCGTTCAAGGATTTTCTGGACACAAGGCCGCCAATTTTCAAGGAAGCCACAGAACCTCTAGAAGCAGAAGAATGGCTGCATACAATAGAGCAGAAGTTTCGACTGCTCAGGCTTACAGAAGAATTAAAGGCAGAGTATGCTGCACATCAGCTACAGGGGCCAGCCGGAATTTGGTGGGGACATCACCGTACCACTTATCCAGCTCGTACACCTGTCACTTGGAGAATGTTCGCGGAAGCTGTTCGCGGGCACTATATTCCGCCAGGCTTGACTCAGATGAAGATGGCTGAATTCATGAGCTTAACACAAGGAACTCGATCAGTGACCGAGTATCATCACTTGTTCAACTCTTTATCTCGCTATGCACCAGACTTTGTTGATACCGATGCTAAGAAGATAGCTAGCTTTAAGAGAGGACTGAATACTAAGATGGGAAAATCAGTGGGTACTTCATCCCGCACAGTTTTCAATGACTTCATCAGTGACTGCCTGATCCAGGAGAATCACAACAATAAGCATGCTGCAAGCAAGGCTAGGAAGAGGACCCTGGAATCTGGATCATCTCAGTTTAGAGGACCACCAGCCCAGCGTTCTCAATACCGACCACCAGCACCTGGGGCTCGTTTCAGGCCGCCTCAGAAGAAAGGACAGCAAGCAAGCTCAGCGTGGTCAACGACCATACAAGGTGGCAGCAAGTCAGGCTCGAGCAGGACAAGGCAGCTCAACTGGGACCAAGCCCATAGTTCGGGGACCGTGCTTCAATTGTAACCAAGAGGGGCACTTTGCAAGGTATTGCCCACACCCAAGAAGCAGCAGGCTAATTACCCGCGCGTCTGCATAACATGACTGCTGAAGAAGCTCGTGCAGGAGAGCCCGTGACTGCCGGTATGTGTCTCGTGAACCATCATCCTGCAGTTGTTTTATTTGATACTGGATCATCGCATTCTTTCATGAGCAAGGCATTTGCACTAAAGCATAATCAAGAAATCTCTGAAATGGATTATGGGTTTCGCGTGAGCTCCGTAGGGAGTAGCGTGTTATCTAGACAGATGGTGTGTAATGTGACCATCGATATTGGAGGGCATAAATTTGGAGCCAACTTAGTGGTTTTGCCGGGACTAAGTATGGATGTAGTCTTAGGCATGAGTTGGATGACCATGTGGAGTGCGGTGTTAGACACTGCAAACAGGACTCTTACCTTATCTGATAGTCGGACAGGTAACAAGCTTCGCGTATCTCTTCCTCGAGGTGCCGATCTTGTTGACTTATCTTGTACTCTTGCTATAGAAGACCTCTCCAAAATTCCAGTTGTTAGGGATTTTCCGGACGTTTTTCCAGATGAGTTACCAGGGTTACCACCGAAGAGAGCAGTGGAGTTTGTGATAGAGTTGTTACCAGGAACTGCACCAATCTCTAGGAGACCGTATCGAATGCCGCCCAATGAGCTGGCAGAACTCAAGACCCAGATCAAGGAACTCTTGGACAAGGGATTCATTCAACCCAGTGTATCAGAATGGGGTTGCCCAGCTTTGTTTGTCAAAAAGAAGGATAAGTCCTTGCGCATGTGTGTGGATTATCGTCCACTCAATGCCGTGACTGTTAAGAATAAGTATCCGTTACCTAGGATAGACATCCTTTTTGATCAGTTATCAAGGGCCAAGGTGTTTTCTAAGATTGATCTAAGGTCAGGGTATCATCAGATTCGAATCAGACCACAGGATATTCCAAAGACCGCTTTCTCAACCAGATACGGGTTATACGAGTATCTTGTTATGTCCTTTGGATTAACCAATGCTCCAGCATATTTTATGAGTTTGATGAACTCCGTGTTCATGCCAGAATTAGACAAGTTTGTGGTAGTGTTCATTGACGATATTCTGGTTTACTCGGAAAATGCAGAAGATCATGCAGAACATTTGAGGGTTGTCTTATCTAGACTCAGGGAACACAAGCTCTATGCTAAATTCAGCAAGTGCGAGTTTTGGATGAAGAAAGTACAATTTCTTGGTCATATTCTGTCAGAAGAAGGAATCTCAGTAGACCCTAGTAAAGTACAAGAAGTCATGGACTGGGAAGCTCCTACTTCAGTTGGTGAAATCCGGAGTTTTCTCGGTTTAGCGGGATATTATCGTCGATTATTCCCGATTTCTCCAAAATTGCAAAGCCAATGACAAGTTTGTTGCAAAAGAATCAGAAATTTGAATGGACGGAGAAGTGCGAAACTGCTTTCCGTACCTTGCGGAAGCTGTTGACCACTGCTCCTGTTTTAGCTCAACCGGATGTTGAGAAACCCTTTGATGTCTTTTGTGATGCGTCAAAGGTAGGCCTAGGTTGTGTTCTCATGCAAGAAGGCAGAGTGATTGCTTATGCTTCGCGGCAATTGCGAAAGCATGAAGTGAATTACCCGACCCATGATTTGGAATTAGCTGCCGTTGTACATGCTTTGAAGATTTGGAGACACTATCTGCTTGGGAATGTCTGCAATATGTACACCGACCACAAGAGTCTTAAATATATTTTCACGCAAGCAGAATTGAATATGAGGCAAAGAAGATGGCTTGAATTGATTAAGGATTATAATCTTCAAATTCACTATCATCCAGGCAAGGCGAATGTTGTGGCCGATGCTCTGAGCCGGAAATCACACTGTAATGCTATGAAGCTTCTACCAGAGGATGAGTTCAGCTTAACACATGCTGCAGTGCTACATGATTTAAAGTTGCGCAATGTGTTAGTAGACCAAATTATAGAAGGCCAGAAAACCGATAAAGGGATCTATCATATTAAGGAAAGGCTCAAGGATGAAAAAGAGGCCGATAAGCATTTTCGAGTTGACGAAAATGGAGTTCTATGGTTTAACCAGCGATTAGTGGTGCCTAAGGATAGAGAACTCAGGAATCGGATCATGGATGAAGCACATTTGTCCAAATTATCTATTCATCCTGGAAGTACAAAAATGTACCAAGATTTGCGTCCGAGATTTTGGTGGACCAAAATGAAGAAAGAAATTGCTGCTTATGTGGCCAGATGCGATACGTGTTGTCGAGTAAAAGCTATTCATTTGAAACCAGCTGGAATGCTTCAGCCATTAGCTATACCTGAATGGAAGTGGGAAGAAGTGAGTATGGACTTTATCGTTGGTTTACCCACGACTCAGAAGGGTAATGATTCAAGGTTTGGGTAATTGTGGATCGTCTCACAAAGACCGCACATTTCATTCCAGTCAAGACCAACTATAAGGCCCCAGATTATGCAGAGATCTACATAAGTCAGATTGTGCGACTGCACGGTGTACCAAGGGTTATAGTCTCTGATCGCGGACCGCAGTTTACTGCACCATTTTGGGAAAAGTTGCAGAAGGAGTTAGGCACGGATTTAGTCCGAAGCTCAGCCTATCATCCGCAAACATCAGGGCAGACAGAGAGAGTGAATCAAGTTTAGAAGATATGTTAAGAGCCTGTGTTTTATCAGCAAAAGGTTCTTGGGAGAAATGGTTACCATTGGCAGAGTTTGCTTATAACAACAGTTATCAAGAAAGTATACAGATGGCTCCTTTTGAAGCTCTGTATGGTAGAAGATGCAGGACACCGATAAACTGGGTAGAACCAGGGGAACGTCGGTACTATGGTATTGACTTTGTGAAAGAAGCAGAAGAACAAGTTAGAACGATTCAGCAACATATCGCGTCTGCACAATCTCGCCAGAAAAGCTATGCTGATAAACGAAGGAAACCGCTTGAGTTCAATGTTGGTGACTATGTCTATTTGAAGGTTTCACCAATGAAGGGTGTAAAACGTTTTGGAGTCAAAAGGAAGTTAGCACCAAGGTTCGTGGGACCTTATAGAATTGTGCAAAAGAAGGGAGAAGTGGCTTATCAACTGCAATTGCCAGAGCATTTGAAGGCTATTTTTCCAGTGTTCCATGTCTCTCAACTGAAGAAATGTCTTCGAGTACCAGAAGAAGAGGTACAACCAGCTCGTATCAAATTGCAATCTGATCTCACTTACTCAATTACACCATGTCGAGTGCTCGATGAAAAAGAAAGAGCGACCCGCGGAAGAATCGTGAAGCAATATAAGGTATCTTGGAGTGAGCAAGATGACCGGGATGCTACTTGGGAGACGGATGACTATCTAAAGGAAGTATACCCACACTTTTATAAGAAATGGTTCGTAACCCAAATCTCGGGACGAGATTTCTTTTAAGGAGGGGAGGGCTGTAACACCCCCGGTGTTAAGCAATCCCTAAATGCATAATTTGGCATGGCATGAGCATAGCATCTCATCATTTCATGTGCATAGGTTTGTTGAAGTGCTTAAGTCCTTGTTTGGTCTCTAGTGTAACCTTGTTTGCTTTCTGTTTCTGACCAAGTGCCTTATAACAAAGTTGTAGATCTTGATGAAGGGAACAACTTTGCTTTACAGCACTTTCTCAGAAAAAGCTGTTAAATTATGATTTCTTGCATTAGAAAAATGGTTTAGCACTAAAATTCTTTTAAACAACAGAATTTGGACTTGAGCCTTAAAGATGATTTGTTCCTTACAAAATTCTAAGCAACTTTGCTTTTAGGACCTTTCCTAATTCGGCTTAGTTTAGGAGTTATAGAGCGTCAAAGTTTTTAACCAAACTTCATTAGTTTAACCCCAGTGGACCCCGCCTGTCAGTCTCTCCTTCTTCTCCTTCGCGGACGCCGCTCCCTCCGCGCCGGCAGAATCCGCCCGCAGCCGCGAGACCGCTTCGCCGGCCGGCCAAACCACCGACTTCGCCGCCCGTGGTTTGCGCCCGAACTCGCCACGTCGCTCCATGCACCGCGTCCTCGCCCGCCGCGTGTCGCGCGACGCCTGACGCCGCCGCGTCCGGTCGGGAGTTCCCCCGACGGGAACCGGCCAGGTGCAATGCACCTAGCACTTCGTTCCTTTTGCCTTCGCTCCGCCCCGTGCTTGCAACCAGAGGAGCATTCCATTGCTCGCTCTCTCCCTCGCTCCACTCCACTCCATCTTCACCAGAGCTCCGCGCCGCCGCCGCCCGCCGAACCTCGGCGAGCGATTACTCGCTCCACCGCTCACCGCCGTTCGATTCCTCCCGCCAGTTCCTCCGCCTTGACCTCCTTTCTCCGGTAAGGGTTGGTTTCCCCTCTCTCCCTCTCTAGCCGCCGGAACAGCGGATGCCATCCGCAAGCTTCCGCCATGGCCGCCACCGTGACCTTCATGTGGACCGGTCATCTCCGGCCAAGCTATCCCAAGCCGAGCCATGTTCTAGTCTGCTCTACCTCCGTAGTAGCTTAGAGTTAGTTGGAGACCTCTCTTTCGCCGTGTTTCAGCCGGAACCGAGCCGTGTCGTCGCCGTGTCCGCCATGGACCGCCGCCGTGCATAGCTCCGAGCAATGCCGGGATGCCGAAGCCCGAGAGTTGCTCCAATAGGTCGCTTAGGTCTTGCTTGGGCTAGTGCTAACCTCGCCGAGTCGCAAGCCGCCGGGAAGAGTTCCGCCGCCGAGTCACAGAGCCGCCGCTCCGCCATGGCCGCCGTCGAGCTTGCTCCGGTATCCCTCTGGCTTAGCAAGTCGGTTAGTTGTGTTCGCCTCGCAAACCCGCACCCAGGGATGGTCTCAGTGTCACCGGAAGCGTCGCCGTCGACGAGCTAGGGCCGGTCAACGACCACGGCGCAAAACTCCGCCGTTGACTGCCGAGCCTGGCCTCGCGCGGTAACGTGCCGAGCTTGGCCTCGGAAGCTTGGTCGCCCTGACCAGCGGGCCCCGACTGGCAGTAAGAAAGAGAGAAAGGGAAGAGCTTGGGTGCCGTAGGCCTCGGAAAGCCGGATGCGCCGAGCCTTCGCCTCGAGCCTCGACCGAGTCGGTTGAGTTAGTCTCGGTTGAGTCAGTAAGTCTCGGTTGAGTCAGTAGCCTCGGCTGAATAGGTTAGCCTCGGCTGTCAGTGTGCCTCGGCCGAATCGGTAAAAGGTGTCTGAGCCTCGGCCGAATCGGTCGAGTGCGTCTAACCTCGGCTGAGTTGAGCCGGGTGTGCCGAAGCCTTCGCCTCGAGCCTCGGCCGAGTCGCGCCGGGTGTGCCGAGCGTCTGTCTTGTGCCTCGGCCGAATCAAGAAGGGAGTCCGTACGTTAGGATTGAGTTTTCTTTTAAAATGTGTTTTGCAGAATTCATGTAAGGCTTCAAAAATTCATACAAGGCTCATTTTAAGTCCAAATCCTGTGAAACAAATTTTGTTAGGTCAAGCATGTTTAGATCTATCAGTGAAAACTGTTGAATGCATTCTTGGTGATATTTTTATGTGTAGATTTATTTACATTAGAAAAGTGCTGATAACTTGGAAAATGCATAACTAATTATATCAGTCAGAAAAATGTGATTCCAGTTTTGTTAGGTTTGTATGAAGGTGTAGTTTCAGAGAAAAATATAATATGAGGTTGTTCTGTGAATTAATTTGACAGTAGCTTTTAAAATGGTTAAATGTCGTTTCCTTGTTTATTTTGGAGTAATTAAAATATGAGGAATATGAACCTGAGAATTTAAGCACATTGCTCTTGTACTAGGAAGCTCAGTAGAAAAATAAGAAATCTGTTGTTTGACACTTTTTGCTAGGGTGTGTAGTTCAAAGCACCTTTCCATGATAGAATTTGTCTTTTTCATAGAGAATGGAGTTTAAGTCCAAATGAGATGAAATTTGGACAGGGAGCTAGATTAGGTGTTGTTAACTCCCAGTAATTTCTGTAGATTTTTCTGAAGCTGCCTAGGTTAGGTTGCTGTTTAAAGCATGTGTAAATAGATTTATTTCAGCAAGTAATTAGAGGGTAATAAACTCACTAAGTAGACTTTGATGTGGTGACAACATCGCTTAACAAGTTGACTATGTTAGGTTAAATAGTGGGATGATGTTGACTACCTTGTTGAAGAGAATGCAGTAGATGACATGTGCCTATCTCCTGATTGCTGTCGATCATGTGCATCACATATGCATTCTATGTGCATTCATCCTATTCATGCGCACTATGCATCATACAGGATCAGCGGAGGAGATCCAGACCCAGTCGATACTGGAAGAGCCCAGTCCGGAGGAGAACCTGACAGAAGAAGCCGGAGGGACCGACGCCGACGAGTTGCCCGAGTGCCGCGATCACCGTCCGTCGGACTTTGAGAAAGGCAAGCCCGGAGCATTCTAACTCCTACGGTTTGCAAATGTTTTCTAATTAACCTGATGATGGATGTTGCATTAGGTTATAGGAGTTGATTGCTACCGTTGATGCACTATTACTTATCCTTGTCCACCTGCAATATATCTTGATATCCCTGTTTAGGTCTAGGCTCGTTATATGCTTAGCCCTGCTTAGATCGGTAAAAGTCGGGTGATTCCCTGTCTCCCGCAATAGGTGGATACTGATCATGTTTAGCCTGTGCTATCATGAGATAACCATGTGATAATTAATCTGAGACGGAGGCGGGATGTAAGAGCAGCAGGACATGGGTTCTGTGTGCTAGTAGGCTCCCGTCTGTGTCGCATAGGACCCGTTCGGGAATGTCCCTTCAGTCAAATTGAACGCGTCGATCACTTAACGGAGTTGGTCTGAGTATCTCCCGTGAAGCCGAGTAAGGTTATTCGAGCCGGTGATGGAGATGTTGACGCCTAACACCCAGGGCCTCAGCTGTACCGTGGGCAACTATTCTGATCAACCTGGCATGGTCCGAGGGCAGGCAGGGCCTGATCGACCTGGCATGACCGTGGGCAGTTATAGATTGAGCGACCTGGCACTGAGATAACCCCCGGTGTAGAAGGGCCCATGGCCGTCCCGCGCTTTGTGTTCTCGAATCTCCTGACTGGCAGCTTACGACTGCCGTAGCCGGACGTGCCGGGCGAGTGTGAGACATTTTATCCCCAGCTGGGTAGGAATCGATTATAATCGCCATCGCTCCTGGACAGTGAGCAGTTGACTTTAGATCATCTCCCGTAGAACTTATGGAACTAAAATGGTTATGGAATCTGAAAGGCTATTGATGAAATAGTCACTCTTGATTGATTAAGTAGCAAGTGCTTGTTTAGTACAGGTGCAAATCTAGTAAGGTAGAGTTAATGACTAAAAGCAATTGCCAACATCTGAAACTGAGTTTTATTACTAAAGCTTTCATGCAAAGGAGTATGTACAGCCAACCCCACTTATATAGCCTACATGATCCTTGGTGTCTCATTATTTTGTTTTTGTCGGGTAAGTCTAGCTGAGTACCTTCTCGTACTCAGGGTTTTATTTCCCTTGTTGTTGCAGATGGCCAGTGCTTTTTTGGTTACTGCGAGAATTGCTTGTACCCAGTAACGGGTGATGACTAGACCAAGGGCATGGTCAACACTTATCTCATCTGTTGCTTTTGTGGACCCGGTCAACTGATGGCACCGTATTTATGAACAATCCAAACTTATGTTTTAAAGACTATGTTGCTTCCGCTACTACTATCAAATTATGGTTTGTAATATTATTTCGTACTCCGATGTAATTTGAACTTTATGCAACTGTGTGTAACCCGTGAGCATGTTCGTGGAACAAGTACGATCTTGGCTGGATGTCGTTGAATGATTTGAAATCCTTCGAGATTTCCGGACTACCGGGTTTGTACGAGCTTAAGTACTCGATGATTTCTGTGAGAGCGGAGGTTTCAGTGCTTAATCTGGTGCAAATTGGTCGGTTCTGTTACAGGAGGTGCCTTGGGAGAGTGGATAGCCTCCTTTCTCCACATGGAAGGTGCAAACCAACCTCCAAACCGACCCTATGAGGTTCATTGAACCCGGACACCTAAATAACCGACCTATGCATGGAGGCATGCAACTGACTGCAAAAGGTGGGCCTGAGGGGTGCTCGTGGCGGTGCGGCCGCACAGGGTGGCACCGCCTCGGGCCACTGACCTTCTCCTGTGGGTCCTGGCTGGGCTGGATGCCTCCCATGTGGGTTGTTAGCCCATATTTGATGTTTAGGTGGGTTCTTCTTTATTCTCTTGATTTTACGCCTTGCCGGAAGGCGTATTCTTCTTGCCTTTCCACGGTATTCTTTGATTACTCTGCAAGACAAGTGACCACAAAACTTGTGGAGCTTGTTAGATATAAATCTCTAATTCTAGTTTGGTGATCATTTCATGTGGGAGTTGACAGTTATAAATAGGTAATAAGGACCGTCAACAGTACCAAGTGTCAGGAGGCTTGAGCAAAGACTTGGCGCCGAAGGACCGAATCAATGGTGAAGAGCAAGTAAGGTCAAGATCGATGAACCATGGAGGCCATGTGATGATATGAAGTGGATCATATCATTTGATGATAGGTTGGTGCATGTGTTGCATCAACACCGGAGGAGATGGAATGGAATGCGCAACGCAAAGGTATATTTGTAGGGCATTTCATTTCACCGGTCATAGGTGTGTAGAGAAGATGATGACCGGGTTTAGGATAGATGGCCGTACTATTAAGAGGAGCAAACTTGTTTGCATATCGGTCATCTAGTGGCACTTGAGCGATCTAACATTGCGATATTGCTAGGATCGAGTGGCGTGGTGAGTGCAAGTGCTAATCCTTTGAAAAATGATTGTGAAAATGCTAACACACATGCACAAGGTGGTGTACACTTGGTGGTGTTGGCACATTTGCAAAGGAGAAGTTGTTGGAGTTGAATTGGATCAACTCGGAGAAGAAAAAGAGGCTTTTCGATGTGTTCCGGACTCTAGGATGGCTCTTGGATTGGAATTATGTACTAATCCTTTGTGATATGGAGCAAACTTATTTGCATATCGGTCATCTAGTGTGAAGGGTCGAGATGACGGACTAGAGGGGGGGTGAATAGTCCTTTCTAAAATTAATCGCACCGGCTAACCAAAATAAATGCGAAATTAAAACTATCGGACTATCCAAGGCTACACCCTCTACTTATACTCTATGACACCTTACAAAAGAGCCTAAACAAAGAAAACAAGGTGTCGGGCTAGCTAGAGCTCACCTAACCAATTCTAGAAGCAAGGTCACACAAACCTATGCAACTAGTACTTCAAGCACCGGGGAGCTCCACACAATCTAATAAGCAAAAGCACAAAGCTCCTAAGCTCACTAGCAATGCTCAATAACAAGGCTACACAAGCCAAATTAGAGAGCTCAAATTACTTAGCTACACAAACTAAGCAATGTGACTAACAAGGCTACTCAAGCTAATTAGTCACGCAAGAGATCTACTTCTAAGCTACACAAGCAAATAAGGTAACTAGCAAGCTAGTGAATACACTAGCATAAGTATGAGTAAGGAAATACAAGCTAGTGAATGGAGGTATCAAACCACCGAGAAAATGTAGACAATGCTGACACGGTGATTTTATCCTGAGGTTCACTTGGTTGCCACCAAGCTAGTCCTCGTTGAGACAAGCTCAAGGTTGTCGTCAGTCCTCTTGCCAGTGGTGACTACACTAGTCACACTCTCCCACATGGAGTGCTTACCACAAGCTCTAGCACTTGACCCAGTCAAACCACTTGACGCTCTTCACATCTCCCTTTCACTAGAGTTGTTCTTCGCGATCTCCCACGGGGTGAGCACAACACCCCTCACAATCCTTCTTCGGAGCCACGCATAATCTTCACGCGGGCTTCACGACGGAGACTCGATCACCAAGCCGTCTAGGAGGTGGCAAACTCCAAGAGTAACAAACACCACCGGCTTGCAACTTAAACACCAAGTGCCACTCGATGCAATCTCTCAATGCAACTGTGGACAGAGTCTTCGGGTACTCCACAAGGAAGGGCGAAGACCTAGTCCAACTAGGACTCTCCGTATGTAATCCTAGTAGTATTGCTACCTTGTAATCCTACTAGGACTCTTAATATTGTAACCGACTAGGACTCTGCCTCCTGTAGTATATAAAGAGAGGCAGAGCTCCCTAGATCGACAGACAAGACAGATAGGGGTCATGGTACACAACCAGACACCCATAAGCGCAGGGTGCCATATATTATTCCCCAAACTAGACGTAGGGATGCTATTCATAGACCGAACTAGTATAAATCATTGTCTCTGCGTTTACCATCGAGTTCTGCATACGTCGATCCCCACCGAACAATCGTCTGGTACCCCCGAGACGAGTTGCCGGTTAATAAACACCGACAGCTGGCGCGCCAGGTAGGGGATTTCGGCGCAATTGCAATAAAGAGCTCGACGGACCTCAAGATCAAATTTCTGGCGGGGGATCTATTTTCACCTCGTCAAGGTCAAAGAAGCCATGCAGATCATGACATCTGATCAAGCTAACAAATGAGCATCTCGACACGGCTCGCAGAAGTACATCTTGGAGTGCAGAGTCAAGAACTAGCACCGTATCAGGATGAGATCAACAACGATGGCTACAAGACTCGACTAGATCCTTCCGTGTAGAAGAAGGACGTACGTTGCGGCGACATCGTTCTCAGCCGATTTTTTGCCCCAACCGAGTTGGACTCTGACTCCCGGTCCAGGCTGACTGTCTCTGCCAAAATTTGACTCGGACTCCTAGTCCCACCAAAGTCTGACTCAGTTGCTACCAAGTTCAACATAGTCATGCATGTATAGATAAGGAGACCGTACACATGCAAGGAAAATTCTCGTTTATTGCCATGAACCAAGCAATATGAGGATCGCTAGGAGTTCAACCCGGACACAACGTGACTACTCAGTACAAGCGACATGGCAATCCTACTCCTACACGAGTACAGACCAACCAACAGGGGAAGCAGAGAGGCTCAACGAAATCTGGCCATCACACGCGATCTTAATTGGTTTGGAGTTCACCTCATTCAGGAGTACGACATGGGTCATGACATCGTCAATACGCTCAGGGCCTCCGTATAACCACCACGTGATATCCGCCCATGAGTCACGTTCGGTCTTCACAGCCATGCAAGTGAGCAAATCCATACGTATTGAAGTACAACGAAGCAAGCTAGCAAGTCTAAGCCATTGTGCCTGTATGTATGCGTACCGAGTGCTATGTATGCAATTCGGTTACCATCTGATTCCTCACCAAGTTCGACTCTACAATGGTGTGGAATCCGACTCCAACACACCAATGGGCCGGTGAGCTAACGAGAAGCCGCAAAAAAGCTGTTTGGGCCAAAAGGAAGCTGCAAGCGGATCATCCAAGCTGCAAGCAAGCCGAGCAACAAATAAGACTCTGTGCGTACTTCCGACTACCGGACTCGACCGACTACTCCACTCAGATCCAATGTGTTAGTGGAGAACAAGATCCAGATGATCAAGAATTATTCGGCAACAACCCGGCTCAATCAAGAATCTGCTGGGGCTATTCCGACTAATCGACTTCATCAACGACCAACTACTCCTATATCCACAATGTTTGGGTACCGAGTCGTCGAGCCACAAGCAAACTGCGAATAAGCCATCAACATACAACTGCTCACACACTACTACATAATTGAATATGCGCAGCGTTGCCTAAATGGGCTCCGTGGCGGGCACAGTTTTGCCCGCCACGGTTATTCGGTGGCCGGCCTGCAGCGGCCGGCCGCCGAAGCGCCGCTGCGGTTAATCTTCTTTAACCACAACAAGCTTCCTTAGTTGCCCGCTGCGGTTAATTATTAACCGCAGCGGGCGACATAATGTGCCCGCTGCGGTTAAATAAGATTAACTGCAGCGGGCTCCTTACGTTGCCCGCTTCAGTTATTCCTGACTATTTAAGTCGCCGCCGCCAGCAGAAAGAAACCCGGTCATCTTCTTCCTCTACACAAAAACATGGGGAGAAGTTTGCCAAATTTTTACCCTAATAACTTGTTTTTGAGGTTTATTTGTTTGATTTGGAGGAGAAGTACTCCACAAGAGGTACCTAGATGATCTCCACCCTCTTTCCCCTCTCTTTTCCTCTCTTTTTAGCCTCCTTTTTAGATCTAGTTTCATGGAGGAGAGAGAAAACTGTATTTGTTTCTCTAAGTTCATCATTGATGCATTAATTTTATTTGCCGTCATTATTTCTGTCCCTAGATTTAACATAATATAATAAATTATATTTTTTTCTAATTCATCTTTGTTTGTGATTCATGATGTGTGTAATTAATTAAGGATCGCAGGTACAATGGACCGGTCGGATGGATGTATAAGATCAATAGAGTACTTGATGTACGGTATCTCGTTGAAGTGAGAAATTTTATTGCCGCTGCGAAGGACTGTGAGAGATCGAACCAGACGGCAATCATATGTCCATGTCATCGCTGCAAGAATCTGACCGCCTTCAAAGACGAAGGCACAGTGCAATCTCATTTGATTCATTTTGGTTTCATAGAGGATTACATAGTGTGGACTCATCACGGCGAGAGATTCGATCCGAGTGTCGGGGCGACATGGACTAAGCTCAGTGTCAACGACGACAGCGAACCAAGATCCTGGAGCGCACGTCTCATCAGCAACAGTAGCGCCTGCCTTCAGTGACAGTAGTGCTCGTGACCACATCGCTGTGGAGGATGTACTCCAGGATATGACAGATGATGGTGGTGGAGATTGAGAACGCTACGGTGCAGGACCCTATGGATGTGCAGCTATTTCAGGATTTACTCAACCACATCGACGAAGACGACGTCGTGTATGGCTCCCAAAGTGGCTGGAAAATTTCGAGAGGTGAGTAGGCGTCACTTGATCCTTTATATAAGGACGGCGGGGAATGTCCAAGGATTGCATGGTGCTCCGTTTTTTCAACCTCCACATGTTGATGATGAAGGCTCGGCATGGGTGGCCAGACAGTAGCTTTGATGAGCTGTAAGGTTACCTTGCTAAAACATCCCCGACGAGTAACAAGATTCCAGCAAATACGTATCGGTCGAAGAAGCTTATCCGGCCAGTGGCGATTAAGCTTAGAAAGTTCGATGCCTGCCCTAACCACTGCATCCTCTGTCGGGGCACAAAGTATGAGAATTTGACGAGCTGTCCGCACTGTGGCGCCAGTCGCTACAAGAGAAATGCTGGCTGTCGCGTGGATGCAGACGACGATGAGGCCTTGCGGGGTGGTCGGAGGAAGAAGAAGAAGGGTGTCAAGAAGAGCAGTGTTGCAGCCAATCGCATCTCGGCTCATCAGCAGGACGAGGAAGAAGAGGGTTACACGTTGAGGAGAAGTCCGGCACTGTCGGTGTGGTACATGCCAGTGATCGACCGCTCGCATGCGCTATTTGGGAACCCAGAGGACGCGAAGCTCATGTCCTGGCATGCATCAGCTGACCGCTTGAAGGACGATGGCATGCTGCGGCACCTCTCCGATGGCCAGCAGTGGAAAGATTTTGACAAGGCCTACCCGCAATTTGGCAAAGATCCCAAGAACATTTGGTTCGCACTGAGCACCGATGGGATGAATCTGTTCGGTGAGCTGAGCAGCTCCCACAACAATTGGCCGGTCGTATTGACACTGACCATACCACCACACCCCCCATCTGTCAAGACACAGGTATGTGCTGACCAGCTTATCTCGGGACCGAAGCAGCCCGACAATGATATCGATGTTTTCCTAGAGCCGGTAATAGAGGAAATGAAGGAGCTATTTGATGTTGGGGTTGAGATGGTGGATGTGTCCCTCAAGGAGAAGTTCACCCTAAAAACCATCATCTTTGTCACCATCACCGACTACCCCGGCCTCTTCTCACTGTCGGGGCAAATCAAAGGGAAGACCAGCTACGTAATGTGCATCGACAAGACATGCTACACTTACCTCAAGGGATCGAACAAGATGGTCTACATGAGGCACATGTGGTTCCTTCCGAAAAGGCACAGATATAGAAGAAGTGTCATGAATCAATTGTTCGATGATCAGGGCGAGCCACAGGGTGAACCACCGGCGCAGACTAGTTGGGGGCCAAAGGTGTATGAGATGGTGAAGGATATTGATCAGATCGAGTTTGGAAAGAAGAAGCCACCAGAGGAGGGGACAAAACAAACGAGGAAGCGAAAGCGAGACACGACAGAGGAAGCGGCGTAGGTCCCCTCTGTTCCTTTCAAGAAGAGGTCGATTTTCTTCGAGTACCTGTCATATTGGAAGACACTGAAAACACCTCATGCCATCGACTGCATGCATCTCGAGAAGAACGTCTTTGATAGCATGATCGGTGTCCTGCTGGACACCCGGGCAAGACGAAGGATGGTCTAAAGTCACTGTTGACTCTTGCTAACGTCGTCACTAGGAGTAAACTATGGAATCTATCCCCGGCAACGGTGCCAGAAAGGCTTGTTGGTACTTTTTAATGTAAGAAGGATAACTAACTATTCTTATGACTATTGGTAACTTCCGCAAGCGCACAGAATAAGTCAATTGTAGCACTTCACCCGGGAGTAACCGAGTATCGTATTTATTTCCACAGGGAAGCTACTATGGCAGAACTAACACTAGGACCGCTATGAACAACTAGTGATTCTAGAAGGTTGATCGAAAAGTATGAATGGGGGTTTGATTTCTACTACTACTAAAAAGAAAGAAAGAAAGACTAACTACTACTAAATCGGCGGGGTCTGGCCGATGAACAGATTAATGTTTTCCTACACACTTACGATCAC
Source organism: Coix lacryma-jobi var. lacryma-jobi (assembly GCA_009763385.1). Classification (NCBI taxonomy): domain Eukaryota; kingdom Viridiplantae; phylum Streptophyta; class Magnoliopsida; order Poales; family Poaceae; genus Coix; species Coix lacryma-jobi. Next base: position 75,600,988 of record CM019822.1, read on the forward strand.
AACTATCTTAGCAATAAAGGTTCTATCTAGTTCTTCGAACCGTACACACCCTCTGGACTATTTACCTCAGACGTGCACAACGAGGTTTATGATTTAAGAACTAACCCAACTATGTGGTGGAATTCAAGGCTCCCAGGGCTGTCACCACCTGTTTGCTACCACAGCTATCCGGGGGGCTAGCCACAAACTAAGGTATAACTAGTCTAAGCATCGCGCTTACACTAATATATACTACTCTAATCTTGCGTCCAAAACTAGAGCACTGATTACTAAGCGAAGAACCCAAACTAGATACAAACTAAATACCAAGTTATCTATGATCGAAAGCACTCAACAAGAACAATAAGTAAAGAACTTAAAGTAAATGCTGAAAGTAGAAGAACATTAAGATAAATGGAGAAAGACTTGGAATTATACCAGAGACTTGGAAGATCCTCTATTACAACTCCAGCTCTTCTCTTCTTCACTCTCGCTCTCACTCTAAGTCTCTCAACTAGAGTGTTACTTCACCAGAGCTTCGCTTACAAGAGAGTGAGACTAATGAGGTGAGGTCTCAGTACAAATGAGCTCGGGGGTCCTATTTATAGCCTAAGGGACCTAGGGGGTACTTATGGACCTAGGGTTAGGTCAGGGGGGTGAGTGTGGTGGTGGGCGCCAGCCCTAGGTGGCGGCCGCCACCCCCCTGGCCGTTGGATCCACCGACCTTGCTTCAACGGCATCCAGGAGCTCCAGGGAGGCGGTTCCAAGGTCGGTTGCATGTCCAAATAACCGTCACTTGGGCAATTGGGTCATGATCCATGTGACATCCCTTTTGGCCCTTGGATGCAATGATCTAAGTGATCAATGGCTGCAAATGAGTGTGGCACGCCTCCCCTGGATCAGTGACGTGGCAGGGGAGGAGTTTGGGCCTCACTCCCCTGGCGGCCGCCAGTGAGGGGTGGCGGGCGCCACCCTACCTTGGCCCAAAGTGAGCTCAGGTGAGTGTGCTCGCCTCCTGGTGGGTCCTTTTGGTCATTTTGCTCAAAAACCCTGCATTCCTACATTCAAATAAACTTCAAGGACAAGTGGAAATCGTTAGTTTATAAAAGGTTTTGGTTGATTTTAGGCCCCTGTGTTGTGTTATATGACCTTGTTGATGCTAAAAATATGACACTTAGTGAGAATCAACAAGCTCCCCCAAGCTTACCTCTTGCTCGTCCTCGAGCAAGCATGAACTTAAATTTGGAAACTCTGCGTTTTAGTTGTGTATGCCCATATTATTTTCATCACCATGGAATTGGTAGCCTTCCCTGCACTCAAGATTAGAACAAAAGACCAGCAAGAAAGAAGGTTTGTCTTTCCCTTGCCTATTTTGCTAATCAAGATATGTGGAGTTTTTGCAAGTTTTTAAAAAAGAAAGCATGCTTAGCAACTTCTGTGGCTCACTCAATCACTCATATTTGTATGTGGAAATGGAAGAATTATCCTCTCACTAAGACTTTTTGTGGGGTTTAATGGGTAGGATAAAAGTGAGCATGCGATGCTAGCATAATTTTGCTAAGTTAGACAAATGGAGTAAAGGAGCAACAAGTCATAGGTTCAGACCAGGAATGTGCAAGTGTGTGGTATTTGTGGCTAAAACTTCCATGGCACTTCTCCTTTTTATCTCATTTGTGGGATCATGGCTATGAATGAGAGCATTTGCTCTTTTGGATATTCTCTTCTTTCTCGAGCACTTGCTCTTTTGAATTTCTTTCGAGAGCACTTGCTCTTTTGGATATTCTCTTCTTTCTAGAGCACTTGCTCTTTTGAATTTTCTTTCTAGAGCACTTGCTCTTTTGAATATTCTTTTCTTTCTAGAGCACTTGCTCTTTTTTTAACTACTATAGCCATGTCCCTGAGATTCCATTATGGAGCATGATATTTTGCCATGGAGTATTCCTAACAATGAATGAAATAAAGGCATGTTGTGTGCATATTCTCAGTGTAAGAAAAGCACTATATAGGTGGGTGAAAGTGAATTCCTTGGTCTAAAGATATGACAAGTTTTTCTACCATGTCTATCAACAAAGGTCTAACTAGCTCAACACTAACATGCAGCAGGTGGAAGCTCCTACTCTAAGAGTAAAAATTATTTGGCTTTGGTAGGACTTTCTTTGCCACAGAAGTACTTAGAGCAAGTTTTTAATTTTTTTCAAAATAACTACTCCACAAACTTGACTTGCTCAAGTCAAAGTAGAAACTTACTTCCCCTTTGCTTAGTCTAATGCTCATGTCTCAAGTTTAGTTATAGCATACGTTCTCCCATGATGACTCTAATGCATGGCATACATTTTTATTTATTAGAAAGACTTACGATGAGAGCGTTTCATTTATTACTATATTATTAATATTATTATTTTTACTTAATTGAGCTGGAAGTTAACTAAGATAAAACTCAAATTTAAATTACTGAAATAAAAAATAAAACTGACGGAAATAAAGATGGTAGTGATACTTACCTCCTTGACGGGGGTCCTCCCCCAAGCTGGCTGTTTGCGTGGTCGGGTTACATCCATCCCTGACGACGGTACATGTCGTCTCAGTTCTGCTGGTTCTGCTTCAGGAGAGAAGAAATATTACCTAGTTCTCCACCAGTTTCCTGGTGGAATTCCTGGAAGTTATGGTTCAAGTCGTTCAAGTCCTGACGGATTTCAGCAGTATCCATGGTGAGTCTATGCATTTGGTGCTGAAGATATCCCATATCGCGCATCCACTCGTCCTGGTGAAAGGACGAATGGCGAGCGGCCTATGGCGAGATTCCCCTATTGAAGAACTCATCACCACGGCCAGTGTACCGGGTGGATCCTCCCAAAGAGTGGGATGAACTCCCCAACTGGGATGAGTGAAGGGACGCCTCATGGCCATACCCCCACCGCGGATGTTGCGGTTGCTGCCAGTCCGACCCCCCTGCTTGGTGCGAGCCAGGAGGTGTCAAATGGCCATAGTGTGTTGTTCCTCCATACTGCCCTGCATGAAAAGGATTAAACTCCTGTGCCGCTGCTGCGGCTCTTGCTGCCTCTTCTGCTGCACGGGTCTGTGCTCGCGTCCTCCTCCTGGGAACCTGCCTGGTGTTCTCTCGAGCCAACCTACGGTTTTGTTCTGCCTCGGTTTCCAGGGCCAAAAGTAACGTTGGTGCATTCACCAACCAAAGTGACATGTCAGGAAGAGCGATTTTATTCACATAATCTTGGTAGATCATGTGAATCTCACTGGTCTCCTGTTCTCATGCAAGAGGTGTCCTTGCGAGAAGTGTTCCATGGTCAAAAGGTCTCGATCACTAGGAATGTAGGAGTATATAGCGGTGTTCAGCAGACTCATGTTAAAAGCCAGTCTAGTTATCCATGATGTCATTTCAATATTTCCAGTGCGTTGATTAAATTTAGACCAGTAGTCCGCCATGGACTTGGCGGGTGATACTTTTATGTGGTTTACTAGAGCATAAAGCAACAACATTTCGGGCTTTTAATTGGTCTCAAGTCAGGTCTTGGAAAGAGTGTGATACTAATATATTTGTGAAAGAACCTGATCGTGGGGTTGTGAATATTACTTGTACGGGGCAAGCCTGGGTCCTGTTCCCAGCAATACTTTTCCAAAATTCATTTCTATTAAATCCCGTACAGGCAGATTCCAAGCTCAGCAAGCATAAGCATCAAAGTTTAGATTCTTGCTGAACTGCCTCCATGTTAAAGAATGTTCTTCATTAAAAAGCCGAAACTTTATGTGATTAACAGATATTTGCATTGTGGCCAGAAATTCCATTGTGAGGGGCATGATCCCCTCCTCATTAACCTTCCATGCATCTTCCCATCCCAAGATTCGAAAAATATAGAGAAACTCATTGTCCATACCAGTGCGACTTAGCAAGTCGTCGTCGATGTGGCGGGTGTGAACGAACTCCCTCTCACTGAGGATGTTCCGGGCCTGCCGTTCCCGATCACTCTGCCAATGATATCATGACGGAGTTCAGGACGCGGATGGTCGGTCCGGCCTGGTGTGTGAACGGAGAGTTCCGATCCACCGACATTTCGTTGGTGGATGGAGTACCCCATCCGGCACTCTCCTCATCACTCCCAGCAAAGCGAATGTGAGTGTTTGCCCTCGACGAACTTCCCTCACCCTTACTCTTCTTCTTGCCGGTGAAGAAGTTCTTGAGAGGGCCCATGACTTCCTTGCTAGTGCTCAAGGTGGCCGGTGTTTTTGTGTTTTGAGTGAGGTGTACGAACTTGCATGGGGTGTGGGTAGTATTTATAGGCTGAGGATGGAAGGGGAAGGCTGAGAGCTCCTCCCTCCTGGTGGGCGCAAAAAATAAGTGGCGGGCACCACCCCACCTTGCCCATTTTTGTCTGCAACCGACACATGAGGTTTCCCTCGTAATGTCCACTGAAATCCTAGTGGGGAATAAAGCGGTAGGGTCGGTGCAAAGTGAAAAGAGTGTAACCTCCTAAATGGGGCAAGTGGGCTGAAAATTTCAAAGACCACTTCTTCATCTTGGTCACTTTATACCAAGGATGGTGGGAAACTTACTCGGGAGTGTTTCGTGCTGAAATGTGGAAACTGTGGTGGCGGGCGCCAGGAAAAAGTGGCGGGCGCCACCCCTTTGTGGGAATTTCCACTTAGAGCCACTCCTTTTCCCACCTTGTGCTCTCCTCATCACTCCTCACCAGAATTTTTAAGTGGGGAAGTGTCCAAAAGTTGGAGTGAAGATGAAGAGAGAGGAGGAGACATGGGAATGAATGAGTGCATTGAAAAGAGCAAAGACATGGGTCTCTCCTGGTGTTATTTGAGTCTATGAGCTAGGGATGATAGTCTAGTTGATTGGCTAAGTGAGAAAGAGCCAAAAGGGTGGCGGGCGCCAGCATGGGGTGGCGGGCGCCACCCTAAGGCTGCCCTAAGCCCCCTAGGCTTCACCTAATCTCCCTACTAAACATCTATTTTACAGAAAATTAATTTGCTTAAGTAAAAACGAAAATTTAAATGGGGGATAAAGACTTACCTTAGCCTAACTTACCTTGGTTAGCCGCTTTGGATTCCCGATTAGTGTCGCCTTCACGGTGGTTGTGGATGGATGTAGGCACCGACGAACCTTGATGACGGGTGTTTTTCGGTCGCGGTGTGAACTGGAATTTCTCCTCCTTTCCACTGATGTGGAGCTGAATTTCTCCAGCTCCTACATCAATGGTGGCTTTTGCAGTGCTCAGAAATGGCCGTCCCAAGATCAATGGCGTCCGGTGGTCGGGATTAATATCCAGAACCACGAAATCCACCGGGACAAAGAGATTCCGGATTTTCACCGGAATATTCTCTGCTATTCCCGTGGGATATCGGAGCGATTGATCGGCTAGCTGCAAACACATAGAAGTAGGGGACAAGGTATGATGATTTAATTTCATATATTACCTTGGGCATGACGCTGACGCTTGCTCCCAGATCACAGAGTGCATGCTCGAAGTGCTGCTCTCCAATTGAACATGCGATCATTTGGTTTCCTAGGTCCTTCTTCTTTTCTGGGAGTTGGTTTAAAATGACCGCACTGCAATCTTCGGTCAATTTAACCACATCCCTACTTGGAATTGGTTTCTTCTTATTGAGCATGTCTCTCAAATATTTTGCATAAGTTGGAACCTGCATAGCGTCAATAAATGGCACATGTATATATAATTTTTGAATTACCTCAAGGAATTTCTTGAATTGGTCGTCTTCCGTCGGATTTTGTTTCGATCTGGAAAAGGTAATACATGTGTATCATAGAATTCATGAGGAGCAGTTCGTACCTTGGATGAAGGTTCAACTGGCGTCTCCTCTTCTTCGTCTTTTCAACATTAACAATATTTTCTTTGCAACAGATTACTACTAGGAACTAAATTAGGATGAGGTGAATCACGAGTGGTTTACCACCTCTCGTGGTTACAGCTTTTACCTCCTCATAGTATTTAATTTGAGATTTAATGTTATCTATTGTTTGCTCTAATCTCTTATTAAAATTAATTTGTTCCTTAAATGCTTCAGAAAAATCTTTCAGTTTAGCATAAATTCTTCTAACATTTCATCATGTTCAATTAATTTATTATTTATGCTATCATTAACTCTACCTTGATTAGAAACTAATTTTCCAATAGGAGAATTAAATACGGAGGTTTGAGGCATACCTTTATTATTCCATTGTTGGATCATTGGAATTGGAGGTTCTCCGTAGCCACCATTATTAAGAAGGGATTTTGCATCCTATTTCTTAATTTCTTCTTGACCTTCACTTGACGAAGCGGCTCTTTGCTTGGCGTAGTACTCCTTTGCAGCACAATCTCTTCTCATTTATTCTTTGCTCTAGCAATTTACCAAAGTTTGCAGGGTAACAGAATCAACTTGCTTAATTTCAGACATACCTTTAGCACGTTTTTCTGTCCATCCTTGATTCACCACCATTGTCTCGATCAGTTGGTTGCCTTCTCTATAGTGAGAGAGAGGTATGCACCTCCGGCGGCAGCATCAATGTGTTGTCGAGATTCTTGCTGGAGTCCATGGTAGAAGCTCTGGATCAAGTACCAGTCTTGCATAACATGGTGGGGACAGTTTTCAACATACTCTTGTAGTCTCTCCCAAGCTTTAGTGATTGTTTCTTGTCTCCCTGTCCAAAGTTGAAAATCTTGCTACGGAAAAGAATAGTTCGACTTATCGGGCAGAACTTGTTGAGGAATTGATCCGCGCATCTCACCCATGTCAGCAGGTGTCCAGAGTTGAAGAGGAACCACTGCTTCGCTTTTTCCACTAATGAAAATGGAAAAAGACGAAGTCTAATGGCATCCTGCGAAACTCCCTGCACAGAAATTGTACTACATATCTCCAAAAAATTCCGGAGGTGAGCATTGGCATCCTCGGAAGGTTTGCCATTAAATGCAATAGCTTGAGCCATTCGTATTAGATGAGGTTTAAGCTCAAAATCTACATTACTAGTAGAAGGTAACACTGGAATGTGAGCAAGAGTAGGCATGGAATACTCACAGAGTGTTTGGTCGACGTCGATGTTGATGACGATGTCGGCGTTGGTGTTGATCGATCGTTGGAGCAGCTTGTTCGTCAGTCACTTTTGACTGGGATTCTTGTCTTGACGAACTCCTCTCGCGAAGCTCAGGTTCTTCCTCGGAGGAGTGAGATTAGCTCTCGCTCTCCTAAGAATGGCCTCAGGATCTTCTTGATAGTCGCTCGGAAGATTGAATCCGGCCATGACTACTTGAACGATCACAAACAACGAACAATATATATACCCGCTAGAACTACGGGGTTAATTCAATAGAAATCACAAAGAATTAATTCTAGCCAATTGCTTCCCGGCAACGGTGCCAGAAATGCTTGTTGACTCTTGCTAACGTCGTCACTAGGAGTAAACTATGGAATCTATCCTCGGCAACGGCGCCAGAAAGGCTTGTTGGTACTTCTTAATGTAAGAAGGATAACTAACTATTCTTATGACTATTGGTAACTTCCGCAAGCGCACAGAATAAGTCAATTGTAGCACTTCACCCGGGAGTAACCGAGTATCGTATTTATTTCCACAGGGAAGCTACTATGGCAGAACTAACACTAGGACCGCTATGAACAACTAGTGATTCTAGCAAGGTTGATCGAAAGTATGAATGGGGTTTGATTCTACTACTACTAAAAAGAAAGAAAGAAAGACTAACTACTACTAAATCGGCGGGGTCTGGCCGATGAACAGATTAATGTTTTCCTACACACTTACGATCACAACTATCTTAGCAATAAAGGTTTATCTAGTTCTTCGAACCGTACACACCCTCTGGACTATTTACCTCAGACGTGCACAACGAGGTTTATGATTTAAGAACTAACCCAACTACGTGGTGGAATTCAAGGCTCCCAGGGCTGTCACCACCTGTTTGCTACCACAGCTATCCGGGGGGCTAGCCACAAACTAAGGTATAACTAGTCTAAGCACCACGCTTACACTAATATATACTACTCTAATCTTGCGTCTAAAATTAGAGCACTGATTACTCAGCGAAGAACCCAAACTAGATACAAACTAAATACCAAGTTATCTATGATCGAAAGCACTCAACAAGAACAATAAGTAAAGAACTTAAAGTAAATGTTGAAAGTAGAAGAACATTAAGATAAATGGAGAAAGACTTGGAATTATACCAGAGACTTGGAAGATCCTCTATTACAACTCCAGCTCTTCTCTTCTTCACTCTCGCTCTCACTCTAAGTCTCTCAACTAGAGTGTTACTTCACCAGAGCTTCGCTTACAAGAGAGTGGGACTAATGAGGTGAGGTCTGAGTACAAATGAGCTCGGGGGTCCTATTTATAGCCTAAGGGACCTAGGGGGTTACTTATGGACCTAGGGTTAGGTTAGGGGGGTGAGTGTGGTGGCGGGCGCCAGCCCTAGGTGGCGGCCGCCACCCCCCTAGCCGTTGGATCCACCGACCTTGCTTCAACGGCATGTAGGAGCTCCAGGGAGGCGGTTCCAAGATCGGTTGCATGTCCAAATAACCGTCACATGGGCAATTGGGTCATGATCCATGTGACATCCCTTTTTGGCCTTGGATGTAATGACCTAAGTGATCAATGGCTGCAAATGAGTGTGGCACGCCTCCCCTGGATCAGTGATGTGGCAGGGGAGGAGTTTGGGCCTCCTCCCCCCTGGCGGCCGCCACCCTACCTTGGCCCAAAGTGAGCTCAGGTGAGTGTGCTCGCCTCCTGGTGGGTCCTTTTGGTCATTTTGCTCAAAAACCCTGCAATTCCTACATTCAAATAAACTTCAAGGACAAGTGGAAATCGTTAGTTTATAAAAGGTTTTGGTTGATTTTAGGCCCTGTGTTGTGTTATATGACCTTGTTGATGCTAAAAATATGACACTTAGTGAGCAGCAACAGTCACGCACAGATCTTCTCAACCACAGGCAGGACCTTCACCCTAGGTCACCTCATAATGGTAAAGTCGATCTTCTAGGTGCAGCCTACAACTTAGGCATGGCAAGAAGACTGCTATGCTCAAGCTTCTCAGGGGTATCAAGGTGCCGACCGGTTTCTCTTCCAACATCAAAAGCCTCGTCTCCTTGAAAGACCTCACATTGATCGGCTACAACGCACATGACTGCCACATCATGCTGATGATGTTCCTTCCAATTGTGATAAGGGTTATTGGTCTAGAGTACGTGAAGATGGTGGTCACTCGGATATCATACTTCTTTAACCGCATCACGCAGAAGGTCATCGGTAAGGCTGACCTCCCTGCCCTGAAGGACTTCATCACGGAGACCCTTTGCTAGCTTGAGATGTGCTTTCCCCCATCATATTTTGATATTATGGTACACCTAATGATGCACATGGTGGATCAGATCGAGCAACTAGGCCCCATGTACCTGCACGAGATGTGGACGTACGAGCGGTTCATGTCCACCCTCAACAGATATGTTCATAACCGTGCTCACCCGGAGGGCTCTATGATCGAGGCGTACACAACCGAAGAGGCAGTGAAACTGGTGTATGAGGTACATAAAAGATGGGAGGGCGATTGGGTTGCCTATCCATCAGCACGAGGGCAGAACCGCGGGCATGGGGTGCACAGGCCGAAAAGTTCGCACAGATATACCATACAAGGAGATTGAACAAGCTCATTACAACATGCTTCATCAGTTGATGAGCATGGAGAAATATGTCGAGAGGCACATAGAAGAGATCCGCGCCGCTAATGACGAACAACGCACAGAGGCATGGGTCCAGAATGACCACAGAAACAGTTTCATAGATTGGCTCAAAGAGCAACACGTACCCCTAGAAAGATGCCCTGATGATGAAGATACGGAGACCATGCATAAGCTTCTGCTAGGCCCATCAAGCCAAGTCACGACGTGGCAAGGGTACGATGTGGAGGGGTACAGGTTCCACACAAAAGAGAAGGACAAGAAGAGCACGACACAGAACTGCGGTGTTCGATATGAGGGCGTCGACGACGCCACAAACACGAGGATGCAATACTATGCCAGATCGAAGAAATATGGGAACTTGACTATGGCAAGGATGTATGTGTAACCGTCTTCCGGTGCCATTGGGTAAACCCCAAAGCGGTTGCGGTTGACAGTTTCGGGCTAACCACCGTGAACCTCAAAAGTATCGGGTACAAAGATGACCAATGGGTACTTGCAACCAATGTCGCGCAAGTGGCCTACTATATCTATCCGGAGGATCCAAAGAGGCATGTGGTCGTGTCAGGAAAGCAGCGGATTGTTGGAGCTGATGGGGTTCAAAGCCTAGAACAATGCAACAACTATGCAGAGCTCCAACTTTTTCCTGATTTTGCAAAGAAGATCAAGGCCGTCGAGGACCGTTGCAACAAAGGGGTATGAAGCCCTGGGCCCGTCCCGATGGTTGAGAAGTGGTCCGTGAAAGCGCCATCACCAAAATGAGATGTATATACATAAATATATTGCACACATCGTTGTAATACATTATTGTTAATAAGTTAAGATTATTAACTTATTAATAAGTTTTGTACTAAGTTATGATTGTTGTTAATAAGTTTTGTTACTAACTTATTAATAAGTTAATATTATTAATAAGAAATTTTGTAACAGATTTTGTTAATATATTAACAACAATTTGTTTCTGATTTTTTATTATACTAAAATCCACTTATTAACTACATATCCACTGTTTGCCAAATGAATAACCGCAGCGGGCATCTTAAGTAACCCGCTGCGGTTAATATTAACCACAGCGGGCTACTTAAGATGCCGCTGCGGTAATGGCTGCCTATATAAACCCCGCAACCCCAAAGGACACTTTAGTCCTTCGCGCGTCATCCAGGCAACCCCAAAGGGCTGTCGAATTCCTCCACCCGCCGCCGCCATCACCATTACGCCCGCCGTCCCTCCATCGCCCCTTTCCTCCTCGCCCTGTCCTCCTCATCCCCTATCCTCCTCCCCCGCTCGACGAGGCTGACCGCCGCGCGCCCAGGACAACCACCGCGGCACAAGGACGACCACCACGGCACCAAGGACCATCACGAGCGCCCAGGGACCACCACCGCGAGTGCTCGTCTCCTGGTACCCTAAATCCCCCAAACGTCATCTCGTGGGCAAGGACCTCATCTCGTGACCAAAGACCTCATCTCCTGGTAACCCTAACTCATCCCCTACCTCATCTCATGGCAAGGACCTCATTTGATAGTTCATTCATGGTCTGATAGTTCTATCATGGTCTGATAGTTGAGAGTATGGGCTTGTTCTGATAGTTCTATCTTGGTCTCTATTGGATATTCAGTTTTGGTCTCTATTCATTCATTCAGTTATGCAGTTCATCAGTCATGGTCTCTGTTCATTCAGTCAGTTATCCAGTTATGTTGACATTTTCATGGATTATTCAGTCATGGTCTTTGTATATGCTAGATGACATGGTCTTTGTATATGACATTCAGTTTGGTAGTTCATTCAGATATCCAGTGTTGTTGTATATGTTCATTCAGTTTGGTATATGACATGGTCTCTGTATATGTTCATTCAGTTATGCCTTAGTTCATTCAGTTTGGTATATGTTCATTTAGTTTAGTATATGTTCATTCAGTTTGGTATATGTTCATTTAGTTATGCCTTAGTTCATTCAGTTTGGTATATGTCATTCAGTTTGGTATATGATCATTCAGTTATGCCTTAGTTCATTCATTTTGGTATTATGTTCATTCAGTTTGGTATATGTTCATTCAGTAATGTTTGGGTTATGCTTTTTTTCTGCTGATGATGCAATTTGATGCATTTTTACACTATATGCATTTGCCACTACCTATGATGCCCCGTGATGCTACTGTATATGCTGCCTATGATGCCTTGTGATGCTACTGTAGTCTATGCAAATGCCTAGTCTTTACTCCTACTCTTCTAAACTACTACTAGTCCTCTGTTCTACTACTCTTTGTAGTAGTACTCTCTCCCTGTACTACTCTCTCTCCCTATACTAGTCCTCTCTTCTACTACTATACTACTCCTTTGTACTACTCCTCTCTACACTACTCCTCTCTATAACTGGATAACTGAATGAACATATACATAGACCATGTCATCTACCAAACTAAATGAACTAAGGCATAACTGAATGTCCCTACTCCTCTCTATACTACTCTCCACTCCCTATACTACTCTCTATACTACTCTCCACTCCCTATACTACTCTCTACTACTCTCCACTCCCTACTACTACGACTCCCTACTCCTCTCTCCCTGTACTACTCCTCTCTCCCTGTACTACTACTCTCTTCTACTATTGTACTACTCCTCTGTACTATGGCATTTGCATTGATGATTTTTTTCGAACTTGTAAGCTGAGGTAGTGGCAAATGCGATGATGTGACCCCTTCGATCTATGATGAGGCAGCGGCGATGATGATCAACTGCCCCCTACTTTCTATGTTGAGTCAGCTGCTAGACTAGGATGACTTGTATTTTACAAGTAACCAGTTTAGCAGTGACATGTTGACCTAGGGGAAAATCTGAGCCAAAAACTTATACGTGTCATTTTTTATTCAAAAGCTTTGAACTGATCACATTATATACCTATGTGTATATGTAGAACTGAAATGGTGGAAGACAAAACAAATGAGTGGAGGGACCCTACCGCTAGCTCCTCGTCAACCAGCTTGATGAGCGGTGCGTCCGTGACTCCACCGCCGAAGAAGCAGCGTACCGAGGTGGACAACGATCCGACGTACGAACCGGGGGCGGACGAAGCAGATAGTTACGACCTCGAGGTTTTCTCCACACGCTGGCTTTCTAACATGTACAATGACGCGTGCAAAAAACTAAAGGCAAGAGACTCTTGTCAATAGCTGCCGATTGTGCCTCGTCAGCTCGAGTTTAGGGATGAAGATGCGGTCAAGGAGGAAGAAGCCCCCGCTCCCTCTACGACAACCTCTTCGTCGAAATCTAAGGGCCAGAAGAGGGTGAGGGGACAACACGGGAGGCACAAGTTGGACAAAGCAAATGAGGTGCATGTCATCGATGAGGTGGGGCCAGAGGGAAACCCAATAGCTCCAGATACAGTCATTGGCAAGTTCAGCAATCAAGTGGCATGTATAGCCAAGGAGAAGGTGGAGATCACTTGGCCCAACTAGCACTACGTACCGATTGACATAAAAAACAATGTATGGGGTGAGGTGACAAGGAGATTCAGATATCCGCCTCAGCTGACATGGAGAAGTGCCAGGAGTGGGCTTTGCACGTGGCGTCGACTGCGCTTCGCAACTTCAGGTCCATGCTAACCAGAAATTACCTGAAGAAGGGGAAGTCACCACTACTGAAGTACAATATGCTCAAGGCACACATATGGGACGCTTTCTGTGAAATGAGAGTGCTAAGTTCAGTGAGCTCGCGAAGAGGAACAAGAATCCTCACCACTTGGGCATGACTGGCTTTGCCGGTCATAGGACCAAGTGGGAGCAAGATGAATAAGCAAGACAGGCTGCCGGGGTTCCAGATCCGTACGAGGGCATCGACCCAAGGGCAAAGAACTACATGAGGGCCCACATTCCGAAGAGCCTGAAGCCCGGGGTGACCAAGTTTAACGAGCCCCACCTTGAGGACGTCAAGAAGACTTTGATGGAGAAAGCAAAGCTTAAGGACAATATCGTGGTCCACCGGGGCCACGACTTGCTCACCGAGGTCCTGGGAACCCCCGAGCACCACGGCCGCGTTCGTGGTGTGGGGTCGAAGATGAGCTGGAAGTCGGTTGAGTCATGGCAATCCGACGCGGCCACATACAAGTCCAGGCAGATGTATAAAGATCAGCTATATAAGAAGGGCTTCAATGATGGCGTGGCCGAAATGATCAAAAGCTCAGCAAAGGAAGGCTTCACGAGAAACGACCCAGAGATGGTCGCGATGAGGTCGAAGATGTTTGATCACCATGGCCTACCCAATTCTCAAGCAAAGGAAAAGAAAGCCTTACTGCCGATCAACGAGGATCGCCCAAGGGTCTCGAACGAGGACTTCCTGGAAAACCAGCACGTCCAACTCCTCATCTCGTTCAGAAGGTCCAAGAAGATGGTGGCGGCCGAGGGATGCATACTTGCACCCCACGATATTCATGACTTCAACAAAGAAAACATCCCTAAAGACTATGTGGTCGTGAGCCCATTTTGGAACGTTTTCGACCAGGAACATTTTGAATTGGACCATCCCCACCTACAACCGGCCAGGCACCTAGGGCAGGCACTTGGATTGGAAATCCTATGGAACCACGAGGACATCGAGATCATTGCTCCGACGCCAACTCCAACGCCAACACCAACACCAACATCACAACCATCAGCCGCCAAATCTTGTCCTCCGGAAGATCCAGATCACGACAGCGATGATGACGAAGAAAAGGGTGAAGGACCGAATTGGCGACCAGAGGGGGGGTGAATGGGAGCCTCAAATTTCTTCTCGAGAAATGATGGCCCTTGTCCCAGAAAATCACCCCAAGAAACTGCGACCAAAACCGTGATGCCCACGACCCTTGGAAGAGGGTGGATGATCCTTAGGATCACAGCGAGGCACCACAAGAAGATAGCAAACCAAGTGCCAAAAGCTCCGGCTCGAACAAAACCCCAAAAAACAAGTCCCGAATGGACGGCTACGTTGAGAAACTCCTAAATACCTATGCTAACAAGTAGCAAAGATACCTAGAGAGGTTCCTTGGTCAACTATAGGGCCAAACGAGAAGTCCGGAAACCAAGCGAACAAGCCGGGAGAGCAAACGCACTAAACCGGAAGACACAGCAGGTTCCCGGACTGTCCGGCCCTGGGGTCCCGGACTGTCCGCCCCTACTGCGGACTGTCCGCGCTCTGGTGGCGGACTGTCCGCCAGTCAAGTGTGCTAAAACGCACTGCTGCTGAGAAACCCCTGCTCGGTCCCGGACTGTCCGCACTTTAGCACGACGGACTGTCCGCCGGTGACCCGAGCCAAAATCAGCAGAGACTGGCCGCGGCTGGACTGGACCAGCCTCGACTCGCGGACTGTCCGCGCCCTGAGTGGCGGACTGTCCGCGGTCACTCAGGGAGGGCGATTTTGATCGCCCTTCTCCCAACTCTTCCAAATCGATTCAAATCAAAATCCCACGTTCCCAAACTTGGAGAGGATGATCACGGAGTAGTTAGGAGACCATCCCCAAGAAATCATCCGCTCAAATCAAATCAATCACCGGGAAATCAAAAGGGAAGGAGGATGAACCGAAAAGCGCCACGAAAACGAAATCAACCCGATCTACTTGCACGTAGGGAGATAGATGAATTCCTTCGGTGGAAATGATCTCCTTTCAAAAACGAACAAGTTGATTCAAACGGATTTCGCAAAGACGCACGGGATAGAGAGATCGAGTGACGGGAAAATCGCGGAGAAATGAAGAACGCGAAGAACACGAATCAACACATCGATCTGCAACCGTGTGGCTACCACACGCTACAACAGTGAGGATACGGCCTCACTTCCTCAAAATCTCCAGTACACAGAGGTATGGTTCTCTGCGGATCTCAGCTAGCTACAGCAGGGGATTAAGAGAGCAGGAAACCCTAGAAGCAAAGAGCAAAATAACTGAGATGGATGGGGAGGTGGGGTCTCCCCCTATTTATCCTAATTCTAACTATTCCTAATTCCACTCTACCCTTAACTACTTACAGAGCGAACCAGCTAAACCCTAAGGTTATTCTGGACCAACTCGGTGGTAGGTGTATCCGACGGCCACGCTCGCACAACTCGTAGCATTGCCTCGACGCAACCTCCCGATTGCTGCCACGTGCCGCCCTCGCTCTGCACCCCCGGTTTTGTGGCCCAAACCGGGAAACCAGCCTTTTCCAGCCAACCCCCGGTTTTGAGGCCCAAACCGGGAAACCAGCCCACCAGCATCTGAGTTTTGAGGCCAAACTCAGCAAACCCTCAGCGCCTAGGTTTTGAGGCCCCAACCTGGAAACCGTCCTCAGCCCGAGTTTTGTGGCCAAACTCGGAAACCATCCGCACCCAGGTTTTGAGGCCAAACCTGGAAACCGTCCACTCGATGGTTTTTCCCTGGCTCTACCACCAAACCGACGTCGTAGATGGGATGCACCTCCCGTGCACCACGTCCACCGACACGTGTCCCTAAGTCCACGACTCAGGCAACACATGACCGCACTTCTTCACTTGTAGCTGCCACAGGCTGCCAGCCACCACAGCTGATCCTCGGGCCTCTGGTCCCTCAGTCCAAGCCTCACGTCCGCCCTTCGCCACTCTCGGTCCATCGGCACGGCACGTCTCTACTTGACCTTCACCTCGCCTCTGATCACTACATCCGTGCTCGACACCTACACAACACAGCCAAAGAACATGCGCATCATCCCAGTTGACAATCACTCATCACTCAGAGACCCGACATACACCCATGTATCCGCAATCTCCCCCTTGATGAGTGCATTGTCAACTACACACTCACACAAATCATAATAAAGAGAAGAAGAAAGAAGAAGAGAAGAAAGAACTCGACCAAATGACCCAAAGCGTAGCAAAGCCAAAGAAGGTCAAGTGGAAAGAGCGAAAGAACTTGGTCCCCAAAGACATGGGCAACGGCTCGACGCAACCAAGCAAAGCAAAGCTAGCCCTCAAGAAGAGGTAGAACAGGCTCAACACCGCTAGCAAAAACCAATCGAAAATATCGAAGCAAAATGCTAGTCCCTCAAGATAGAGGCACAGAGGCTCAACACAACTAGCAAGAAAGCTCGATACCGACTGCTACCGGCTTAAGAGAAAGAGCTCGACACCAATTGGAAAACTGAAAAGCAAATGCTAGTTCCTCAAGAAAGAGGCAAAGCTCAACACAACTAGCAAACCATTCCAACCCAACTGAAAATGTCAAAAACTCATCCGGAGCAAACTCCCCCTTGAATAGTGCAAACAACCAGAAAGGCTCCCCCTAAGCAAAGGAGGGTTATGATTTGCAATTTCTCTCCCCCTTAGTTGAAAATGCACTAATCAAGAACCATTTCTCCCCCTGGGAAAATGCACCATCAAAAAGTGCCAACACGCAGAATTCTCCCCTTCCAAAATGCAAATGAGGCAAAATGCAAGTTAGGAGCTTCAGGAGTATACTCAAAAGAGTGCAAAAATGCTCTATAGAGTTCAAATCCGATGACTCAGAAAAATGCACAGAATGCTAGCAAAGGCTCAAGCTGATCACCAAGAATGAAATATGAACATGTGAGCAGTTTTAAGCCGAAAAAGGTATTCACCATCAAAATAGCACAAGACATGTATGGACAGGAAGTCAAATGTGCTAAGCATGTATACCAAGTGAACTACCCCTAGCATAGTTCAATCATCATGCTGAGACCAATTTAGGCATTTACTTGTGATTTCAAATTTTATCGAAGTTGCAGCGGTGAAATTACACAAGTTCAGAAACAGCATGTGACTGCGAGAGGTTGAATGCTTGTATTGCCTAACTTTCCAACTGTGCAAAGCCTATGCATAAGCAATCAGGAGCTTAAAGCAACAGTTTCGGTCATACACTACACAGCTCAAGTTTAACCCAAAAGTGCAATGGGAGACAGTCTCGAAACTGTGAGGTGCTAACAAGCAAACCCATCTCGATCTTTTCATTTTACTTAACTTGGTTCAGATTTTAGACAGATTAGGACATACCAAGCAAGTGAAAGACTCAACACTAGAGACATAGCAACCTAGCATACATGGAAAGCAGGAATGACCTCAACATATCTACACATGCTATTGCATATCTCAATGGTGAACATTTTCAAGTTTTATGTTCATTAAGCAAGTTCACCATTCAAAAAATAGCTCAGCTCAACAACATGTATTAGTGATCAGAAAGAGCATAAGCTACAGCATCTACATAAAGCATCGGAGCAAAAACTACATAGAGCATAGTTACATTCTTCAGACTATATTCATGAAGCTCAGAATATAAAAGCGTATGCTAAAATGCAAAGATGCATGAAGAAATCAAAAAGAAGCAGAAACAACTGAAAAACGCAAAGTCAGTGTATCAGAAGGAGCATAAGCTACAGCATCAAATAAAGCACATGTGACTTCGACACATCCTACACATGCTAGTGGCATATCTCAATGGTGAACATTTTCAAGTTTTAAGTTCATTATCAAATTCACCATTCAAAAAATAGCTCAGCTCATAGTATGCACTAGTGATCAGAAGGAGCATGAGCTACAGCATCAACATAAAGCATCGGAGCAAAAACTACACAGAGCATAGTTACATTCTTCAGATTATACATATGAAGCTCAGAATGTAAAAGCGTATGCTAAAATACAAAAGATGCACGAAGAAACCAAAAAGAAGCCAAAAACAACTGAAAACAAAAAGTCAGTGTATCATACACGAGGCAAAATGTTTCCCCCATCTAAAAGGGGAAACACACACCAAGCTCACCCCTCAACCGATTAAAGGTTGATTGGTCCAAAGGCTTCGTAAAAATATCAGCAAGCTGATGATGAGTATCGACATGGCGAAGGTCGATATCACCCTTCTCATAGTGGTCTCACAGAAAATGAAAGCGCACATCAATGTGTTTGGTCTTCGAGTGAAGCACGGGTTCTTAGCAACGCTAATCGCACTCGTGCTGTCACAAAGCAATGGAACACGAGAAAAGCTCAGACCAAAATCACGCAAAGTGCCATCATCAGAGTAACTGGGAACAGCAGCTAGCTGCAGCAACATACTCAGCCTCCGTGGTAGACTGGGCGACGCTACACTGCTTGCGAGAAGACCACGAAACAAGAGAAGAACCAATAAACTGGCAAGTCCCAGAAGTGGACTTGCGATCAATACGGCAACCAGCAAAATCGGCATCGGAATAACCACAAAGGGAAAGGTTGGAGGAAGAAAAATACCAAATCCCAAATTCTGGAGAAAAGGATAAGTACCTCATAATGCGCTTGACCGCCTAACGGTGAGAAGTGTGCGGCGACGCCTGAAAACGCGCGCAAAGGCACACCGCAAACTGGATGTCCGGGCGTGTCGCCGTCAGGTACAGCAGCGATCCGATCATACTCCGGTACTCCTTCTGGTCCACTGCTTCTCCTTCCTTGTCCGCATCCAGGGCCGTCGTGGTCGCCATGGGTGTTGGAAGAGGCTTGGCCTCACCCATGTCGAACTTCTTCAGAATGTCGCGGGTGTACTTGCCTGGTGCAAAACGTTCCTTCCCGGGATTGCTTGATTTGCAACCCGAGGAAAAACGTCAACTCCCCCATCATGCTCATCTCGAACTCCCTGCTCATAGTATCTGCGAACTTGGCAACCAAGCGTGAGAGGAACCACCAAAAATGATATCATCCACGTAAATTTGGACCAAGAGAGTATCAGTGCCTTGCTTGAGGAGAAAGAGCGTTTTATCTACACATCCCATTTTAAAAGCCTTAGCAAGCAAAAAGGTTTTCAACCTATCATACCAGGCTCTAGGGGCTTGTTTCAAACCATACAAAGCTTTGTGGAGTTTAAAGACATGGTTTGGAAACTTGGGATTTTCGAAACCGGGGGGTTGTCTAACATACACCTCCTCTTCTATGTAGCCATTTAAGAAGGCACTCTTGACATCCATTTGAAAAAGTTTGAAACCTTTGGATGCAGCAAAAACCAAGAGTCTCCTAATTGCCACCAAACGTGCTACAGGAGCAAAGTCTCATAGTCTATCCCCTCCTTCTGACTATATCCCTGGCTACGAGTCTGGCCTTGTTTCTCACAACATGGCCATCTTCTCCCTGTTTGTTTTTGAAAACCCATTTTGTCCCAATGGATGACACTCAGAAGGTGGAGACACTAGAACCCAAACCCGATTTCTCTCAAAGTTCTCAAGCTCCTCATGCATGGCATTTACCCAATCCGGATCCGTCAATGCGTGTCCAACATCCCGGGGTTCAAAATCAGCAACAAATGCATAATGAGCAAAGTGAGAGATTTGCCTTCACCGGGTGACGCGTTCGTCGATGCTGCCGATCATCTGCTGAGGCGGGTGCTGGCGCTGAATGTGTCGTGGCGCCTCCCTTGCCGAAGTGGCTCCCCCCTCAACAGCAGGTGGTGCCTCCCCGGGTACAAAGGGTACCGCTCGGGGTGGCGGATCCCACGGCCCCCAGGAAGAAGAGGTGTCGGGGTCGTGAGTCGTCGTAGAAGCCGCTCTTTGCGGCACAATAGGTGGAGGGGGTGCTGGATCATCCATACCTTCAGCACCCTCGTCCTCGTCATCAAAAAGAGGTTCGCCAACCTCATGATCACCTGCACGCTCAAAACGAGAAGAAGGACAAACCATGGTCTCGTCGAAGGTGACATCGGATGTCTCCATGACTCGGTTAGTGTCAAGGTTAAGTACACGATAAGCTCGAGTGTGAGTGCCATAACCCAAAAATGCACCGTCAGAAGAACGAGACTCAAACTTGTCCAAGTTGCCCTTTTGAGTATAAAACAATGGCAACCAAAAACTCGAAAATAACTCACCTTGGGTAGTTTTCCAAAACGCAACTCATAAGAGGTCTTTTTCAAGAAAGCTCGAAGAAAAATGCGATTGGAAATATAGCATGCAGTGTTCATAGCTTCGGCCCAATATCGCCTAGGAGTCCTATGCTCATCGAGCATCGTCCTGGCCATCTCTACAAGGGTCCGATTCTTCCTCTCTACAACACCATTCTGAGGCGGTGTGTGTAGGGGAAGAAAACTGATGCTCTAACCCAAAGAGTCACAAAACTTCTCAAAATCCGAATTCTTGAATTCGGAACCATTATCACTCCGAATTGCTCGCATAGAGTTCAAGGGAACTCATTCTGAAGATGCAAAATCAGATTGCGAGCAAAGGAGAAAGTCTCGATTTTCTCAGCTAAAAAGAAAACCCACGAATATCTCGAAAAATCGTCGACACAACAAGCACATACCACTTCCCCCAACCGAGCTCACCCGAGCCGGACCAACAAGGTCCATATGCAAAAGCTCTCCAGGGCGCTTAGTCATGACCTGAGTCACTGGATGGTGGGGAGCGGCAACCATCTTTCCATGTCTACAAGAATGGCACACAAGATCCTTCTCCATCGACAACTTGGGCAATCCTCGGATTAAGCCAAGTGAGCTAAGTCTTGCAAGAAGTCGAAGCTTAAATGACCGAGCCTCCTATGCCACTTCCAAAGATCAGAGGAGGAAGGACTAGCCAAAAGACAGGGGAAATACCAAACGACTCCGAGAAATCCGCACGAAAGACTTTCCCAAAGGGCGAAATCACACAACAAGATTGCCCTGAGGGTCCAAAATACGACTGAGATTCGGTTTAAAACGAATCTCATAGTCGTCGTCAAAGAGTTGCGAAACAGAAAGAAGGTTAAAATGCAAGTTAGAAACAAGAGCAACATTGCGCAACACAAAGTGCTCATTAACTCGCACAGACCCACGAGACAGCACCTTACCTTTGCTATTGTCGCCGAAGGTATATACTCCTTTCCGGCGACCGGACTAAGACTGGAGAACCACTTGGCGTTTCCGGTCATGTGCCTCGAACACCCGGAATCCACCAACCAAACGTTCTCCAATCGTTTTACCTACATCAATAAAAAGACATAGGGTGAGCATACGGTCCAACACTGGGGTTAGTGAAGTAAGGGGAATACCAGTGTTGGGCCGACTGCTCAAAAGAACGGTTAGCAGAAAAACCATTCCTAGCACGCCTACGGGAGGAGCGATCATCACGTTGAGGAAAAACGTGGTCCGCTAAGGAAGGAGCGCTCACCGCGATACTCAAAACGCGAAACGGTGGGGGAAAACGCTCAACTACAACGCCACCGCCACGGGGTCCATAACCCACAAATGCAGGCTCCCGCCGGGCACGCTCTCTACGAGGCCTACGCCTAGGGACTTGAGGCTCAACACCTCTAGACCTAGCGTCTCTCCTCGGAGCTCTCTGCTGCCTAGGCCTGGGAACTTGAGGTTCTGGACCTCTGGGCCTAGCATCTCTCCTCGGAGCTCTCTTCTGAACATTCGGTGCATGTACATCATGGAAAGGATGGTACATGTCCGGGTTGTTCATCACCCTAGCACGGCGCGCCTCTCTCTTGCGCCGAAAGCAGAACTCGTCAAGTGTCCATCTCTCCCACAATGCTCACAATGGTACCTCACCGCTCTCAAAGGGGGTTGTTGGTACTTATGGCTGTGGGTATGGATCACCTTGCCCTTCTGTGGCAACTCCTCCTGGATAGGTGGCATAGCATCAAGCTTGTTTTCAGGTGGTTAGGTTTGGGATGCCACACTTGGTTCTTGGGTGGAGCTCTCGGAGGTTCCTCAAACACCCCATCCTTGGTGTTAGGCTTGAGAGGCTCTTTGGGTGGAAGCTTGGTTAGTTTGGGAGTAGTGGTGGAGTTGGGTTTCTCACTCGGGTTCAAACCACTCGACTCTCCAATCTTCCAAAGCAGAAAGATCAACACCCTGAGCAAAACCTACACCGGGACCTCCAGCAGCTCGCTTGAATTGGGAAATCATCATCCCGAGCTGTAGCTCACCACAAGACACCCATGACAAAATGGTCTGAAGGTATGTGTTTTCCTCCTCGGTTGCATCTTGTCATGCTTCACGTTAGCAATCTCCATCTCCAAACCCTCGCACAAAGCGCACCTAGTCACACAAGTGCTACCCGAGCTGGCTTCCTCAAGAGA
Source organism: Coix lacryma-jobi var. lacryma-jobi (assembly GCA_009763385.1). Taxonomy (NCBI): domain Eukaryota; kingdom Viridiplantae; phylum Streptophyta; class Magnoliopsida; order Poales; family Poaceae; genus Coix; species Coix lacryma-jobi. Next base: position 75,623,683 of record CM019822.1, read on the forward strand.
CACAATCTTGAATTCTTCTCTGCCAACTCGGATTGCAAGACAGGACAAGTCTTGCACGCACCCAACAGCATGGGCCTAGCCCGGAGCTCATCCACCTCTCCTACCAACGCAACATACTTGCTTCTCAAAGTGAGAAGATCAGTCATGTGCGTGGTGCACGCCTCGCACTCCTCCTCATCTGTGACAACTACGGTGGACTTGACAGAATCAAGTTCCTTCACCGTATCCTCCCACTTCTGCCTACTCCTTGCGCTCTCTAGCGGCACGCCTAAGCAACTTGTCCTGACTAAGCAAGGCGGCAGTAAGCTTCTCTACCTCAGCTGAAAGCTCATCGTGGGTGAGAGATACCTGGGAGGTGTCGTCGTCGTCGTCGTCGTTCCGAGGGGAGTTCACCAGCTCGCCGTCGAGGGCCATGGTGTAGAGGCCATCGTCGTCGGCGAAGAAGCAGAGGCCGTTCAGCTTGTCCTCGATCCTCTTCTTCTTCTCATACTCGTCGTCGCTTGAGCAAGCGGAGTCATCATCCGAGCCGTCGACGTCGCTGAGCGTGGCGAAGAATGCACGCTGCTCAGCCTGGGCCTTCTCCAAGTACTTCTTCTTGATGTACTCCTTGTCGAAGCCGCCCCTCCGCTTGTGCCTCGCGGGGACGTACTTCTCCTTGCGCTTGCCAGAGTCGTACTTGTGCCCATGATCGCCCTTCCCAGATGAATGCTTCTTCTTGGGACAGTTGGCGATGAAGTGATCGGGGTCGCCGCACTCATAGCATCCTAAGCGCCTTCCTCCGCGGCGATGGTTCATGCGATTGTTGTGAAACCGCGAGAACCGGTTGGCGAGCATTGCCAACTCGTCATCCCCCAAAGACTCGAGTTGGTCCTCTGTGATAGAAAAGAGAGACGAAAGAGCAAAGCCTCCAGAGGGGTTAGCAGAAGAGCCAGAAACCAAAGCCATAGTTGGGCCAGAAGGATTCTCATAAGAAGCCCTCGCCATGGCGTCAATCTCACTAGACTTGAGCTTACTGAAGAGCTCGTCGCACGTGAGGGTCTCATAGTTAGGTGATTCGATGATCGCCTGAACTTTGGAATCCCACACCGACCGATCAAGAGTATGCAAAAGCTTCAAAGCCCTCTCATGATCGTCGAAAGGTAACAGCTCCTTGTTAGCCCTCATCCTGTTGACAATCACCTGAAAGCGAGCGAATAAACTTTCTATGCTCTCGCTAGGCATATGTCGAAAGTTCTCATACTCTCGCTTGAACGACTCGTAGAGTCGGGTTTGACTTGAGAGGTTCCCTCATGGAAATGCATGAGGGTAGCCCAAATCTCCCGAGCCATAGCGAGGTGAGAAACGCGATCAAACTCACTCATGCTCAAGCATGAGAAAAGAGCATTACGTGCTCGGCTATTGGCATCGTGCTCATCGATCTGATGCTGAGTCACACGAGCAGCCAAGACAACGTAATCGGCAGAGTTGCAAATATCCCAGATGGAAGCGCCAAAACTCTGCAGATAGGCCGACATGCGTATCTTCCAATACGCATAGTTCGTCCCATCGAAAAACGGCGGTTTGCCCACGCCGCGATCCATGTCGCCTTCTGTGGATCTGGAACCGGCTAAGGTGGAAGATCCTTAACCTGCTCTGATACCAATTGAAGGACCGAATTGGCGACCAGAGGGGGGTGAATGGGAGCCTCAAATTTCTTCTCGAGAAATGATGGCCCTTGTCCCAGAAAATCACCCCAAAAAACTGCGACCAAAACCGTGATGCCCATGACCCTTTGAAGAGGGTGGATGATCCTTAGGATCACAGCGAGGCACCACAAGAAGATAGCAAACCAAGTGCCAAAAGCTCCGGCTCGAACACAACCCCAAAACAAAGTCCCGAACGTAGATGGACGGCTACGTTGAGAAACTCCTAAATACCTATGCTAACAAGTAGCAAAGATACCTAGAGAGGTTCCTTGGTCAACTATAGGGCCAAACGAGAAGTCCGGAAACCAAGCGAATAAGCCGGGAGAGCAAACGCACTAAACGGAAGACACAACAGGTTCCCGAACTGTCCGGCCCTGGGGTCCCGGGTCCCGGACTGTCCGCCCTATGCGGACTGTCCGCGCTCTGGTGGCGGACTGTCCGCCGGTCAAGTGTGCTAAAACGCACTGCTGCTGAGAACCCCCTGCTCGGTCCCGGACTGTCCGCACTTTAGCACGGCGGACTGTCCGCCGGTGACCCGAGCCAAAATCAGCAGAGACTGGCCGCGGCTGGACTGGACCAGCCCGACTCGCGGACTGTCCGCGCCCTGAGTGGCGGACTGTCCGCGGTCACTCAGGGAGGGCGATTTTGATCGCCCTTCTCCCAACTCTTCTCCAAATCGATTCAAATCAAAATCCCACGTTCCCAAACTTGGAGAGGATGATCACGGAGTAGTTAGGAGACTATCCCCAAGAAATCATCCGCTCAAATCGAATCAATCACCGGGAAATCAAAAGGGAAGGAGGATGAACCGAAAAGCGCCACGAAAACGAAATCAACCCGATCTACTTGCTCGTAGGGAGATAGATGAATTCCTTCGGTGGAAATGATCTCCTTTCAAAACGAACAAGTTGATTCAAACGGATTTCGCAAAGACGCACGGGAGAGAGAGATCGAGAGTGATGGGAAAATCGCGGAGAAACGAAGAACGCGAAGAACACGAATCAAAACGCGAATCAACACATCGATCTGCAATCGTGTGGCTACCTCACGCTACAACAGTGAGGATACGGCCTCACTTCCTCAAAATCTCCAGTACACAGAGGTATGTTCTCTGCGGATCTCAGCTAGCTACAGCAGGGGATTGAGAGAGCAGGAAACCCTAGAAGCAAAGAGCAAAAACTGAGATGGATGGGGAGGTGGGTGTCTCCCCCTATTTATCCTAATTCTAACCTATTCCTAATTCCCACTCTACCCCTAACTACTTACAGAGCGAACCAGCTAAACCCTAAGGTTATTCTGGACCAACTCGGTGGTAGGTGTATCCGACGGCCACGCTCGCACAACTCGTAGCGTTGCCTCGACGCAACCTCCCGATTGCCGCCACGTGCCGCCCTCGCTCTGCACCCCCGGTTTTGTGGCCCAAACCGGGAAACCAGCCTTTCCAGCCAACCCCCGGTTTTGAGGCCCAAACCGGGAAACCAGCCCACCAGCATCTGAGTTTTGAGGCCAAACTCAGCAAACCCTCAGCGCCCAGGTTTTGAGGCCCAAACCTGGAAACCGTCCTCAGCCCGAGTTTTGTGGCCAAACTCGGAAACCATCCGCACCCAGGTTTTGAGGCCCAAACCTGGAAATCGTCCACCCGATGGTTTTTCCCTGGCTCTACCCCAAACCGACATCGTAGATGGGATGCACCTCCCGTGCACCCCGTCCACCGACAGTGTCCCTAAGTCCACGACTCAGGCAACACATGACCGCACTTCTTCACTTGTAGCTGCCACAGGCTGCCAGCCACCACAGCTGATCCTCGGGCCTCTGGTCCCTCAGTCCAAGCCTCACGTCCGCCCTTCGCCACTCTCGGTCCATCGGCACGGCACGTCTCTACTTGACCTTCACCTTGCCTCTGATCACTACATCCGTGCTCGACACCTGCACAACGCAAGCCAAAGAACATGCGCATCATCCCAGTTGACAATCACTCATCACTCAGAGACCCGGCATACACCCATGTATCCGCAAGGGGGGGGGGGGGGAAAGGGAAAGGACAAAGGAGAAGGCGCTAGTGAAGACGGGGACAAGGAAAAGGTAGAAGGTGATGGCGGGGAAAAGGAAAAGGGTACGGACATGGGCACCGTTGTCTCCCCGCCTCCAAACAGTCCGCCGATCGGCCCAGTCAATGAGGCAAGAAGCTCATAGGCCGGTAAGGGCGACAACACGACAACGACAAGCCAGCCAAGCACGAACGAGCAACAGGGAGGCACGACGGGGAGGCCACAGGGAGGAAGACCCTCCCCCGTCAACCACAAGCCAATGTCCTCCCCGCCCACCAAGAATCCAAGAACGTCCACCGACAAGCTCCTGTACACGCTCACATTCAAAAGGTATGGTAACATTGAGATAATACCACGTCCATAGTATATATGCTACTAACATTCCTATCCATCGTTTGCTAGGCCTGAAACTACCCGTCAACTATTTGATGAGGCCGAAGACTGCCCTGACCACTATGAGTGCGGGAAGTTCATGATTCCCAAGGCCCAGCTCATCGACGAGGAAAAGTGGGATACAAGGAGGTTCCATCTATGGTACATGGAAGCTGCAAAAGTCGGGATGTCAAGTTTTAATGTCAAGATTCACGAAGAAGTACTTCCACTTGCCCGCTGGTAACGAAATGCTACCGTCGACTTTGGAGACATGTACAACCTGATGCGGGAAGAAGACCTAGACATCGTTCAAATCACCCTATTCACACTGTAAGCGATGAACGCAACTTTCACAGATCACTACATTCGTATTTTCCATAGTTCTATACTGAAGGACCGAAAGTGCTACCAGAAAGCGACCAGAGGGGGGGAGGGGGTGAATGGGAGCTTCAAGATTTCTTTTCAGAAACTTGTTGCCACTGTCCCAAGAATCACTCCACGAGCAATCCTAGAGCTTGCAAGTGTCCATGACCCTAGATGTAGGGTGGATGCTTCCAAGAAGCACAGCGGACACAATACAACCCTAGAAACCCAATGCAAAAGCCAGAAATCAGAACCGACAACGAACGAACAAGCCGCGGACAAAACAGTGAAGATTTCACTGCATCGGCAACCCACCGGACGCGTCCGATGCAAATAGGTCCACTTTGAAACCTTACTGGACAGGCATCGGACCACTACAAGAAATCCTTCTTTTTATGACAAAATTCCTCATGACGGGACCTGTTTTTGTCATATAATGTAACATAATATGACAAAAAATTATGTGTTGTCATAAAATTTTGAGAAAAAACTATTTACGACGACATCGTTTCTTGTGTCACATAAAGGTACCAACTTTCGTCACAAATGTCAGGCGCCAGGAGCCAATTGACGGTTTTCTTTTTATGATGATTCCTAAATTTTATGTGACGAGGGTAGACCGTCACTGACTGTTTTATCAAATATCACGACCTCTAGCGTCATAAAATATCTCAGTCGGAGCTGGAGTATTGACCATGTCTGTTGGGCTTGGGACCTAGGCCTGGCCCATGTAAAATGTAGAGGAGACCGGGTGGAGGGAGACAGGCTGGGCGAAATAGAAGGGCCAAGAGTTTTTTTTCTTTTCATTTCTTTTTAATTTGTAAATCACTTATTCATCATTTTAGAACTAATATTTGCTAACATTTGTCAATAAAAAAGTTTAAATAGAAGTTTAAATCTTGTTAAGTTATACAGCTTCGGTATTCAATAGTTTGTCACATGAGGTCATTTATTGTTTCAAAATCTTATTCAAAGTTGTAGTTTATTTGAGTTCAAATTTTAAATTTCCAAATATTGTCATATTGATATATGACCATTCTAGACTGATAGAACATGATTTTAGAAAAATTTAGAAAAAAGAATCATCGTATTGGAGTTAGTATGAGGGAGAAAGACTAGTTACAAATTTTACTACGAATTTAAAAAATAAATCACACCAGTTCATCATGAACTGGTATGAACTTGTGTGATTTCTTTTTTTAATCCGTAGATAACATTTGTAAGTAGTCTTCTCTCATATAACTCCAAATGCGATGGTTCTTTTTGCTAAAATTTTCTAAAATCATGATCTATAATGGTCGATATTCATGTGACTAATTTAAAAAAAATTAAATTTTGAATTCAAATAAACTACTCCTTTGAATGATTTAGAACTACAGTTTGTAACACTTTACCAAATGCAAAAATGACTATATATCAAATATAGATTTTGATGAGTGGACCAATCTTGGTAGAAAATATGCACTTTGAGTTGAGAACTCTTTGGGTTTTATATACTATTTTGATCTTTAGCAATTTTACAAATTTAAATTGGTCAACATGAGCCAAATTGTTCAAATGAAAAGTTGACCCAATACAATTAAGGTACATAGTAATGAGTTTAGTAGCAAACTTGTTATTCACAACTTTTCTAGATGAAACATTTTGATGCTTCAAAACTGCAGTCTAAGTGTCTTTTTTTTAAAAAAACAAGATTTGACTTGGTCAAATGAGCCACTAAATTATCTCAAATGGAAAAATTTGAATACCGAGATTATTTCACACATCAAGATCTACATTTGATACATAGGACATTTTTTAATTTGAGAAAAATTTAGTAAACACTAGCGACATGTTTTCAAATTTCGAGATGTGACTTGGTCAAACTTGGTCAAATGAGGCATTAAATGGCCTTAAATGAAAAACTTTTGAATACCACTTTTGTATAACTCATCAAGATCTACATTTGATACATAGATCATTTTTACATTTGAGAAAGTTTTTAGTAAACACTAGTAACAAAATCTCTAATCTCACATAGACTTTATGAAACTTAAAGTGAGACTTGTGGATTTAGAACTACACTTTGCTAACACTTTGTCAAATGCAAAATAGCCTATGTATCAAATGTAGGTCTTGATGAGTGGACCAATCTTGGTATTCGTGACTTTTCGAGTTGAGATTATCCAGGGTTTCAAAAACTTGTTTTGAGCTGTGAAAATTTTAAAATTCAAATTTGAAATGTGTAAACTTTGTCAAATGAAAACTTGACAAAAAAACTTATGTATATCTTGATGAGTTTAACAAACTTTCTATTCATAACTTTTCTAGATGAAACATTTGAGGCTTCAAAACTGCAGTCTAAGTGTCTTTAAAAAAACAAGATTTGACTTGGTCAAACTTGGTCAAATGAGCTAATAAAATTACCTCAAATGGAAAAATTTTGAATACCAAGATTATTCCACATATCAAGATCTACATTTGATACATAGGTCATTTTTGAATTTGAGAAAGTTTTAGTAAACACTAGCGACATGTTTTAAATTTCGAGATGTGACTTGGTCAAACTTGCTCAAACGAGGCATTAAATGGCCTCAAATGAAAAACTCGAATACCACTTTTGTATAACTCATCAAGATCTACATTTGATACATATTGATACATATTTTTACATTTAAGAAAGTTTAGTAAACACTAGTAACAAATTCTCTAATCTCACATAGACTTTATGAAACTTCAAGTGAGACTTGTGGATTTAGAACTACACTTTGCTAATAGTTTGTAAAATGCAAAAAAGGCCTATATATAAAATATAGATCTTGATGAGTGTACCAATCTTGGTATTCATGACTTGTCAATTTGACATCATATATTATTCAAAGTCTTGTTTTAAGTTATAGTTTTTCTTAAATCTAAGATTTAAAATTATCAAAGGAAGTCATATGGATGTGGCCATGCTACAACTATAGAGCATAATTTTAGAAAAAAATACGAAAAAGAATTATCGCATTTGGAGTTCCTATGTGGGAGAAAGACTAGTTATTTAGCAACGGATTAAAAAAGGAAATGACACCAGTTCACACTAGTTTATGATGAACTGATGCGATTTCTTTTTTAAATCCAAGGCCCAAGGCCCAGTTCACACCAGTTTATAACGAGTTAAACTACCTCTGCTCAGCCCAAGGCCCAAGGCCTAGGAACCTCTTCTCTATCCCCACCGTTGGATGGACCAGCTTGACGGTGAAGATGAGACTTGGCCGAAACCCTAGATCGGCTCGCATCTTCTCACGTCCTTAGAGCATCTCCAGCAGCTCCCCAATAATTCATCCCAATAGTGTAGTATTGGTGATCACCAATACTGTTTTTTTTATATTGGGGGAGATAGCTCCAGCAAATCCCCAATAGTGCACCCCAATATCAGCCCGACCTGTTGCGTGGCCTATTTTAGTTTATGGCCCAATTGGCCTGCTAGACCAAACAACCATCATCCACCGTCGGATCACGATCAACGGCTCACAGCTCACCCACCAACAAAACCCTACCACCACCACATTTCCTCCCTCCACGACGCCGTTCCTTCCTTTTCCACCGGATAGTGACGCATGCCTCCTCTCTCCATCGTTCACAGCGAGCTTGCTGCCGCATGAGATTCCTCACCGCGCGCACCACCAGCAGGCGCCCCTCGCCCGTCGCCGCTACCGCCGCAGCCTGGCTCCTCCCGGCGTGGACGCGGCTTCCACGGTGCCCATCTTCGGCTCCTCCTCCACCACCTCTCCGAGCAGCGCGCGGGATGAAGGAGATGCGACAGGCGGCGCGAGCTCGAGCTTCTCCACCGCCATGTCTCAAGCACTCGACGCCCCTCCAGCTCTGGCCTCCTCGCCGGATCCATCCCCATCCGTTATTGCGTCATCCTCCCCTCCCTGGTCTCCGTCCCATCTTCTCATGGTGCCCATTCCCGTCCGTCGCTCGCCGGGAAGGCTCTGTCCGCGTGCGCGCGGGAAAGAAAATCCAGCAGTTGGGAAGCGGGAGAGGTTTTGGGGAGCTGCATCTTCACCTCTATTTGGGGAGTTGGGGTGATTTTTAGTGATCACCAAAAAAAATGGGGATGGAAAGTGGAGCTGCTGGAAAGTTTTTTTTGAGTTAACTCCCAGCTCTTGTTCAGCACCGACACCCCCTCCTCTTCCTCCCTGGGTTGCACGCCCTCGCACTAAATAGGCTGCCATGCCGTAGGCGGCTCCCACGGCGAGATCCAGAGGCTGTTCCCGAAGGAGATGGCAGAAGAGGCGAATCTGGTGACTCCTACCCCTGCTCGCAGCGGCGGCGGCGGCGCGCTGCCCCCGGCTGCAGGCGCCAGGAGTTTGGACGGCCTCCACGACTCTCCAGCGGCGCTGACTTGCTCAGCCCCCACGAGTCACTTCCCTTGCTCCCCTCCCTCCCGCTTGACGCGTCTGAGAGGACCCGCCGCCAACATAGTGCACCTCCGCTCGACGCTCTTGGATACTCCTCCGCCCTATCCCTTCTGTCGATCTGAGTATCCGAGCCAGGAGGGGCCTCGGCTTCCTGAGACCCTCTTGAGTCTTCGCTTGTTGGTGCAGGGTGTCCTGGACCGGTCTTGAAGCCGCGGATCTTGCATTCCCGCTCCTCCAACCATCGGTACGTGCTTCCCTGTGGCTCACTCCTCATGTATGAAATTCTCTCTTTTGTGATTGCAGATTTATGCCAATAGAATATTAAACTACACGAGCTTGCTTGCCTGTGTCAATTTTGTATTCGTTAATAGTGATACAACAAAATTTATCAAGTCTTTAGTAAGCTTCAAGCAACCACACACACCTGATTTATTTAGTGCAGATCCTCCGCTTGCTCTCCATGAACTTTTTGTTTAATATGGATTCTCATGTTTTCTCATGTTTCTTCTGAGAAAGGATTAAAAAATCATATGTAAAATAGGCCCTAAGCATATTACGGTTGCAGGAAGCCCCTTTGTTTGTAACCATGTAATGGTTTGTTGGTTAATACAGCACTTGGCCTTTGCCATCACTGACTGTATGTTTGTTGTATAAAGAGAGATCGACAATGTTGATACTTCTCGATTTGCAATCTATCTACTAGCGACAAGCAAGACAGGCATGCATGTGTTAAACTAATATTTCAACTCTAAACAAGGAGGTTCATTTTTTTTTTGTCAACATATCTATTTGCATTACTAAATAACTACTGCATTGGTTCATACATATTTTCATTTAAGTATTATGAAATGCATCTATCATCTATTTCAACCAAATTTCATCCCTTACGTTCTCAACATTATAAAATAGTTAACTCATCATGGATGCGTACAGGCGGTGGGCATTCGTGACCTCGGACTTGTGCCTCTTTAGCACAAAATTTGTCCCAACAATATGCGATTTCCCCTCATTTATGAATTATATATCTTGCACAGGTTGGTTTTCGAGTCGTGACTTCTTGTGCAGGTAGCTAGATCTCGGCTATAATAGTGACGGTCTTGGGGCAATAAAAGCACACGTGGTGGAGATGCAGAGTTGGTAATATGAGGCTACCGTTTCCCCTTTCTTATGTTTCCACGATTTTATTAGAGAAAAAGCTATATTTTTCTGACTCTTGCTGAATAAAGACCCCTTCATCCCTCTCGAACCATAATCTTTTCTCCCTGCTGCGAATCATCGGCGGCTGACGGCGGCCGAGCGCCGGCGCATGTACCGCGACCCGGCCGCGGGGTTCTCGTTCCTGCGCCTGCGTGGCCTCCGTGCGCTCCTCCACGCCCTGCGCTCCGCTGCCGACGCCGACGCGGGCCTCTTCCGCGACCGCGACTCCCAGTGCATCCGAGATCTCCAAGGTCCCCACGTCTCGTCCTCCCGGCGGCTCTTTCCCTCCGTCTCCATTAGTCACTCGCTCGCTCGTGCTGTTGGGTTTTGCAGTGATCCTGGTGCTGTTCGAGCACATTCTGCGCAAGGCGGCGGCGGCGACCGGGGACATGGTGCTGATGGTCGCGCAGGCTCAGGAACCCAGCCACCGACTCCGAGGTCGTGCTCGTGCTCAGGGTGCTCGAAGGCTGCTGCCTCCTCTGCCCGGCCTGCGCTGCCGTGGCGCACCAAAACAATGTCGTCAACCAATGCAGAGTTGTTCGTTCAACCAATGCAGCATTGTTGCAATGTCCGACGTTCTCCTGGTCTGCCCTGTGCCAGCCTTCACTAATCACTACTGTTAGTTGAATAGTTAGTTCTTCACTTCTTGTCACCACAAAAGTAGTATCGTTGGAACAAGTGCTCCTTAGCTACGCGTTGTTGATGGAGAAGTGGCCGGCCATCGAAAGCATCAGGTCCATGTCCTCGACTCCTCGCTCAGGTTCCTCGCTCAACCAAACTATACATTTTTCAGTTAGATAAAATTTTTTGCCTATTTTAACTCGTAATTTATAGCATGCTCAACGAATTTTATAACCTTGAAATAATATTGTTATCTTATCAATGTATAGTTTGGCTTGATTTGATTCTGCAGGTATGCAGTGACTGGTTATCAAATTCAGATGTGATTTCTTGTTTTCCTAATAGGTTAAATTAAGGATAGAACAAAGAATTTTGTGTGAAAAGCAAAGACCGTCCTCTGTTATGGGGGTGCTGTCTAAAACATAATTGTTTTGACTATACTTCTCATGTCATCCTCTCTGAAACATTGTAACTTTATTGTCTTCAAGTCTCAATTGCACTAAAAAAGAGAGGAATTGATGCTATGATTAGCACATATGTGTATAGAAAAGAAAAATAATTACAATACCAGTTACCTTCTAAAAGGCAATTCAGGTACACTAAATAATTTTTGCTCCATCATTTAGTGAATGTAATTCTTTATATTCTTCTCACAAATCATACTTGTCTTATTTTTTGGTTAATCAATCTACCGAATGCATGTTCACTGATGCTTTAATACATATAACACAGCTATCACAATGATCAGTATATGCATTTCCATTTGACAGAAATTTCTAGGTACTATTGTTATTTTTAATCTACCCGCCAGTTCCACGTGTTGACATATCAAAAGACTTGCAGAGCTACAACTTGAGTCTACATGTGATTCTATATGCTATTCATAGTGTTTTAGTCAGGTCACAACACTCGGCCATAATTTCTATACGATTGGAGACCTACATGTGATTGTTGCAACCTGTTAATTTTTTTCTATATATCTTATTTTCTTTGTACTTTAGAAATGTTGCATCACTTAATTTGTTCTAAATATTATTAAATATGAGTTTTGGATCAGAAATTTAGATGTGTGACAGATTTGTAATAAAGATGGCAATGGGTAAATCTGCATCGGGTATTGGTTTCCCAGACCCATCCTCATCCCCATCAATGAAAAATGATACCATCAAAATCCCCATACCCATGACGGGTAAGAAAATTTCCCCAGACCCGTACCCGGATGGGAAAACCCCACCCATCGGGTCACCCATATACCCATCAACAAAGAAAATAATTGTAGCAACGACCAAACATCAGTTGCACAAATAACATAAATCCATAATCCTTATATCAAGTAGTACGTTAGTAGCAGTAGACAATAAGACATTACATAAATTCATAAGTTTACATCAATAGATAGTAAAGAGTAGTACTATTGGACCTAGACATGCATTTGAATCTTCGGGTATTTTTTACCCATGGGCTAACGGGTATGAGGACTATAGGAACGTACCCATACCCACGTACCCGTTGGGTAAAGATTTTCCCCCATTTAGAGACTCATGGGTGAAAGTTTTTTCCCGATTAGAGACCCTAATGGAGTAAATACCCATCGGGTCGCGGGTCCCCATTGCCATCTTTAATTTGTAGTCTTTTAGCCTTAGTGTTATGTTTATAGCTAATTATTTTCTAAGTTTCTGATCTGAAAAAAATTGAAAGCTACCTTTTAGATAATCCATTGTTCCATCTGAACTTGAAGCTTATCTGTGCACAAATCTACATGGCTTTGCAACTGACACATATCAAAGTTTGAAGGATATTTTTCTGCACTATTTGAAAGATATTTTTATTAATTTTCAGGTGTCGAGAAAGGAACCTTGCTATGCCTACAGTCCACACCATGTTTACTAGTCATGTGTATGTTACAGTTCAACATATTTTTACAGTCCAAGCCTTATATCTAATTATTTAATAGTGCAAGCCGTGACCAGTACCTATCTGAATATCTTACTAGCAAGTTAAAATATGTTAGTGCAGATTTTTCATTAGCTTTAATAAACTACTTCGGTGTTACCTGAGCTAATGCCAACAAGTGAAAATTGTGATTTTTAGTTAGGATTTGCATAGAACATTTTTTGGATCAGTACTCTTCATTGTTTTGGTTTCTCTTTAAATATTTAAATATGATCATTGATTGTTAGGAATATATTGGTGTAGCAGGAACTTGGTGCCACCTGTTGGCTATTGGGCAGAATATTTGGTTTAGTAACTTGGCGCTGGGCACTGGCTGGAAGTTGGCGTTAGGTGCTAGAGTTTCTTTAGTTGGCTGGATTATTTTGTATTCATGTTTTTGTTGTACTTTTATATGGAAACATGTATTCTGGAACATGGGCCTTTGTACGATCATTATAATATTATGGATTGATTACATCTTTTGTTTATTATTGTTTCAATTGGGTTGGCCCATAATATGAGCCTGGACTTGGACGGGCCCATATTATGGCCTGGACTTGGGTCCCATAATATTTGACGTTGCCTATCGTCATAATAACATGTCCTCCCACGTACCATTTATGACGACTTACACATTACGTGACGCGTTGACCGCATTTATGTGACAATTAGTTTCGTCACTAAAAGTAACATTCTATGACGATTGTTAAGTGACCGTCATAAATATTTTATGACGGTGGTTTGTAATTTCGTCATAATACTTTTTATGACGGTCCTTTGTGACGACCTGCATGACGACTCTACTTTCGTTATAAAGTACTTTTTATAATATTTTTTGTTCTTTATATGACAGTTTGCGTTCGTCACACGACCAGAAGAAATTCTTGTAGTGGACGCTGCTACAGTGTTTGGTCAGAGTCCGATGCTTAGGGACCGGCGGGTCCGATTGTAACACCTCTGGTGTTAAGCTAGCATGGCATCATTTCTCATCATGCATAATCATTTCATGATCATGAAGCATTCATATGTTATTCTTTTTCTCACATAAAATGTCATTTCATGTGCTTGCTTGCTTATATGTTGCTTTGATGAAGTGTTGCTTGTCTTGCTTTGGAGTGGTTAAGTCTTTCTAACCCTCTAACCTTGTTGAGAAGTCAAAATGAAGGCATGTTTATGCTGGTCATTTTGCCTAATCAAGTAGTTAAACCCTAGTCAACCCTATAGAGCCTCTAAAGTCCTTTTGTTTGACTAACAAAGACCTCCTTGATAGAAGCTTTGCATGGCTGTGGGCCCTTAAGCAAAAGTGTGTAGAATTTAGTAGTATAGAACAAAAGTTGTTTAAGGACCAACTCATGAAAATGGGTTTAGCATGGTGTTTTAGGGTCCACAAGACAGAATTGGAAAGGTTTTAGACTTGGAAATTTTCCTAAGTCCTAACTCTGAAAACCAGTTCGGTCAGGCCATGTTTGGCATCGATCTGAGCCCAACCCAAGCCGAACCAGTGGTCAATCTTATAACCAAAGTTGCAGTCGGTGTATAGCTCTAACCAATGGTGCAGTTGGTTTAGCGTTTGATGGAATGGTTAGTGAGTTAATCGCGTTTGAAAATAGGCCGTCAGTCGGCCCAGGGCTTAACTGAATCGCCCGATTCAGTTCAAACCCAGCCAGCGCGTCGTGGCCGACCGCGCGCAGGGAAGAACGCCGCGTGGCATTCGATTCCCGGCCGAAGCCAGCCAGCACGCGGCGTGGCGAGCCTTGACCGCCCGCGCACGCCTTCCTCCACCTAGACGCGCCCATTCTCCCTCTCTGCCTCGCCTTGCGCTCTCGCCGGCGACCGCGCGGGCGAAAAGGGGAAAGCCGCCGTCCGCCGTCGTCTCGCCGCGCATTCGTCCCGCAAACCGCACCGCCAACCTCGCCTTCACCTCCTGCTTCGCCTGCCGTAGCCAGCTCTCGCTAACAGTGCCTAGGTAAGCCTCGGGACGAGCTTCCGCCATGACCGCCGAGCTCGGTCCGCCGTGGTCGACTCCCTTCCCGTGGGTTCCAAGATGTTTTAGCTAGCGTTCGTGAGTCAGTAAGCGTCCAGGAAGAAGGTAGTGAAGTCGGTTTAACCGATTAGGGTTTGGTTGCCTCGGTACGCCGTCGCCGCCGTCCGCCATGGTTGTCGGAGGATGGCATGGCATGGTCTCGAGGGTTCGGAGTGAAATCCGTGGCGTCCGAGCCTTGTGCTAGATCCGTGGGAGTTCGAGGAGTAGGAATCGTAGGTTGGTTAGCCTCGGCATGACCGGAGATGCCCGGCGTGGTAAGCCCGCGCCGCCGTGGCCGCCATTGCCGGCGTCGTGCTCGATCCGTCGTGTCGCTAGGGTCGAGAGTGGTACCGTTCGACGCGGGTGGTTGAGTAGAGTCGGTAGGTGGTGATGGTTTCGCCGGAGGAGCCGCCGTCGGCGAGCTCCGGCGAGGTCAACGCCTCCTCTGTTTTCGTGTGTGTGACAGGTGGGGTCTCTTTGACCACGGGCCCCAGTTGTCAGCCGCTTGGGTGTAGTTGTGTCGGGTGCTTGTAGCAGTTAGAGTTTAGTGTTTTTGAATATATGTTTTTCAGAAATGCTGATAATGCTTGTTTAAATCATAACTTAAGTTCTGTTAATCCAATAAATGTGAAACCAATTTTGTTAAGTTTGTTTTGATGAGATCTGTACATGAAAAATATAATATGCCCTGTTATAATAATTTTTATGTGCAGTAGTAATTAATTTATGTTTAGGCTGATATCTTGTTTAATGTATAATAAATCATGTTTTGCTCAGAAAAATATGAGATTTGTTTTAATGAACTGTGTAGGTGATGTAGAGTCACAGAAAAATTATAACTACTGTTTGGTTGTGAAATAATTTGAAGTTAACCTTTAAATTAATTAAATGTTGTTTTCTTGTAATTTGTAGTAATTAAAATATATGGAATTTGAGTCTCATAATTTTTATAGACTGCTCTTATGCTAAAAGTTCTAAACAAAAATATGAGATTTGTTGTTTGACACTTTTTAAGATAGGGTGTGGTTCAAAGTATCTTTTCACCCTGATAATTGTCTTTTTCGTACAGAATTATGTAGATATGCAATTGTCCTGAAATTTGTACAGTATGCTTTATTTTCTGTTAGGAACCTACAGTAATTTTTATAGATTTTTCTGAGACTGTTAGCTACATGTTGCTGTTATAGGTTTGTTTCAATAGGTTAATGAGTTATTTAAATTAAGCTTTTGTGTCTCTTTTATGTGGAAACCAGCAGAGGTAAAAATAGTCTTTTCAGTGTATGCATGTTGACTGTACTTTGCATGAGTGGTGTAGCTTCTCTCTAAATAGAATGTTGTACTCTACCGGAGAGGAAATATGCACCTATTCGGTCAAATTCAATTGCAATGCATTTTCTATGCCCATGTATCATCCATTCATTCTCGCATATGCATCATAACAGGTTCGGTAGAAGAGACAGTGATAGCAGAGGAAATCGAGGAGCAGCCCCAGGAGCAGGAACCAGGAGCTGTCGGAGAAGAGTTTGAAGAAGAACTTCCGGAGTGCCCAAATCACCAACCGAGCACTTTCGAGAAAGGCAAGCCCCGGAGCATTTCTAACTACCTACAGTTTATAATAACTTAATCTATTTATGTTTGTTGCATTAAGTATAGGAGTTGTTTGATACCGTTGATGCATCACTATTCATACCTTGTTATCTTGAAATATTATCCTTGATACCTATATAGAATCAGGTCCGAGTTATGCTTAGGTGCTTAGACCGGTAGAAGTCGGGCAACCTTCATGTTACCCGCGCGTAATAGGGTTACTTGGCCGATTAACCGGATATTTCCATTAAGTGGGATAACTGAGTGTTGTGGAAAATGGAGATCGGCAGATTCCTGTAGTGTATGCTACAGTATTTCTAGCCGTGTTTTATGGGAATCAGTATCTTGTAAGATAGACTTCTTGTCATGTTGAACGCATGTCCCACATTTAGCTGGAAGGATAACTCGTTCCGACCGCGAAGCCGCTCATTGTTCCAGGCGGCTCTCAGGTCCCACGCATCAGCCGAAGCCACGGTGGAGAGTTAGTGGGACGCGGGGGCGCGAATAGTAAGACCCGGGTGATGGTGGTTAAGTCCAACTCCTTGGCAGTCGGGCTTGCCTCCGGGTGTGATGGTGGCGGTTGAAACCGCGACTCCTGGAACAATGTTGTGGTCATCTGTAGCTCACCGACGGGTGGGTGTGGTTTGTGTGGGAAATAAATCACCAGCTGGTTAGGAATCGATTATAATCGCCATCGCTCCTGGATAGTGAGCACTTGACTCGAACGCTGATCGACCTTGATACTGAAAAATGTGGAACACGAGACAGCTATCACAATACTTTTGGAAATGGTCACTCGGTCTGTTTGTTACATTTTTGGTGATCGTTGGATCACTACCATGTTTGTTATAGTGCAGTTTGCTAATCTAGTAAATAGGATAATTACTATTTAAATTGACAGCTAAAGGGCAGGAGAACTACTTAATTAACAAATGGCTTTTATGCAAAAATGTGGTCTATTACCAGCCTCCACTATTTACTAGCCTTGCATACTCCTTGGTGTCACTTTATTTCTGGTTTAAGGCGGGTAAGTCTAGCTGAGTACCTTCTCGTACTCAGGCTTTGTTCCCTTTGTTGTTGCAGATGGCCAAGTCTTCCATGGTTATTGCATCAACTGTCTCTTTCCAGCCTCGGGTGATATCTAGGTCACGGGCAATGACCTCTTCCATTCGTCCCTTTGCTATGTTTAGGATGACTACTATGGCACTGTAATGAACTATGTGTGAGTGTGTGTGTGATTTCAAGACTATGGTTTAAGTTAAGCTTCCGCTACTTAAGTATGAACATGGTTTGTAATAACTAAGTTGCTACTCCGAACTATTTATGTAATCTCTGTCGTGTGACGGTCGATGCTGAATATTACGATCCTATGTTGTTGATGTTGGAAAGTTTGAAATCCTTCGTGATTTCACGGACTACCGGGTTTATAGGGGCTCAAGTGCCACAAATTTACTGCCTCGGCGGAGAATTTCGTACTTGTGCTCTTATAAATTGGTCGGTTCTGTCACAGCTGGCATCGGGCATAATTCAGCGAAAACTGTTCACATGACTAAGTTTTGGAAAATAAAAATGAATCTGGGTGTTAAAAATTATTTCCCAAAAATTCACAGAGTTGTGTAGAAGGCAATTTTGGAAGGAATTAAGTGTTCCAGTGGTCATATCCTTTATGCCCATAGGATCTCAGGTGGCTTATTTAAGTACTAACTTGGAAAAGGGTCTTGCATCATGCTTGATTTTTGTTTATTCTGTCGTCCATACGGCAAGGGTGAAATTGTATGGGTGCTATTCTTCGGAATAGTAATGTATGGATCAGTTGCCTCTACGCCAAGGTAAGGAGAGTTGTGAGAGCATGGTCGAACAACCGTCGACCTAGGGGAGTGTTAGTTGGTATTGGAACCTGCACACGTTGATACACGGGTGCAGGGGAAGGTACGCAG